>JAMPIV010019001.1:477952-1034589 GCA_024509875.1 Oreohelix idahoensis
CGGGACACGTTTCATAGTTCGGCATATCCGAAAATTCGTGATAAACGGATTCCGCTTAACCGGACATTTTTTACAAAGACAAAGAAGAAAAATTGCCGGGGATAAACAAATTGTTCTTCACAACAGAAATTCGCCACATCCGAGATCACCTTAAGCGGTCTGCACTGTATAAGTGTTTACAAGTTTACATATTTGGAATCTTTATTCACTTTCCTATGAATCCATGCTCGTCATTAATTTGTACATTTGATTGTTATGAAATTCATTGCATTCTGTGCAGGCAAGGGAGAAAACCAAACATGCAACCAATAAAAAAATTCATTCACACTATCCTCAGTACCTGGTATGTCCACCGTGTACTTGCAAACAAGCTTGGCAGCGGCTCCGCATGGAACGCACAAGTCTCTGAAGGAAATTCTGCAGAATCAAGTCCCATTCACGTGTAAGAGCAGCTTCGAGCTGTTGCAGATTAGCTGGAGAACCTTGCCTGTAGACTCTGCGTCCAAGCTCGTCCCACAGTTGTTCTATAGGGGACATGTCTGGTGATAGGGCAGGCCAATCAATCATCACAATGTTCTGCTGCTGTAGATATTGCTGCGTAATGCATGCGGTGTGCGCATGTGCGTTATCCTGCTGGAGAAGCTGCAAGTCTGGATAATTTGTGAACGCAGGAGCAACCAACGCATCCAGAACCTCATCTCGATATGTCACAGCATTAACATTTCCACGGAAGACGTGAAGAGGCAAGCGATGGTGAAAACTGAATCCTCCCCAAATGTGAATAATGCCACCTCCAAAACGGTTGTGCTGACGAACACAGCAATCTGCAAAGCGCTCTCCACACCGTCGCCAAATCCGCATACGTCCATCAGCAAAGGATATGTTGAATCTGCTCTCAACTGTGAATAGGACAGCATTCCACTGTAGTCTAGTCCATCTGACATGTTGCGCTGCCCATTGCAGGTGCTGCTGACGATGTCTGTGAGTCCATAAGGTCGTCTTGCAGTAAGGCCTGTATCTCTGAGTCGTCGTATGACTGTCATTTGAGAGACTTGCCCACGTCTACCCACTATTGCTCTTGCTGTTTGACTTGCCGGGAGAGAACGATTCCTTAGGTGACTCAGCACAATATGACGATCTTGCGCAGGGGTAGTAACTCGTGGTTGGCCACTCCAAAGTCTATCCCGGGCACTGCCAGTGGTTCCGTAACGTTCATTGAGACGTACAATAGTGCTGTGGTGGCAATTCATCCTTCTCGCAATAGCCTGCGAGCTCATTCCGGTCTCTAATATACCAATGGCTCGTTGGCAGTCGTTTTCAGATAGTCGTGGCATTTCAAGCACATGTACTGGGTGTTTTGTCTCAACGCCCTTTTTATACTGAGTATACTGCCACAACGCGTACACATTTTCAGGGTCATAGCTGTTGGGAATCGTGTTGCACGTGTAACTTTCCCTGTTTTCATGTAGTCTGTACACAAACCCATGGGTTGAATCATGCACTTTCCATTCCAGCAGCCATTCGCTCTCTACCTCATGACAAACACAGGGAAAATCCATTCCTACACTTTTTTTTTCCAGCTTCTCGGCATCAGTATATATAATAGTGGTGCGTTTTTAATGTGCTTCAGTATATATATATATATATATCTTCTTCTTTGATCCATAACTGCCAACCGTCAATGCAGTCAGTGGCCATCACACCTGGTGGTGTCCTGTAGGGCAGCAACAAATTGATTCCACTTTGCTCGGTCGGTGGCCATCCTTTGTACAGTGCCCCAACTCTGGTTCATTCTTTGCATCTCGGCCTCCACAGTTCTCCGCCAAGTTGTTTTCGGTCAGCCTCTCCCCTACCTGTCAACCTCCTGAGACAAAAATCTGTATGCCGGACCCAAAAAAATTCTTACAAACACCCAAAAATCCTTATGCAAAAAATATATTAATAAATTATATGCAATACAGTTTTAAAATGAGAAATGACATATACAAATCTATTAGCATTTGAATTATTGTGATATAAAACATGCTAATAGCCTCATGCTGTTCTTTACATATAAAATACTTAGTGATCCTGAGGTACACTATTCTTTCGATGTACAGTGTTTTGTATTATAATTTATAATCAACACATGCACTTTTAGCACTTCGCAGAATTGCATTTGTGGGCTTAAAGTCTGCATAGCATGTATCAATGTTAATCTTACACTGTAAAATAGAAGTGAGAGTGTCCACATTCATGGACCTCCTGCAGTCTGCGTGGATTTTTTTCATCATTAAAAATGATCTTTTGCAGTCAGCATTGCTGTGAGGAAGTATCAGCAGTCGCTGAATGATGACTTTCAAATTAGGGAAGTGGATGGCACCAGTACTAGTTGTCTGGTCAACAACTTCCAGCCAATAGCTACAAAAGCTCTTTTTCTGACCACTATCTGTCAGTAGAGGCACACACACATCAGACAACATACAGTAAAGAATGATTAAAAAATACAACGAACAAAGCAAACGGCTAACAGCAAAAAAAAATTTAAAAAATTATGAACAGAATATCAAATCTAGGAAGAAAAAACGTACCACCAAAAATTTACAAAATTATTATTTAAGAGTTGGTAGCCTAGACCAGTGATAACAGATTGCCACTTTAAAAAAAAATAAAGCAGCGAATCTTGAGCGCTGGAATAAAGTAGGCCTACTAAACGCAAACAAACTTTTTTTTCTAGTTATGTAGGGCCTACACAGATTATTATGACAATTTATCAGAAATATATTGAAGGGCAAGATATAACTGGAAAGATTAAGACAGCGATTAAATTGCAACATAGCAAAACAACAGCAATATTTAACAAAGTTATAAGTACTTAGCTTTTTTTAAACAAAATGGTGTTGAAGTGTGGTGGCAAGCAAGCGTGGTCGTTGATAACAGGTAACTTTAAAAATACGTCATGTCACGCTGAAAACCAAAAGCGTTCGAGGCCGAATTCAAAGTTTTTGCCGAATTGTTGGGTATAAAAGGATTTGATTGGTTGCTGGGAGGGACCTCAGTTTAAAAACGGACGCCGAGATTCCCAGAATTAAAAATATAAAAAATTGGTTTTAAAAAAACCTGGGCTAGAAAATATTTTCTGATTTAAAATTTTTTTAAACTTGGGGTGGAAAATATTTTTAGAATTGAAAAAAAAAAAAAATTTTTTTTTTTGGGGAAGGGGAGAAAAATCTGTACAACAAGTCTGTACGGCCGTACACTGCTAAAAGTATCAAACATCCATACATTGTACGAAAAATTCGTACAGGTTGACAGGTATGGCCTCTCCTTTGGGGGTTCACAGCATAGCTTGATATATATATATATATATATATATATATATATATATATATATATATATATATATATATATATATATATATATATATGACTAAAGGGGCAACTATAGTAATGATACTGACCACAGATCAAATGAATGAGACTTGTCAACAGAGGACACTCCAGTTGAAATTTGTGACTTTGTAGGAAAACCTGGATCTAAACACACTCTAGATCTAGATACTGCCTCTTATTATTATTATTTCAGTTTATTCATAAGTGAAGAATATTTTTCCAAATGTGATCAATACAAATAAGAAGAAAACAGCAAGTGAATAAGAGCTTATGCAACAGCATAGGTAAAGAAATGCTGTATTTTTTCTCGAAGAACGGAACAAAAACATCTTCTGGACATTTTGCAGAGACTTTTTATGGCTGCCCAGTGTGAAAAATTCATATGAATGAACTGGGGACCAAAAGACGCAGCAATAAAGAATGCAGTCAGCGAGCCATAGCTTGACTGCTTGCGTCAGGGTCAGTGAACCAGAGCTGACCAAGACCCTACTCCACCTCCAAGTGGTGGTCCTGGAAACAGGCTGCATCACTGCAGTCTGGTTGAGAGAGTAGGAATCGAAGAGGGAAGGCAAACCCGGTCCCAAAAAATGCCGCGCTGAATTCGGATGTGTTGGCCGAAAGGTGCAGATATCGCAGCTCTGCTGTAAACAAACAACGCAACCAATGTCCTTGTCACGACAAACGAGGAAAAAGAATTTGAATGAACTAAAAAGAAAAGGAACAAAAAAAAACATATTGAAGACTGACACTGAAAGGGTTTGTGAGTATTTTAAGCTGCCAATTAGGCTATAATGACTATTCCTATTTGTTAAGTTTGGTGGAGAATAAATTACGCTAGTGCAAGTTTATATTTTAATTGCAAATTATGAGATTTTTTTGTTAAAAAAAAAAACAAAAATTTAAATATAATCATGTGTTTTTATTATTTTCCAAATTTCCTTGAAATCCTTGGAAACTTCCCCATTACATGTCTCACAAAACAGGATAAAAGACTCTACAGGTTTTTTTTCTGTCTTTGTATGCTTTTTATGATTTTTTTGTACAGGTTTTCCATCTCTGGGGGATGGCATGTATGTATGTGTCTTTATAGATAATGATTTTGAGTAAAGCCAATAGGTACCCACTTAGAGTAAAATTTACACCAAAAACTTTACACTGATATATTGTTGTCCATTTGTATAATTTCTTTTATGTGCTTTCAGGCTCTCATGGTAAGCAATGTTTAAAGCCCAGAAACATCCATTTGCACAAATATACCTAATAAACCACACTTTAAATCTTCTCTCCAGAATGTATTCTTTTGTGGCTTTCCAGGCTCACTCTCATAGTAAAACTAGCATCACAAACATCACACTTGTAAGGCTTCTCTCCCATATGCTTTCTTTTGTGATATTTTAGGTTCCCTCTTAGAGTGAAACATGCACCACATATATCACACTTGTAAGGTGTCTCTCCTGAATGTACTTGTTCATGTTTTTTCAGGTTCACTTTAACAGTGAAATAAGCTCCACAAATATCACACTTGTAAGGCTTCTCCCCTGTATGCTTTATTATGTGTGTCATCAATGTCCTTTCATCTTTAAAACAAGCACCACAAAGATCACATTTGTAAGACTTCTATCATGTATGTTTAATTTTGTGTTTCTTCTGGCTCCTGTTCTCAGTAAAACCAAAACCACAAACATCACACTTGTAAGGCTTCTCTCCTGTGTGTTGTCTTCTGTGCCTTATTAGGTCACTAGTATTAACAAAGCTTTTATCACAAACATCACACTTGTAAGGCTTTTCTCCTGTATGCCATCTTCTGTGTATCTTCAGGTCACCATTTGAAGTAAATCCTTTACCACAGATGTCACACTCGTAAGGCTTCTCTCCTGTATGCCATCTTCTGTGTTGCTTTAGGTTACCATTTAAACTAAATCCTATACCACAGATGTCACACTTGTAAGGCTTCTCTCCTGTATGCCATCTTCTGTGTGTCTTCAGATTACCATTTAAATTAAATCCTTTACCACAGATGTCACACTTGTAAGGCTTCTCTCCTGTATGCCGTCTTCTGTGTGTCTTCAGGTAACTATTTAAACTAAATCCTTTACCACAGATGTCACACGTGTATGGCCTCTCTCCTGTGTGTTTTATTCTGTGTCTTATCAGGTTACCAGTATCAACAAAGCTTTTATCACAAACATCACACTTGTAAGGCTTCTCCCCTGTATGCTTTATTATGTGTGTCATCAATGTCCTTGCATCTCTAAAACAAGCACCACAAAGATCACATTTGTAAGGCTTCTCCCCTGTATGCTTTATTATGTGTGTCCTCAATGTCCTTGCATCTCTAAAACAAGCACCACAAAGATCACATTTGTAACGCTTCTCTCCTGTATGCTTTATTATGTGTGTCATCAATGTCCTTGCATCTCTATAACAAGCACCACAAAGATCACATTTGTAAGGCTTCTCTCCTGTATGCAGTCTTTTATGTGCCTTCATTGTCGGTCTTAATCTAAAACAAATACCACAAACATCACACACGTATGGCTTCTCTCCTGTATGCTTTCTTTTGTGTGTCTTCAAGTCCTCATTCATAATAAAACCAATACCACAACTGTCACACTTATATGGCTTTTCCACTGTATGTTTTTGTATGTCTCTCTGTAGGTTATGATTTTGAGTAAAGCCAACACCACAAAAATTACTCTTGTGAGGCTTCTCTCCTGTATGTATTACTTTGTGTTTCTTCAGGTTTCCACTCTGAGTAAAACCTAAACCACAAACATCACACACGTATGGCCTCTCTCCTGTATGCTTTCTTTCATGTGTCTTCAAGTCCTCATTCATAATAAAACCAATACCACAACTGTCACACTTATATGGCTTTTCCCCTGTATGTTTTCGTATGTGTCTCTGTAGGTTATTATTTTGAGTGAAGCCAACACCACAAAAATTACACCTGTATGGCTTCTCTCCTGTATGTATTACTTTGTGTTTCTTCAGGTTTCCACTCTGAGTAAAACCTAAACCACAAACATCACACACGTATGGCCTCTCTCCTGTGTGTTTTCTTTTGTGTGTCTTAAGGTCGTGATTATTAGCAAAGCTTTTACCACATACATCACACACGTATGGTTTTTCTCCTGTATGCCGTCTTCTGTGTGGCTTCAGGTTACTTTTTAAACTAAATCCTATACCACAGATGTCACACTTGTAAGGCTTCTCTCCTGTATGTATTCTTTTGTGTTTTTTTAGGTTTCCGCTAAAAGTAAAACCGAATCCGCAAACATCACAATTGTAAGGTTTCTCCTTTGCATGTGTTGTCTTGTGTGTTTTCAACTTATTAAAATGACTAAAACTGAAACCACAATCATCACACTTGTAAGGATTCCACCCTGTATGTTTTTTTTGGTGAATGTTCAGGTTAACATGATTTTTTTTAACTGCTTCACAAACATTACACTCATTAAGATTCTCTGTTAAATGTTGTAGAGTATGTGCTTTTACTTCAATGAAATGAGTAAACTTTAAACCACACACATCACAGACATGTGTTTTCTCTACTGCATGTATTGTTTTATGTGAGTGTATGTTACTGCACATTTCTGAACCTGCAAAATTTTCTATGCCTAAAGTACCTGAATCAGAAACATCAACTTTATGTTGTGGCATTTTCCTACAGACTCCATCATTTAAAGTCATACTGCAATCAGTCTGTTTAATCTTATCCATGATGTCTACAACCATTACCCGACAGTCCTTGACTTTTACTGACTCTCTACATTGATTCGGTCTGTGCTCTCCAGATCTTATCTCAGATGCCAAACACAGTTCTCCTGTCATGCCCTTTGTGGTATTTCCTGAGTAAACATCATGGCTCAAAAGCTGTGAGTTTCTGACACAATATATACTTTTATTGTCCTTGTCCTCATTACCACGTTGGGAGTTGGTGAGGTAGAACTGTGTATAAAGGCAGACCTCTGAAAAGCAGAAAGCAGTTATGATATTTATATAAATAACTGAAACTTTTTACTACTAAAACCAAAACTTCTTCAAGTTGAATTGAAATGCATTAGAAATATAACTGAAACTTACATATATACCTGAAACTTATTATAAATGTAATAATTTTATTAAAAATACAACTGAAACTTATTTACAAAACTTCAACTATTTAATCAGATTTGACTTCAAATAATAAACTTGATATAAGTTTCAAGTGGGTACAAATTTATAAATTGTGTTCCAGAAACCATACATCCTGGCTTGAGTAACAATAACCACTAATTCAGCAAATTAAACAATTATGTTCATAAAATTATCTGCTGTAAAGATGACAATCGTATCAACAATGTGGAAATGATGGAATGGAATGAACTAGACAAATAACAGTGTAGCAAAGGTGAGTGTAAAGGGGAAGCAAATCTCACCAAAAAATGTTTGTACTCTCAACTAAAGCCTCATGTAGTTCCCTAGGGTCTTTGAAGAGATGGACAAGAGAATAGAACTACTCTACACTCAGGCATGTCATACAAGGCAACTAATATGAGGTTGTACATGAGGCTGGCAACATCATCATGTAGAACAAATTGCCACAGAAACACCAGCTACAAGAGCATGTTAATGCTTGGTGTAGGCTTCCTGCCTGTTAACTTACATGTCATCCTATAAGGGGCCCAGTTGTGGTGGTGGCTCCATGCTCCATATGGAGAGCAAGTGAAAATCATCATCACTATCAACTAACAAATAAACCTATATGGACATCTAAATACAACAATAGCCCTTCTAGACTCATTCAGTAGGGTGTGGCATGCTGGATGACTAGATAACCACTACACAAAGCAATAATATCAACTACCCTTGACCCTAACACAAGTGGTCAATCTCTTTATATATGTATTGAATAGTACAACCAAACCAGGGCCAGTGTAAATAGCAAAATGCTCAGAGATTGTGGCAAATACAATCTTAAACAACCAGCAATGATAAACTTATAAATAAATCAAAGCCTATTAAGTTACATGTCATCAAAAGAAACCTCCTGTCTCACCAGCACTACCATAGGGAGAAAAACCACTGACAACTAGATTTCAAAGCAACTCTTTTATCCCTTGCGCTAGCAAAAGCAACTTGCACTAGCAAAAGCAACTTGCACTAGCAAAAGCAATGTCTCACATCAAAAATCACCACTGAGTCAAAATTCCCAAAGCTCCAAGACTTATCACACAATCATGTCTCCATAACTAACTCTAGCCACCAACTTGAATGCTTCCTCCTCTCATCATGATCTCATTTCTTTCTCACCACACAACAACAATGGATCAACTCTTGAAATGAGTTCACTAACATAAACAGCTCCCTAATTCAAAACAGATTACAAACCAACCTAACTATAAGCTGCAAGTATTCTCATAATCTTTGTCTTGTTTCTGTGCATTTTCAAACCCAATGGCTATGACCTTTCATCAAGAATTTTAATTTTGTCTTGCATCTAGTCATGCTCATGTGCTAGAAGAGCCAGGTTGCCTGTAAAATCTAGATTATCAAACCACTTTGCCAGAGTCCACTGAATTCCACATCTGTTGGCAGTTCTTGTTTGTATAATCCAATCTTTAGCCAGTAAGAAAATAAAAGGTGACAAGAGGGATCCCTGCCATGCTCCAGTTCTTATATCAATTAATGCTGTAAATGTTTCCTCAAGAAGAATTCTGCATTTCTTGTCTCTATATGTTTTCTTTATCTCGTTAATAATCTTCAAGGGGAATCCATAGAGCCTCATCAATTTCCAAAGTGATTCTCTGCAATATCAAATGTCTTTTCAGACTGCAAATCCAACATAAGAGATGAATTCATGCGTGCAGTAAACCAGGTAAAAGTCAGAGATAAGTCTGAGGTTCTCGTGATTCCCACCAACCTAGTGTGCAATGCTGGGTTCTCAACAAGTTGCACCAGAGTGAGAATCATGGTGTTATGCAGCCTTGGTGCGGATAACTGATTCCTGATCAGTCACAGTTCAATAATATGGAGGTTGCTTGTTTCCAGGATGTGTCATGTGTAGAAGCTTCAGGGTCTTGGTTAGTGCAAACACTAACCCCGAAATTCAAACATGAGCAATCTGAATTCCTTTACATATCTCAGTATTGTGTGTAAAATTGAAATTTCATGACATATTTTGTGCTTCCTCATGACACATGGATGTTTCACCTCATACTGGCTAGAAACCACTCTTCTGCAGAACCCCTCTAAACAATTTCACCCCAATGTCTTTTTTTCCTGACAATTATGCTGACTAGTAAAATTTTATCCTACAGTAAAAGAGAAGTGATCAGTTCTCTTGCAACAAAGGTTTTCAGTCAACCTGGAAGCAACAAAATGAAGGAAATATGGGTCTCATAATTATGCATCCAAATATTTGCATATCAACATGAACGACTGACTCACCATCTTTTACATGTGCCACTTTATCCTCTCCACACAATCTAGGCTGTTTGGCTTGATCTATTTCTCTTATTTCTCCATTCAAGCTCTCAGCATTATTTAAATTAGACTTGAAGTCCTGAGGGCTGATAACTTCATCAGACATCTGAAACAACTGTAAGAAAATACTCTTGTTATGTAGAATGTATGTTGCCAATATATGTTTGCAATAGTTCTTAGGTCCTTTCCATTAAGAATTATATCTGTTAACATTCTGACGATTTCAATGTATTAAACATGGTTGAAAACTTTACATCCGTCTATGAAACACAAGTACAGACTTGCTTTTGCCTTTTTCTTCCACAAATTACAACTGCTAACCAACCATTTCCTGTCTTATCCCATCTCTAACTTTGAAACAATTACAGACATATTAATGCTTTCTTATAATTACCTTTAATGTATGCATAGTCTCTCCTAGTCATCTCATTTTATAAACCATATCTTTCTCTCTCCCACTGTTCTTCTCAATCTCTCCATCACTCTCTCACTGTAATGTAATCTTTAACAACTTCAAAGATATCTCATCTTGTTTATTCAGGTACTAGTGATGGCATACAAACGATTTTTACTGGTGATATCATACAAAATATGTATACTGGTGATATCATACAAAATATGTATACTGGTGATATCATACAAACTATGTGCAACAGTTATGGCATTCACTCTATATTTATTAATGACATGATGTTGTTGTTGTTGTTGATATTCCATAGCTGCAGAGCTGTCTATTCTTAGTAGCCCAATGCCATTTTTAGAAGAAAAGTACAGGTTTTCAACGTCCAAGTTTCCATACAGTGTGTTGGCAATTGTCGGAGGCACCTTAGCAGGTTTTCCTGGCATTTATGAGTGATGGGCAACTGTTACTGTCATTTTCGCTTATATTAGATGTCTTCTTCTTCTTCTTCTTTGTTCACCCTCAGATGTCAACTTGAATAAGTTCAAAGAAAGCAGTGGTCAGCCTGAGGCTGTTGATATCTCCGTAGATCTTCTCCAGGAATGGTACTGGTGATGGCCATATGCGTCTTCTCCGCTCCTCATATGTTGGGCACCTCTGAAGCAGGTGTTCGGCAGTCATTTTACCAGTGCCACAGTCACACTCATCCGTAGTTCCTATCTTTAATTTGTTGAACAGATGGTATCTCAATCTGTTATGACCAGTGTGAAGTCTAAAGATTACCGCTTGTTCACTTCTGCTGAGCTGGTAATACGGATCATTTTTTGTGTGGCCTGGATGCTCTTCTTCCCACTTGTGCCTGTATCTGCGCTTGATAAAACTCTTGGACTCCTCATAGGTTATATTTGTGTCCAGCTGAGGAAGTTTTCCCCCTTCCTTTGCCAATCTGTCAGCCTCTTCATTTCCAGGGATGTTGCAGTGAGAAGGGATCCACTGTATCACAACTCTTTTGTATTGCTGACATAGTCTGTGAAGTGTTACTCTTAGGTCATCCAGTTCAGCATTTATTTGACTTTTCAGTGTTGTAATCACTGACAGCGCATCTGAGAAGATAACTACTGGTCTCTCTGAGCTTTTTTCTGTCATTAGAATTTCTGATGCAGTTTTTATGGCCTCTGCCTCTGCTCTGAAGTTAGTTGAAAATTTCCCTGTTGCGACTGCTATCTTTTTTTGTGTGCCATTGCTTAAGCTCAGGAAGACTCCTCCACCCCCATCTTCTGTTGCATTAGTTGCTGATCCATCTGTGTACGCATGGATCCAGGTGTTGCTTGGGTAATGTTTCTCTATATATTTTGTGGTTAGGACTCTCCTTTCTGTTTCAGTTTGACTGTTCTTTCTCTCAATACCAGGAACATTTTCTATCATTTCAGGGAAGCACTGTTGTTTCCAAATTGGTAGCTTGTGTGCAGTACATATTGGCATAGCTGTTGATATTGCATTTATGGGGTTTGCTCTCATCTTTGTTTTTACTGTCTCTACAAAGTTGCTTCGCTTCAGTCTTCCCCTTCCAAGTCCATTTATCCTCTGGTGCATTGGGTGATCTATCAGCCTCCTGAATTTCTCGGCTTGTTGCTGGGCTCTGCTATCTCTTCTATCCTCCATAGGCTGGAGGTGAGTAATCTTTTCCAACTCTTTTATTGGTGTTGATTTCATGCCCCCAGTTATGATTCTCATTGCTTGGTTTTGGGTTCTGTTTATTTTGTCAAAGTTCGACTTAGCGGCTGTTGACCATGCTGCAATGCCATATTCTAAGACTGGTCTCACTCGCCCAGTATATAGATTCTTTAGTACTCTCTCGTCTGCTCCCCAAACCGTGCCAGCAAGTTTTTTCATGATTGCCATTCTCTGCCTTGCTCTTGTCCTGTTTTTCTCAATCTGGGTTTTCCAAGTCAAGCGGCAATCAAAGGTAATGCCTAGGTAGTTTGGGTTTTCATCCAGATGTAGATTTGTCCCATTTAGCACCAATTTGGAGATCTGTGGTTTGTTAGAGAGAGAAAACACTGTGAATGATGTTTTCTCCTCATTTATCTTTACTAGCCATGCCTTGGCCCACTCCTCCAGTGATGTTAGGGCTTGCTGCATCCGAATGCTTGCCGTAGAGATATATTCCTCTGAGATCCACAGGGCTAAGTCGTCTGCAAAGGAGGCATTGTGGGTTCTTCTTGGAATATTCTCTGATATGTCATTTATATATGTGAGGAACAATGTGGGTGACAGGACTCCCCCTTGGGGAACATCCTGCTCCAATACCATCTTCCTACTGGTCTGTCCTTGTAGTTGGACTCTGGCCGTTCTATTTTAAAGATAGTGGCTGATCCATTTGAACATTCTCCCACACACTTCACTTCTTTGCAGCTTGACTTTCAGTCCATCTTTCCACACTTTGTCAAATGCTTTTTCTAGGTCCACCCAAACCACCAGTGTGTGCTTTTTTTCTTGGAAAGCATCCTCAATTTTCTGAGTTATATAAGTGATCTGGTCTTCAGTGGATCTGTGTTTCCTGAATCCTGCTTGCTGTGGGGCTAAGAGATGTTTTTCTTCTAGATGCCACATAAGTCGAGTATTTATTATGCGCTCCATCAATTTTCCAACACAACTAAGTAGACTGATAGGTCTGTAGCCATTTGGTTCTGTCTGAACTTTGTCTTTCTTAGGTATTGGAATCAGTATGGCATCTTTCCATGCCTGTGCCAGCTGCAGTTTAGGATGGCCAGAAGCTTCTTTTTTGCCTTTGTTCCTAGGCCTGTTAACATTTCATTGGTTATCCCATCTTTTCCAGGTGACTTCTTTTTCTTTAGCGCCCTCATTGCCTCTTCTAATTCTTGCATTGTTAACTTTGCCATTATGTGTTCTTCTGGTGCAAGCTTTTTGTTATCATGATTCCTTTGTTCATCAATGATGGCCTTTCTTCTGTCTATAGGGACATCAATGTGGTTTGCACCAGCATAGTGTTCCATGAGTGCATTTGCAGCTTTTTTTCCCGAGAGCATATTTTCACCTTGTTTGATTGTGATGTGATTTTTGTAAGGTTCTTCGTTGTTCAAAGCTCTAACTAGTTTCCACAGCTTGTTCCCTTCTTTATCTAGGTTGAGATTTTCTGTTGTTTGCTTCCAGCATTCTCGTGTTGTTTGGTTTAATGTTCTTCTGTACTTTGCAGTGGTTGCTTTGAGCAAGATGTTTGCCTCAGTTGTTTGTTCTGTTTCTGCCTTGTCTCTGGCTTGTGCTACCTCATCTTCAAGTTTTTGCAGATCTTCATTCCAGTATGGTTTATAGTTTTTTCTTGCCCCTCTCGGAATAGTCTCAATAGCTGCTTGAAGTATTGCTCTATTAAAGCTTTCAACCATATTTTTCATGCTGTTGTTTCGTGTGTTGATGGTTTCGCAAAGGCTGTCAGTCAGCACTGCAAAATTGCCCCAGTCAGCTCTTTTGTAATTCCATCGGGGCAATGGTTTCACTTCATGGGGAACATACTCCATATTAACCACTAGCTTTATTGGTCTGTGATCGCTGCCTGCTAGCTGGCCAAGTACCTGTCGGTCAATTTTGTGAAATATGTCCCCTGTGGCAAAAGCTAGGTCTGGAGTGGAAGTGGTGTGCCATCTTCTAGAGTAGAAACTGGGTTTATCATCTGGCCTGTTGATAAGGTGAAGATTTGTGTCTATCTCCCAGTCCTCCACTTCCTCTCCTCTACTGTCTGTATCCAGATATCCCCATCTTTCCGAGTGGCTGTTGAAGTCTCCGACCACAATGCAGTTTGAGCTCTTTATTTCCATACTTTCAAGTGACAGGTCTTTGCTCGGTGGGCCATACAAATTGTAGATACGCATGTTCGTGTCCTTTATTTTAATGTCAACCCCTACAATTTCCGATTGGTCGTTGAAGTTCACAGATACCTCGCTACTTGGTATTGAGTTTCCGGTAAGTAATAGCACACCTCCTTTGGGTCCTTCTCGATCGAGTCGGAAAGCCTGGTATCCTCTTATTGAGAATCTGTGGTTGCTGTTGAGATGCGTTTCTTGGATGCAAGCCACATCTATTTGATCCTCATAAAGGCGGTTTTTTAGGGGGACTTTTTTGTTCAGAACTCCTTCTGCATTCCACTGCAGAATGTTGAGTGTTCTTGGTGTTTGGTCAATAGCTTTTGCCCTTTCCCTCTGTACCTTGACTCCACAATTCAGGGGAAGGTGACCACCAGTAGTATTGGTTGGACCCCTTCGAGGTGGGGGTCCGGCACTCTCGCCGCCTGGTGGGACTCCACGGGACGAGCACCACAACGCTTAAATTGTATTCGTGACATCTTCATTAGGCGAAGTACGGTGCACTGTTTTGTTGAGCATGTAGCCCAGTGCATCCGATTTCAACAAGCGTTTCTGTAGGGTTGCGTTCTTTAGCTCTTGACTGTCCCCAGCCTACCTGCAAGGCAGCAGGTGGTTTGAGATCAGAGTTTTCCTTCTCCTAGACGAACTGCCTTCCAAGGCTTACGAGCTTCATCTACCCGGGATTTTAACCCATGCCTGGGGTTTGGGTTGATGCTGGCCAGAGTATGGTCCACTCGCCGGTGGGCACTGCGCCTACACTGTATGGGGTCCCAAACTACTCCCGATAGACGACAAACAGTGAAGAATGAGGCAAGAAAGCATTTAACCCATGAAGTGGGGGTGGATTGGTGCAGACCAGAGCATGTACCACTCGCCGGTGGGTTCTGCATCTACACCTATAGGGTTCCACCCACTCCTCAGCCCATTTAGTCTGGCCCCTCACCCAGGACCTGTCCGGCTTGGGTGACCCTGCCAGGAGTAAAACTCCCGCCGGCATAGCTCCCGGGATCATTGGGGCGCTCAAGCTCTCCAACCACGGCAAGGTAGGCTTACATGTGGAGAGATATTAGATGTCAGCCTGTTTGATATTTTTTGTGGTCAAAGAGAAAGAACTGGCTGTTAACTTTTTAGAGTCAAGTTAGATTTTGTGGTTATCCCCCTTGTCTTATTCATCTATCCTTATAAGGATCGATTGTGCTCTGTGTCAGGGAATTTGTCGATACTGTGCGGGAAGTCACACCTACAATGAATGTCCTCAGGCGAAAAATGACAACAACTATAAAGTACGCAACCCCAACAGAACCTGCGCAAACTGTCTCGGGAACCACGGGGCAAGATACCGTGGCTGTCCGATCTACTATGAGACAAAGACCATACTGAAGGAATCGGTAACAAAAAACATCTCCTTCAGAGAAGCAAGAAACCGAGTGACTTCAGGCGGCACTGGTAAACAAGAACAGCACACAAGAGCCCAGATGATAAAACTAACCACAGAGGTGCGAGACATAAAGAAACAACTCAAAGTCGAGACGAACAAACAACACAACGACGACTCAGATGCCTTAAGAGGCGAAACAATAGGAGCCTTACAGAGCGCCCAGGCAATGTTACAGGACATGAAAACCATCAAACACGAGATAGAAGTTGACATCGCCAAACTCACAGAGCTAAAGGAAGAGAACGAACAAATACTCAAAAGAATTGAAACAGAGAGAAGGATCGTTGAGGATATCCTTACAAAAACTAGAGAACAAAACAAAGAAACGAAAGACAAAATGAGAACCGAAATCGTACAGCAACTGATAAGCAATCAAGAAAGAGCAAGTGCAGCCATGGAGGAGGCCCTACCAAACATACTAAAGAAAGTCATGGGACAATGCACACCGAATCAGACAACAACGAGAAAAAACCAAACAGGCAGCTAGTGGTCCTTTGCAGGTCCAATCATCTCCAGGACTAGGAACGCGATACCAGCAAAGACGTTAACACCCTTGGTACCCCAATATAACCGTTTGTAACCCGTAAGGCAGGAAAGGAACACCATGAGCACGCCACAACACCATAAACAGACAAGCAACGAAGAGGTATCCAGACAGTCAGCTAGTGGTCCTTTTTAGGACCTGTCCTTGTCAGGATTAAACATGCTAGCACCGAAGAAACTAAACGCAATATATACCCCAATTATAACCAACTTTCAGGTTGAACAGGGTATAACAGCAACATAGTAGACAAAGGAACGAACGAACGAAAATGTTTCAGGGAAAGGTTTTAAATAGCTGACATTTCCCAAGTCGCTATTCAGTATGTCCATATAAAGAGTGCTTCAGCTATCTTTTTGGGGAACACTCTAGATCGTGTGTTAGCTCTACTCAGGGAAGTGCTGACTGGGCATGCGCTAAGCTTTGGCGTGGGGATTGTTAGACTTCCTATCGGGGCAGTCTACCTGAGTCTTCTGAGCAGACAAGAGGTCGGAGATTTTCTCTGACGATATTTATGGGGAAATGAAGTCCTCTGTGTGACAAAGATGTCTGTGATTTTTCCCCATGTTCATTCTGAGCGCCAAGGATGGCGAGTGTTGTTTTTGTGATTATTCTAGGATGCTGTCAAGGTAAAGATACCCATTTAAATCTTTACTGTTATGCCTAGAACTGCAGATTATTTTGTTGCCAGCATATATGGTCGATTGACGTTTTGAGGTGACTTTCTCCTTGGGCGGAGAAGAGTTTATGTATGACATTATTTATGAAGTCCGCTATTTGTACAGCCTATACTGACCAAGACTGATATGTCTTATTTGATCAAAAGAAGCCCAGAGATCATAGTACTGTTTGGAACCCGCTACTCAGGCGGTATGATATAGGCATGGGCTGATGCCTTGCTGGTCGGAGATAACACAGAGGTTACTATATGATAGAAGCCCACTATATTGTGGCCTGGTTTTCGCCATAGAAGCCCGCTCTCTTGCGGCCTGTTTTTCGCCAGAAAAAGTACCTGACGTGTTACGTCAGAGGAGTCATAGACTATTGTTAAGTACTTGGGAGCCCACCCTGTGTACGGCATGCTTGCTAGAGGTACCTGGCGCACTTAGTCAGTAGTACCTGAGCTACAGTAACAGTAGAACATAGACTGACAGACCATGAGCATTCTGATGTATAAGCTGTTCAAGATTTATTGATGTCAGATGTATTCAACCATTACCATGTCTGTGATGTCCATGAACCTTGTCCAATTGACTGTGCATTTGATGTCGTCGTACGTCCTGTATTAAATTGCTGAAAATGTCATCAGTCGTTGCCCAATGCTTACTGACTCCTACATGTGGTTTGAGTGGGTGTATTATGAATTTGTCCAAGATCCTATACACATTCGCGTCAACTATCTTATCTGATGTCTACTCACCCACACATCATGTCAACCCACATACTTCTAAGAGTACTACACGGAGTGTGCCAATTACATATCAACATTGCACCTCGACAGCGCCTCAACATTTGGGTGGCTTGAATGTAAACAAAAAGAAAAGAACACAGCGTGCTGCGTTTGGTGACCAGACCCAAAATAAACCACGTAACAGCACCCCATGAGAAAGTGTCTGGTTGTTTCGTATGGATGAGAGTAGTGTCTGTCTACACACAGGTAGATGCTGAGGATTAATACGGATTAAATGGTATCTGACTCTGGCATGTCCTGTTTGAAACTGGACATGAGACTTTGATTTTTTCCTGTTGAGTCTGTTAATGCTGTCATTGTCTTTCTGGTGGGTCATTTCATTAAAGACATTATGACTGTTTGTCCATCTGTTCAGCCAGATTTCTCTTGTGTTGTATCTGAGAATCTGTTTGACTGTTCTCTTGCCACAGGCCGCCTTAGGCTGATTTAACCCAATCAGGGAGCCCTGCACTCTAGTTGCCACCTCCAGCATTGCATTTTTCATTGTTTTAAAGTTTTATGTAAAAATACTTTGAAAGCTTTTGACACTCATCCTGAAATTCCTTTATTTAAATGAGATTGCATTAAGGGGGCACACCCAGCCAAAAATGGGTTATCTTTTTAAAAAAATTAACAGAAAAATAACTAACAAACTTGTTGACATAAAATTTGGCCACATGTTACAAGAGATATTATATTTTATGATGAACAAAGTTTACTTTATAAATTTTAACGTTTTATGTGAAAATAATTAATTAACATGAAGTGATGAAAAAAAAAAATGAAAGGAAAACCCCCAGTGCACCTGGGAATGAATTTCACTCACATAAAAAGTGCAAAGAATGCCAAACCAGCAGATGATGTGCATAACATCCCTACCTATCTCTGTTTCTATACCATTAAGAAAAAAGTGGAGGTTCATGCCATAAAGGATAACATGGGCTATAAGTGTGCAAAATTTGAAAGCTATAGCTTTAAAATAGCAGAAAATATCACCAGAACTGTGAATCGCAGGCCCTGTTTTCGTTAAAGTTTAGTTTTTAAAATGATAAAACACTTATCTGAAAAGAGCTCAGTATCCCTTAGGAAGATATGGCTGATCCTCTCTTTGTGTCTGCTCTTCATCCAGGACAAGCCTCCTTTGTCTCCTGGCTCTTCTTGCTTCAAGAGAAGCAGCTTTAACTTTCCTTTGTGAATGTTTTATGCGAAGACTGTCTTTTTCTACACAGAATGTATGCATACATTTTCCCGGCTGAATGTCCCATTCCTGAAGGATTGTTTTCAGGCTGTTAGCTTACTTACTTAGTCGTTCCCCTTCTACCGTGAGGTGTAGAGGTCAGGCTGTTAGCTCCATCATTAAAGATGCACACAGCAATTGCAACAGCTGTATTTACAGTTGAAAGTCCTTGATTTTTTATTTTAGGGCAATATTTCCATATTAAACTGTTCAATGATTCATTAGAATTTTGAGTGTAATCTTGCAGGCACTTTCTCAGTAATTCTGTCTTGGAGAGGTCTTTGAATATGGGCTTAATAGCCTCCATGACAGCAATTGGAAGGTTTCCCTTGTGCTTAAAGTCATTTACTATGCCATCTCTGACAGCCTGTTTGTA
This sequence comes from Oreohelix idahoensis, assembly GCA_024509875.1. Taxonomy (NCBI): domain Eukaryota; kingdom Metazoa; phylum Mollusca; class Gastropoda; order Stylommatophora; family Oreohelicidae; genus Oreohelix; species Oreohelix idahoensis. The sequence goes on from JAMPIV010019001.1 coordinate 497,113, forward strand.
GGTACACCAGTCAATGTTGCAAAAGTTATGAACAGGATTATCATCTGTTGATGTCTTATGGAAATACACCGCCCAAACCTCTTCTCGCATTTTGCAAAGGTTGTTTTTGTTAGCTTGTATGGCATTTCCATAGTATACCTGTAGCTTATCAATGACACTATCTGTTAGTCTACCCTTACCACCTATGGATTTACCACCAGGCAAAGACTTCCCTTTAGAAAGTTTCTTAAGATTTCTCAGCTGAGTACCCATTCTTTTCTGAACATGACCCACACATTCAATTTTTTCTATCAGACAATCCTCCCCATAAGGCTTGGATTCAACCACCATTTTGAAACTGTTAGTGTCTCCATCCCCAATGAACTTTGTATACCTGAGATTATACTTGTCTACTGAGCAAGAAAAAAATGTTACAAGCTGCTGCTGCTTCCATTGACCCTGAGGATCCGTGATGGGTCATCGTACAAACCTCAGCATGACTTTGCTTCCATTGTTGAAATTTGTCTGTGTTGTGGTCTTGTTTCTCCCAGTACTGACAAGATTTGCACTTGTTACTCTTTGTCTGAGTATCTATTACCTTTCCAGTTTGCAAGCCAATCACAGTTGTGGCACCAACAATAGATGAATGGCCTCTGGTCATCCAGGTACCATCACAAGATACATCAATGTCTCGGAACTTGTTGTCACTTTCTTCTGCACTCCCATACTCTTGAACAGCAGCATTTTTCATGCTAATAATTTGCACCCTAGTAGCAGCATCCTCCATTCCTTTCTGTATAATAGCATTGCTGCTGTGTCTAACTGGGGGTGGTAAATCCATTATACCACAGAAAGTGTTTAAGTCGGTGTGACTGCAGCCAATACAGCGCATGGCAAAAGCTGCACGCTGATTGATAAGATTTATCTTTGCATTCCCTAATGAGAGCTGACTACTTGAAGGGAAATGTTTTTGTTCATGACAGTTTGCACTGTTACAATGAAATACAAATTCACTCCCAAGTCCTTGCCTTTTGACTTCAACTAATTGTACAGAACTTTGGCAAAAGGTACACAACAATTTTTCAGCAATGTTCTGACCAAGAAGACCCATGTCAACAATTCTGTTCCCCCTCAAGTAAATCAGTATCCTTAACATTATAATTACCTTCCTCGTCAGTTTCTGCAGAATCTGTGTCACAGCTTCGCTCAAACTTATCCCATCAGAGTCATGTGTTAGGTTGCTAATGTCCAGAATTTTCTGCTCTGATCGTGAAAGGGGCGTGGCATTTCGTTTCATTCCAATATCAAAACATTCAGTCTGCATCGATGGTGTTGAACTATGAACGCATGGCTCAGTACCGAATGTCGATGCATTCTGTAGGATTGTTTTTCATTCATTTTGTTCAGCCGTATGTTGATTGCCATGAAATTTACGCTTCTTTGATATACCTTTACCAAACTTTTTGTCTGAAGGCATAATTATCACAAATATATTCACGTATTTCCACAAATTAACTCAAAGTTTCAATCACATTTATGTTTTTATTTCTTTACCGCCATGATGGATGAAAAAGGAGTATTCATAGTATTCGTTGTATTGAGTATATTTTTTCTAGGGAGTGTTTATTATTTGGTATACCTTCCAATATGAAGGTTAGCAAAAAAGCATATTTTGGGACTAGAAGTCAGCGATTTTTGGAACACACTCATTCTCTTTGAACATTGATAACTCATAAACTATTACAGATAAACACATAATTCAAAAAGAATACTTACTTACTTAGTCGTTCCTCTTCTACCGTGAGGTGTAGAGGTTTGGAAGAGAGAGCGCCAGACTATTCTATCAGCTGTCTTCTTCCTGGCCTGGTTCCATTCTAGTCCTTGGTCCTTCAAAGATTGTCTAATGTTGTCCTCCCAGCGGACTCTGGGTCGTCCTGGAGGTCTGGATCCCTGGCTCTTTGTTTCCCATGCTTGTCGTGGTAGCCGATCTTCTCCCATTCTGCAGACATGGCCAAACCATCTTAGTTGGGGCTGTTCTATTTGGGTCTGCAGCGGGTGGGATTTTAGGCCTTGACGTATCGTCTGGTTGCGGACCATGTCTCTTCTTGTTACTTCAACCACCTTCCTCGGATACCTCATTTCTGAGGTTTGGATCTGGCTTTTGTGGGTTGTAGTCATTGCCCATGACTCGCATCCATATGTCAAGACTGGGACATAGGTGGAGCGGTATACCTATGTCCCAAAAAGAATATCGAAGTAAAAAGGCTTATAAATATTTAAAACACAATTATTATATGCAAATCAAAAATAACCTTTTTTGTCTATTTCTGGGTGTATGCCCCCTTAACAACTGTCTATTGGATTTCCAACTGTTATTGTTTTTTTTATTTCCTTTTTTACTCTACACATATTGCTGCCAATTCTAGTCACTGAGGCATCAAGGGAAAGAAGCTTTCCAAAATTAAAATTGATCAAACATTATCCTAGGTCAAATATGCTCCAAGACAGACTCAGCAGCCTTGCAGTATTATCCACAGAATGTGATGAAGCAAACAAAAAATAAACAAAAGCTTCAACAATGTAACAGTAATAGTGACATACCGTCTTGTGACATCAATTGATTATTAAGTAGGTTCAGTTAGCGTACTGTCAGAGCTTTTAATACCGAGTGATAAGCAGTAATAAATATGTCACAAATAGCAATAGATTTTTGATGCCACATAGCTAGGTGACAGTAAATAAATTAAAAAGTAGTTGGTGAGTTTTGATCAGTCCAGCAAGGACTGTATATTATCCCCTTCCATGATGAAGAGACTAGTAGATACAACATCATCATATCTGCAGTAGTCAACGAATTACATACAGATCCTAAGATTAAGGTAATTGATAACTAGCTGGTTGACAACGGCATGGATCGATTAAATTACTCTTGATTGAGAACATCATACAAGGTGCAGATTCCTCAGTATGATTAAGAAATTTGTGCCATTATCGTTAGAGTATGAACCCATGTTAATAAAGCATAATTCACTTATTACAATGGAGGATCAAGAACTGTTAGTACATATTTTAACAGGCCGCGATCAGATGATCGTGTACTTGGGATTCGTTGATGAATCATCTATTAGTTAAAGATAGTCACGGAATAAAAAATGTTTAACTTTAAACATAAAGAAAACTAAAGAAGGAGGAATGAGAAAACAGACCAGGAGAACTCCTGTTTTTATATTCTCACATGGTTTTTAAAAGTACTGCTCACAAGAAGACTAAGACTAACAATATGAACATAGAATCAAAATGAGGATTAATCAACAACTTCACACTCACAACAATTAACATTGCTACTTTTGTAATTGTTGCACATTTTATTCATCTATATCAAAGATTTGCTTGGCAACTTAACATCATGAATTTTGAAAAACCACACTTGAAAGAAAGAAGAGTAAATAAACTAGAAGTTTCTTGCTTATAATCTGACAGACTTATGTCTTGAATTGTATTTCAAGTTGCAACTTAATTTTTTTTACTTCATTCAAAAGAAGAAATTAATTGCTGAATTCAATTGGTTTTTCATATCTGAATATAAATGCCAAGGCTCTCACATGGAACAGTGCTATAAAAAGGATAAAAACTTAGAATGTGGCACTCTCTCTTCCAAACCTCTACACCTCATGGTAGAAGAGGAACTACTAAATAAGTAAGTACCTTAGAATATCACAAAAAATTGTGTACTACCACTAACACAGAAAAGTTGATCGCAAACCATTGTGAAGAATACATCAGTTGACAATCTATAATAAATTTTAAAAAGCATATATCCACTTGTCGCAAAATGTGCAGGTTTTCAAACCAATATCACACTGAAAAACTTTTAAACAGACCTGAGGTTGAATAGCTCATAACTGTAAGGAAGCTGACTTATCTGCTATACCCTTACATTACATATGAGGTCTCAATACACCTGTGACACTAGGTGAAATACTCTCCAAGACAGATTCAACAGCCTTGCAGTATTATCCACAGAATGTGATGAAGCAATAACAAAAAAATACATTCAACAATATTTTTAACCAATTTGCAGAACAGAAAGCAAGAAATATGCCTTTATAAGTATGGTTTTGTTTTTCCTTACGATTTTTGTCAAAATATCATCATCATCACAGTAATAATTTTCCTTTGTACTCCTTATAGATTTCTGAGCCAACACTGCAGCTAGTTTCAAGCCTGCATCAAGCAGTCACATGCTCTTGAAGTGGTAGTTTCTGTGGTAATTTGTTGGCATGATGAGTTTGCCAGCCTCAAGTATAACATGTCAAAATATGGCTAATAAATACTGTTTTATTTTTAATTTAGTGTAATATCATTTATTTGTGATAACTAATCTGAAATAAACTGAAGTCTAGGAGCCCCAAACAAAATTGTTCAAATCGGGCCCCAAAACATATAAGACCGGCCCTGGCCGTAAGGTCTGTCCTTTTGTTGCTCAGAGGCTCCTGTTTCAGCAAGTTTATCAGCTGTCTCATTTCCTGTTAGATTACTGTGTCTAGGGGATCCAGTGTAGGGTTAATGGAGTGGCTGTGATCAAGTTGTCAATCGCTCTTCCTATAAGAAAGATGTCTTTGTTTTCATATGAAGTGTGTTTAAGTTCTTCCAAAACAGACATGGAGTCACTGAAAATCACTATGTCTGATAGCTCTTGTTCCTTAAGGTCAAACTGTCGGTTTAGTAATTCAATGGCTGTTTTGATGGCCTCAGCCTCCGATTCGTTACTTGAACAGTTTTCACCACAGGAGTCACAAAACTCATAAGAGGATCCATCTGGGTACCCCAAGTAGATGCCATATCTAATGACAGGATACAACTACACTCAACCCCTGATAGGGTTAGGTTTGTCAGAAACTTTGAAAAATAAAATTTGCATAAACAGGGCATAAGAAGCTATGGGAAAAGATGAGTTATGTTCCAGACTCAGCTAGAGCATCACTAATGGACATTTTTATGTACTAATATTAATGTAAATGTGCAATATAATACAAATCAAAAAATGACTAAAACAACTTTAAAAATGAATAAGTTTATGTTGGTTATTTTCACACTTATTTTATATATTTAAAATGTTATGGATATTTCAGAACAATCACACATACAGAGACTTTTCTGTATCAGTATCAATGGTAACCAGAAATTGTTCTATTTGACCATGTTTCACATTTTGAAAAACGCTATTTTGTATTTTTATAATTCAACTCTAGTATAACTCAATTATGTATATGTACAAATGGAGCTTGCGCAAATGGGGGAATAGAGTGCATGTACAATATGGATGATGCTGATGATGTCATACAAACTGTGTCTGGTGATGGGATACAAACTGTGACTGATGACATGATACAAACTGTGATAATGATGTCATACAAACTGTGACTGGTGATGGGATACAAAATGTGACTTGTAATGTCATACAAACTGTGACTAGTGGTGTCATAAAAACTGTGACTGATGATGTCATACAAACTGTGGCTGGTGATATCATACAAACTGTGACTGATGGTGTCATACAAACTGTGACTGATGGTGTCATACAAACTGTGACTGATGATGTCATACAAACTGTGACTGATGATGTCATACAAACTGTGACTGGTGATGTCATACAAACTGTGATTGGTGATGGGTTACAAATTATTGGTGCTGCTGATATGATGGATAGATAAGATAAAAAAAAGAAAAAAGGTGATTCATCTTACTAGGACAAAAGACAAAGAAAATAACCAATGTTGCTGCAATAAGGCCTTCTGGAGAGAAAAATAAGAAAGTGAGAGCTTATTAGGCAATCTAAGAATATAAATAATAAATGGGTACTACCCGTAAAGGTGGCTAAGACCTAGCATGCCTGCTGGTAAGAAAGCGTGCCACGAAAACATGAAATGGCTGCCACTTCCGGGTGTAAACAGCAGATGCTAAGAAGGGAAACGGAACAAGAAATAACCCAAATATAATAATAATAATGAGTTATGGAGACAGAAGAGGTTATATGAGGTAGAAGAAGACAGAATGAGTAAAAGGAGGGAACAATGGGAAAATGGAAAACAAAGTTTTGTTGTTGTTGATGATACAAACTATGTGCAAAACTGATTGAATAAGACTATATGTATGGGATACTAATTGAGGATGGGACATGAACTGCACACTAGAATTGGGACATGAACTGTACACTAGGCTAGGGATGGGACATGAATTATGCACTAGGGATGGGACATAAAATGTGCACTGCAGATAGGATACAAACTCCGTGTGCTGATGCTGGGGTACAAACTGTATGCTCTGGTGACGGAAAGAAATTTGTGAACTGGTAGTGTGATACAGACTAATGTTTATATTTTTATGTGATGGAATAGCCATGTGCTAGGAATAGGAAACAAACTGTGTGAACAGGTGGTGAGATACAAAATTTATGCACTGGCTATGGGATTAAAAATGTGTGTATTGGCAATGGGATTAAAAAATGTGTGTATTGGCAATGGGATTAAAAAATGTGTGTATTGGCAATGGGATTTAAAATGTTTGTACTGGCGATGGGATTAAAAATTGTGTGTACTGGCGATGGGATTAAAAAATGTAAGCATAGTGATGGGACGCAAACTGTGTGTAACTGTGATGGGATAAAAACTTGCATACTGGTGCTGTGATACACACAGTGTGTAAATGTGAGAGTTTACTGGTTGTGTGAATACATAAAAAAATCAAGAAAATTACACACAATAAAGACAAAACAGAGAAAAACTAAGGTATATATCTTATGATCATCAAGAAGTAGATCTAAACCACCAACTTGCTCCATGTGGTAGATGTGTTTAAAACTCATAATCTGTAATACATGCAAGCCATGCGGTCAACCCACACATTTATTTATCATTGACATCTAATCTCTTCTTCTCCTATGATCCTTAGCCGCCAACTGTCAAAGCAGTCAGTGGCCATCTCATCTGGTGGCGTCTTGTAGGACAGCAATAAACTGCTTCCGCTTTGCTCGGTCAGTGGTCATCCATCCTGCAGTGCCCTAGCTCTGGTTCATTCTTTGCATCTCGGCCTCTACAGTTCTCCAACAAGTTGTTTTCGGTCAGCCTCTCTTTAACTCTCCTTCAGGGGTCCATAGCAACCTTGTCCTTGTGAGGGCATCAGGGTCTCTTCTGAGAATGTGGCCAACCCAACATCAGCATCTGCCAGCTATGATGATGTACATGTCCCCTTCGCTGCTCCGAGTAAGCAGTTCTTGGTTGGTGATGGTATTCGGTCAAAAGATTATGTGAATTTTCCTTAGACAGTTTGTGTGGAAAGAGGACAATTTTGACATTTCCTTCTCTGTTACTCTCCAGCATTCCACATCATAGAGAAGCACAGAAATTACACAACTCCCATATAATCTTAATTTTTTGTTGTCAATGCTGTATTGGGAAGATTTATAGATGTTGTTTAGACAAGTAACTGCTGTTCTTGCTTTATTCATTCTGTTGTTGATGTTAGATATCTAATGCAGCAGAGTTAATTCTGCAGACACCTCTACAACATCTCTCAGTTGGGATCCACACCTGTTGCCATCCACTTCAATGGTCCTGGCCACCAAAGTGCCACATCCAGGTGAATGCTATCAGTCGGTTCTGCCTTGAACAACGCCTCATCCATCTTATGAGTTGGCTTAAACCCCATTTTTTAACACCCAGCCTTCTTTATGTCTGAGGCGACATTTTCTATCTAGTCCCATTTCAATTATGATTTTGATCACCCTTTATTTCCCTCTAGTATGTAATATATACATATAATTTGTTTGGTTTTTTTTTTAATTTAAAAAAAAAATTTCCTCTCTCCCTCTTCCCCCCACCCCATATTTATTCCCTTTTTTTTAAAATATTACTTTTCCCTCTCTCAGTTTTCCAGTCTTTGTTTTCATTATTTTTTTATGTTTGTTTTGAATTTACTATCTACTTCCAGTTTCCGGTACAGTGGAAGACATTTTAATTCCAACATGTTACACACATCAGGGAGTGTTGTCTCTTATTTTTATAGTTTTATGTTTCCCACTTAATTCTCACTTTCTTTCCCTTCTGTATTTCGTTTGTTTGTCCCTGACGAAGGCCTTGTGGCCGCAACTTAGGTTTTTTTCTTGTCCTTTCTCCTAGTAAGACGTATTACATTTTTATGTTTTTTTTTTTTATTTTTTCATTCTACAGAGTTAATTAACAGTGATCAATCTGTCTATTATAAATCCTACATATATACCTAGGCAGCAATATAGACAAAGCTGGAGGAAGGGACAATGATATCAAAATAAGAATACAAAAGGGTAGAGGGTCTTTGATTGCATTGTTTTAACTAAAAAGAACGCACACCGTCATTGTGGGCAGATGCTGGAACTGGGTTGGCCACGTCCTCAGAAGGGACCCTGGCACCATCACCAGAATTGCTATGCTATGGACCCTAGAAGGATGGCAAAAGAGAGGCAGACCAAAGACAACCTGGTGGAGAGCAGTGGAGGCTCAGAGGCAAAGCATGAACCAGAGTTCGGGCATAACACAAAGGATGGCCACTGACTGAGCAAAATGGAGACAGTTTGTTGCTGCCCTACAAGACATCACTACCTGTGATGGCCATTGTCAGTCAGAGGCTAAGAATCCAAGAAGAAGACATATTAATAAAAAAAATGGGTGGGTGGGTGGGTGGGGGGGGGGGGGGGGGGGGGGGGGGGGGGGGGGGGGGGGGGGGGGGGGGGGGGGGGGGGGGGTGAACTTACCTTATGATCTTGTTCAAATTTTAGATTTTTCAGAAATGGAAATTTGAATTCAGTATTTCTGGCAACCTAGAAAGAAACATAAATAGTAATGAAGCTTGTTCGCACACAGATGATATTAGGAGGAGGCTGTGAAATGTCAGTTTAAAGTAAGACATAAAAATGTAGAAGACAGTTTGTCAGTTTACAAATAATATAACAATCAAATGCTTTGACATGAGGATCTTCCAACATCATACTTTCTCACAACTGCCTAGCTGGGGATGAGACAGCTTAAGTCATCTCCTGTGAATACATAACCATTCCTGGTTGATAAAAATCCATTCGCTTTTTCATTTGCAGTATGGTAATGATAATTATTTATTTATTATTGGTGTGGTATAAAAAATCTTGGGGTGGCCCTACATGCTGAGTGCAACAACAAATGTTCTGGTGCCACCTTAGGCATAGGTTCACCACCCCTGATGCTGGCATGTGAAGTAGCTGATTGTGCTGCTGTTGCATCATGTAAAATTTGAGAGCACAAATGGAATGATACAGTGAGCATTAATACATGGTGTGAATTGACTGAAGGCATGCTCCACAAGCAACTGAATGGAAATGATGATAATTATGATAACTAGTATATATATATATATATATATATATATATATATATATATATATATATATATATATATATATATATATATATATATATTATTTTTTTTATTTTTTTTTTATTTTAACTGAAACTTACTTCAGAATGTGGTTCCTGCTTAATATCTTCATCTAGACATGAAGTCATTGTTTCATTACCGTCTGTAACCTGTAAAGAAATAAAGATAAAAAATATGAGAACATAAAAGTTGTAATAATTACTTAAGTGAAATATCATTATCCTCTTACAAGAAGTCTTCCTCTACTTCAAGTACCATGCCTGGTGGTGTCTCTCCAAAACATCATGTCCCTAGAACTATTTATCAGTTCTACTGTTAACTTCTGTCCATGCCATGATGTCTAACTGTCCATGCCATGATGTCTAACTGTCAAGTATCTTCTCTCTTTGTTGTCCTCTATATCTTTTTCCTTCAATCATTCCTGTTGTCACAATATATTCAAGCTTTCTTAGCCTCATGTGGCACATGGCATCCTTAACGTCTGCTACAAGTACTGGCAGTCTTTCACATCGTAAAGCTCCTTTATGTATTCAGTCCATCCTTTTATTATAATATATTAATACTGCTCCCTCTTCTGATTTCAAACAACCAGATTTTGTGTCTTTTTTGTGCTCCGTTTTATTATTTTTCTCTCTGCATTGCTGATTTAGTCATACTCCTTCAGCTGTTTCACACTTGTTTCCTGTATCTTATTTAATCTGTCATGTTCTTCTTTGTCTTGCTCCTTCTTTCATCAATTGATGTAACTATTCATCTGTTAGTGTTATTCATTTCTTCTTTGCAGTCCTCTTTAATTCTGGTATAATTTTTTTTAATGTTTGATGTATTGACTTCTTTAGTGTTACCTACATTTCATATACACTTCGTATTTCATGACTTCCAAACATGTTTTAGAATGACAGAAAAGCCACATGAAAAGTGTAGATCTACAGTTTAGACAATATCAAAGAGTTCTCCAACTTGGTATTGCCTGCAGAAGAGCGAGAAGCTCAGCAGCCCTAGTTAAGCAACAACAAACTCATCATGTAAAACTAATTGCTCCAAAAACCACTGTTGTAAGAGCACATGAATACTTTTGGTCCATGCTTCCTGCATGATTTAAAGGGACCAAACGGGGAAATGATGATGATATATACAAAATGTGAATGAAATATATAGTCAGCATCAACCTGGTAACACCCGTGCGTTACCGGGGGCTGAAAGGGGAGCAAAGAATAGTAACACTGTACCCTACCAGGCATGTCGTAAAAAGCGACTAAGGAGGGTTGGGTTTGGGGCTGGTTACCCCATCCCATAAAAAACTTTTTACCACAAAAACTTCAACAAACATGGACAAGTCAAATAAAGAATATAAATCAATTCAGCCGCCCAAGACAGAAGAAGGTCCTCTGGAAAGGAGGCGCGTGAAGCAACCTAGAGAAAGCCAAAAGGAGTCTGGGTCGCTGACTAACCTCTTTTCGTCTAGGAAAATCTCCAGGATTGGCACCTGGAATGTTCGCACTGCATGTGAACAAGGGAAAACTGCACAGGTAGCAGCAGAAATGTCAAATTACAGGATTGATAGCCTGGGTCTTTGCGAGACACGGTGGGAAGACATAGAGAAGAGGAGATTGATCACAGGAGAAAGAATGTTGTCCTCAGGAAATGAGGAGGAAAGAGCCCACCATAGTGAAGGGGTGGCTCTAATGCTGTCCAAGGAAGCACAGAAGGTACTTATAGAATGGGAAGCAATGGGACCCCGAATTATAACAGCAAGGTTTAAATCAGCCAAAAAGAAAGTAAATATAAACATCATTCAGTGTTATGCACCAACAAACGATAAAGAAGAATCTGTGATCATTACAAACACAAAGTTCCCCCATAAGCGCATACATGCATACACTAGATGTGAACCAACAAAGAATGAGAAGTCAGTGATCGACTATGCCATAGTTAGGAGGAGCTCATACAAATATGTCCGGGATGCTAGAGTCTGGAGGGGGCCAGAGATTGGAAGTGATCCCTGCCTGCTTACAATCAAGAGAACAACTGAAAGAGTTGCACAGTCTAGGAACTGCCCAACATCATGCAAGAAACAAAGTAAACGAAAGGGAGAAATGAGCATTAAGACCTACAAGCTGAGAGAGCCAGAAATTAAGACCAGATATCAGGGGCTTATAGCCACAGCGGTGAGAAACACAGAAGAACAACCTGATGACTTAGAAACCCTCTGGTTCAAATTCAAGGACATCATAAAGACAGCTGCTGCAGAAGCATGTGGTGAAGTCCGACTTGGGAACAAGAGAAAGAGGACATCTTGGTGGACAGAGGAAGTCAAAGAGAAAATAAGAGACAAGAAAATGGCATGGAAAAAATACTTCGGAGCTAAAAACACAGCAGGACAAATAGAGAAATATAGAGAATATGTGACACTCAGAACAGAAGCAAAGAACAAGGTGCTAGCAGCAAAACAAAAGTCCTGGGAAGAATTTGGAGAAAAGCTAGAAAAAGATGCGCAAGAAAACCAGAAATTGTTCTATAAGACCCTAAAGAACATGAGGAAGGAAAAACAATGCCCTCTCAAATTTATAAAGGACAAGCAAGGCAAATTGCTTACTGCCCCAAAGGAGGTAATGGAAAGATGGAAAGAATATTTCTCAGAACTCCTTGATGGTGAGCAAGGTCAAGCATCAGAAATGATAACCACTAGCACAGAAGAGAAAACCAATGGTGGTGAAGATGACATAAAGATGGAAGAACTGAAGGCAGCACTGGAGAAAATCAAGATAAGCAAAGCAGCAGGGCATGATGGTATAACACCAGAAATGGTTAAGTACATGGGAGCATCAGGCGACCTATTACTCCTAAGGGTCCTACAGGCAGCATGGTGCAACAAGGCCATACCAAAGGACTGGGAGATTGTGATCATAACACCTATTTTCAAAAAGGGTGACAATTGACAATGTGGAAACCACAGAGGCATATCCCTTCTCAGTGTCCCTGGTAAAATCTACTCTAGAATCCTAGAGCAGAGACTCTGATGCCTAGCTGAGCCACAATTGGATGAAGTCCAGTGTGGATTCCAAGCAAACCGAAGTACTCAAGACCTAATCTTCACACTCAGGCAGCTGAGTGAAAAGGCCCTTGAGTACAAGAGTGAGATCCATCTTTGTTTCATAGATCTGGAAAAGGCATTTGACAGAGTCCCCTGGAGCAAACTTTGGGACTGTTTGGCAAGGAAGAACATTCCAGCACCTCTGATTCATGCTATACAGAGCTTCTACAAGTCTTGCAGAAATTATGTGAGGACAGCAAACTATAAGTCAGAAGAGTTCAGGACCACCACTGGTGTAAGACAAGGTGATATCCTGTCACCTTATCTTTTCATACTCCTCATGGACGATGTCATCAAGGCATGTAAGGAGAGAACAAGAAAGTATTCAGTGAGGTACTGGAAGATGAGACAGGTCTGTATTTCAGAGCTAGCATTTGCTGATGATGTTGTCCTGATTGCTAAATCAGAGACACATCTCCAATCCAATCTGCAAGTCTGGAAGGAAGAGCTGGAGAAGAGAGGGATGGTCATAAGCAGCTCTAAAACAAAATCCATGGTGATATCACGAGAAAAAAGAAGACATCAGATTAAGTTGGGAGAACAGGTCCTGGAGCAGGTCGACCACTTTAAATATCTCGGAGCTATTATAGACCGAAAGGGAGGCATCAAAGAAGAGTTCGCCACTTGAAAAGCAGCGGCTGGGAGACTTTTTCAGGCCATAAATCGAGGATTCCTCAGCAAGAAAGAGGTTGGTAAGAAAATGAAGATGGCTGTATATTGCTCCACCTATGTCCCAGTCTTGACATATGGATGCGAGTCATGGGCAATGACTACAAACCACAAAAGCCAGATCCAAACCTCAGAAATGAGGTATCTGAGGAAGGTGGTTGAAGTAACAAGAAGAGACATGGTCCGCAACCAGACGATACGTCAAGGCCTAAAATACCACCCGCTGCAGACCCAAGTAGGACAGTCCCAACTAAGATGGTTTGGCCATATCTGCAGAATGGGAGAAGATCGGCTACCACGACAAGCATGGGAAACAAAGAGCCAGGGATCCAGACCCCCAGGACGACCGAGAGTCCGCTGGGAGGACAACTTTAGACAATCTTTGAAGGATCGAGGACTGGAATGGAACCAGGCCAGGAAGAAGACAGCTGATAGAATAGTCTGGTGCTCTCTCTTCCAAACCTCTACACCTCATGGTAGAAGGGGAACCACTAAGTAAGTTAAAAATATGACCCCTAAAATTACAATTATCCTGTCGTTCAGGGGAACGAACTAAGCTGAAAATGATGGTGTCATTTGGAATGAAAAACCCGCCATTGCAAAGGGGTTAATAAAAAAATGGGTGGGGGGGTGGGGTGAACTTACCTTATGATCTTGTTCAAATTTTAGATTTTTCAGAAATGGAAATTTGAATTCAGTATTTCTGGCAACCTAGAAAGAAACATAAATAGTAATGAAGCTTGTTCACACACAGATGATATTAGGAAGAGGCTGTGAAATGTCAGTTTAAAGTAAGACATAAAAATGTAGAAGACAGTTTGTCAGTGTACAAATAATATAACAATCAAATGCTTTGACATGAGGATCTTCCAACATCATACTTTCTCAGAACTGCCTAGCTGGGGATGAGACAGCTTAAGTCATCTCCTGTGAATACATAACCATTCCTGGTTGACAAAAATCCATTCGCTTTTTCATTTGCAGTATGGTAATGATAATTATTTATTTATTATTGGATTGGTATAAAAAATCTTTGGGTGGCCCTACATGCTGAGTGCAACAACAAATGTTCTGGTGCCACCTTAGGCATAGGTTCACCACCCCTGATGCTGGCATGTGAAGTAGCTGATTGTGCTGCTGTTGCATCATGTAAAATTTGAGAGCACAAATGGAATGATACAGTGAGCATTAATACATGGTGTGAATTGACTGAAGGCATGCTCCACAAGCAACTGAATGGAAATGATGATAATTATGATAACTAGTATATATATATATATATATATATTTTTTTTTTTTTTAAACTGAAACTTACTTCAGAATGTGGTTCCTGCTTAATATCTTCATCTAGACATGAAGTCATTGTTTCATTACCGTCTGTTACCTGTAAAGAAATAAAGATAAAAAATATGAGAACATTTTTTTTTTTTTTTTTTTTCGTACGCCCGCTAATACTCGAGGCGAAATCTCAGGTTATTATTTATGTCTAACCTGACATTGATTTTACGTGAGTATCCCTTTTTTCTTGTACAGAGACAAGTGTCCCTCGCCATTCAGGCAAATGCTCTCCGATTTCGGAGGTACCCATTACAGCTGGGTCGGCTCAGGAGCCGCCAATCCCTGGTCGACGACACTCTTCAAATGTCCTCGCCAGGTCTCGAGTTAATCCAGTCCAAATCCCGGTCGACGAAAAATCCTCAAATGCCGTCACCCGGGTTTGATCCTGGATCACCCGGTCGCCAGAGTGGTGTGGTAACCACTACGCTAGCGCGGCTCCCTAATGAGAACATAAAAGTTGTAATAATTACTTAAGTGAAATATCATTATCTTCTTACAAGAAGTCTTCCTCTACTTCAAGTACCATGCCTGGTGGTGTCTCTCCAAAACATCATGTCCCCAGAACTATTTATCAGTTTTACTGTTGACTTCTGTCCATGCCATGATGTCTAACTGTCAAGTATCTTCTCTCTTTGTTGTCCTCTATATCTTTTTCCTTCAATCATTCCTGTTGTCACAATATATTCCAGCTTTCTTAGTCTCATGTGGCACATGGCATCCTCAACGTCTGCCACAAGTACTGGCAGTCTTTCACATCGTAAAGCTCCTTTATGTATTCAGTCCATCCTTTTATTATAATATATTAATACTGCTCCCTCTTCTGATTTCAAACAACCAGATTCTGTGTCTTTTTTGTGCTTCGTTTTATTAATTTTCTCTCTGCATTTCTGATTTAGCCATTCTCCTTCCGCTGTTCCACACTTGTTTCCTGTATCTTATTTAATCTGTCATGTTCTTCTTTGTCTTGCTCCTTCTTTCATCAATTGATGTAACTATTCATCTGTTATTCATTTCTTCTTTGCAGTCCTCTTTAATTCTGGTATAATTTCTTTTAATGTTTGATGTATTGACTCCTTTAGTGTTACCTACATTTCATATACACTTCGTATTTCATGACTTCCGAACATGTTTTAGAATGACAGAAAAGCCACAAGAAAAGCGTAGATCTACAGTTTAGACAATACCAAAGAGTTCTTCAACTTGGTATTGCCTGCAGAAGAGCGAGAAGCTCAGCAGCCCTAGTTAAGCAACAACAAACTCATCATGTAAAACTAATTGCTCCGAAAATCACTGTTGTAAGAGCACATGAATACTTTTGGTCCGTGCTTCCTGCATGATTTAAAGGGACCAAACGGGGAAATGATGATGATATATACAAAATGTGAATGAAATATATAGTCAGCATCAACTGGTAACACCCGTGCGTTACCGGGGGCCGAAAGGGGAGCAAAGAATAGTAACACTGTACCCTACCAGGCATGTCGTAAAAAGCGACTAAGGAGGGTTGGGTTTGGGGCTGGTTACCCCATCCCATAAAAAACTTTTTACCACAAAAACTTCAACAAACATGGACAAGTCAAATAAAGAATATAAATCAATTCAGCCGCCCAAGACAGAAGAAGGTCCTCTGGAAAGGAGGCGCGTGAAGCATCCTAGAGAAAGCCAAAAGGAGTTTGGGTTGCTGACTAACCTTTTTTCGTCTAGGAAAATCTCCAGGATTGGCACCTGGAATGTACGCACTGGGTGTGAACAAGGGAAAACTGCACAGGTAGCAGCAGAAATGTCAAATTACAGGATTGATAGCCTGGGTCTTTGCGAGACACGGTGGGAAGACATAGAGAAGAGGAGATTGATCACAGGAGAAAGAGTGTTGTCCTCAGGACATGAGGAGGAAAGAGCCCACCATAGTGAAGGGGTGGCTCTAATGCTGTCCAAGGAAGCACAGAAGGTACTTATAGAATGGGAAGCAATGGGACCCCGAATTATAACAGCAAGGTTTAAATCAGCCAAAAAGAAAGTAAATATAAACATCATTCAGTGTTATGCACCAACAAATGATAAAGAAGAATCTGTGATCATTACAAACACAAAGTTCCCCCATAAGCGCATACATGCATACACTAGATGTGAACCAACAAAGAATGAGAAGTCAGTGATCAACTATGCCATAGTTAGGAGGAGCTCATACAAATATGTCCGGGATGTTAGAGTCTGGAGGGGGCCAGAGATTGGAAGTGATCCCTACCTGCTTACAATCAAGAGAACAACTGAAAGAGTTGCACAGCCTAGGAACTGCCCAACATCATGCAAGAAACAAAGTAAACGAAAGGGAGAAATGAGCATTAAGACCTACAAGCTGAGAGAGCCAGAAATTAAGACCAGATATCAGGGGCTTATAGCCACAGCGGTGAGAAACACAGAAGAACAACCTGATGACTTGGAAACCCTCTGGTTCAAATTCAAGGACATCATAAAGACAGCTGCTGCAGAAGCATGTGGTGAAGTCCGACTTGGGAACAAGAGAAAGAGGACATCTTGGTGGACAGAGGAAGTCAAAGAGAAAATAAGAGACAAAAAAATGGCATGGAAAAAATACTTAGGAGCTAAAAACACAGCAGGAAAAATAGAGAAATATTGAGAATATGTGACACTCAGAACAGAAGCAAAGAACAAGGTGCTAGCAGCAAAACAAAAGTCCTGGGAAGAATTTAGAGAAAAGCTAGAAAAAGATGTGCAAGAAAACCAGAAATTGTTCTATAAGAGCCTAAAGAACATGAGGAAGGAAAAACAATGCCCTCTCAAATTTATAAAGGACAAGCAAGGCAAATTGCTTACTGCCCCAAAGGAGGTAATGGAAAGATGGAAAGAATATTTCTCAGAACTCCTTGATGGTGAGCAAGGTCAAGCATCAGAAATGATAACCACTAGCACAGAAGAGAAAACCAATGGTGGTGAAGATGACATAAAGATGGAAGAACTGAAGGCAGCACTGGAGAAAATCAAGATGGGCAAAGCAGCAGGGCATGATGGTATAACACCAGAAATGGTTAAGTACATGGGAGCATCAGGCGACCTATTACTCCTAAGGGTCCTACAGGCAGCATGGTGCAACAAGGCCATACCAAAGGATTAGGAGATTGTGATAATAACACCTATTTTCAAAAAGGGTGACAATTGACAATGTGGAAACCACAGAGGCATATCCCTTCTCAGTGTACCTGGTAAAATCTACTCTAGAATCCTAGAGCAGAGACTCCGATGCCTAGCTGAGCCACAATTGGATGAAGTTTAGTGTGGATTCCGAGCAAACCGAAGTACTCAAGACCTAATCTTCACACTCAGGCAGCTGAGTGAAAAGGCCCTTGAGTACAAGAGTGAGATCCATCTTTGTTTCATAGATCTGGAAAAGGCATTTGACAGAGTCCCCTGGAGCAAACTTTGGGACTGTTTGGCAAGGAAGAACATTCCAGCACCTCTGATTCATGCTATACAGAGCTTCTACAAGTCTTGCAGAAATTATGTGAGGACAGCAAACTATAAGTCAGAAGAGTTCAGGACCACCACTGGTGTAAGACAAGGTGATATCCTGTCACCTTATCTTTTCATACTCCTCATGGACGATGTCATCAAGGCATGTAAGGAGAGAACAAGAAAGTATTCAGTGAGGTACTGGAAGATGAGACAGGTCTGTATTTCAGAGCTAGCATTTGCTGATGATGTTGTCCTGATTGCTAAATCAGAGACACATCTCCAATCCAATCTGCAAGTCTGGAAGGAAGAGCTGGAGAAGAGAGGGATGGTCATAAGCAGCTCTAAAACAAAATCCATGGTGATATCACGAGAAAAAAGAAGACATCAGATTAAGTTGGGAGAACAGGTCCTGGAGCAGGTCGACCACTTTAAATATCTCGGAGCTATTACAGACCGAAAGGGAGGCATCAAAGAAGAGTTCGCCACTTGAAAAGCAGCGGCTGGGAGACTTTTTCAGGCCATAAATCGAGGATTCCTCAGCAAGAAAGAGGTTGGTAAGAAAATGAAGATGGCTGTATATCGCTCCACCTATGTCCCAGTCTTGACATATGGATGCGAGTCATGGGCAATGACTACAAACCACAAAAGCCAGATCCAAACCTCAGAAATGAGGTATCTGAGGAAGGTGGTTGAAGTAACAAGAAGAGACATGGTCCGCAACCAGACGATACGTCAAGGCCTAAAATACCACCCGCTGCCTAAAATACCACCCGCTGCAGACCCAAGTAGAACAGTCCCAACTAAGATGGTTTGGCCATATCTGCAGAATGGGAGAAGATCGGCTACCACAAGCATGGGAAACAAAGAGCCAGGGATCCAGACCCCCAGGACGACCGAGAGTCCGCTGGGAGGACAACATTAGACAATCTTTGAAGGACCGAGGACTGGAATGGAACCAGGCCAGGAAGAAGACAGCTGATAGAATAGTCTGGTGCTCTCTCTTCCAAACCTCTACACCTCATGGTAGAAGGGGAACCACTAAGTAAGTAAGTTAGTTAAAAATATGACCCCTAAAATTACAATTATCCTGTCGTTCAGGGGAACGAACTAAGCTGAAAATGGTGTTGTCATTTGGAATGAAAAACCCGCCATTGCAAAGGGGTTAATAAAAGGGGGGGGGGGGGGAGAGAATGAACTTACCTTATGATCTTGTTCAAATTTTAGATTTTTCAGAAATGGAAATTTGAATTCAGTATTTCTGGCAACCTAGAAAGAAACATAAATAGTAATGAAGCTTGTTCGCACACAGATGATATTAGGAAGAGGCTGTGAAATGTCAGTTTAAAGTAAGACATAAAAATGTAGAAGACAGTTTGTCAGTGTACAAATAATATAACAATCAAATGCTTTGACATGAGGATCTTCCAACATCATACTTTCTCACAACTGCCTAGCTGGGGATGAGACAGCTTAAGTCATCTCCTGTGAATACATAACCATTCCTGGTTGATAAAAATCCATTCGCTTTTTCATTTGCAGTATGGTAATGATAATTATTTATTTATTATTGGTGTGGTATAAAAAATCTTTGGGTGGCCCTACATGCTGAGTGCATATATATATATATATTTACTGAAACTTACTTCAGAATGTGGTTCCTGCTTAATATCTTCATCTAGACATGAAGTCATTGTTTCATTACCATCTGTAACCTGTAAAGAAATAAAGATAAAAAAATATGAGAACATAAAAGTTGTAATAATTACTTTACGTGAAATATCATTATCTTCTTACAAGAAGTCTTCCTCTACTTCAAGTACCATGCCTGGTGGTGTCTCTCCAAAACATCATGTCCCCAGAACTATTTATCAGTTCTACTGTTGACTTCTGTCCATGCCATACATGCCACACTTAAAGGTTTACCCATAATCTGTACGGGGTGTTTGCGTTTTCAGATGTGTACGGGCCGTACACGGGTCTGTACGGGTTTTTTCGCCTAATTATTAACCCTTTCAGCACCATTATGACGTACGCCATACGGCATAAATCTTGACAATTTTTTTCGCTGTGCCGTACCGAGTACGTCACGGAAGTAGTGCGATACCTCGTTCCCATACACCTATAAAACGTACGTCCTATTTTAAAAGCACCAGAACTCTTCTGTTTACAATCGTATCGGCAATTGCTGGGCATAATCGGATTCAGCATTGAAAAATCTGGCCACTAAGCTTGAAACGAACAAAATATTTTACTGCTAGCGAATACGGTAGAACTGATAATAGTGATTTTACAAAAGCGAAAGTTACAAACATGGACGCTGCCATACCGCCGAATCATAAACATTTTGTGGAAAAAGAGCACGAAAATTCTTGTTTGAGTTGAATTTATTCAACTTGAATGATTCTGACAACTCTTTTTACTGAGATTCTGGTAATCTTTACCTTTATTGCCGTCGAGTATGTTTAATATTTGTATTTTCGTACCATTTAGAGTTAAGGTTGAGGTTAGGTTTACGGTAGAAAGTGCGTAAGAAATGTAAATTTGAATAATAATACAAAACAAATTATGGGTAGGCCTAATATGGAATGACGGTCGCCGAATGCTCTGCATGTATTTTCGTACCATTTAGAGTTAGGATTAGGGTTACAGTTGGGGTTAGGGTTAACCCGAAATCTAAATGGTACGAAAATACATGCGGAGCATTCGGCGACCGTCATTCCGATATGACCAAATTATGAAACTGAAAAAAAACCCACAAAAGCAAGGCAAATTTGCATCTTAACCAGGTCAGAGAAAAGTTTATTTGGAGTTACTTCTCTTCTTAGTTTTAATTTCGTTTCTTTAAAAAACAATGTGATTTTGCCTTGGGTGATCATCATTACGGTCATCCAATGATTTATATTTATTAAATAATTAATTACTATCAATGTTTGATTGACACTAAAATTCGTATGGGTATAACGGCTATTCCAATTTTTGAAGTTCGGTAGAGAATATATAATATTGCGCCAGTTTATATTTTCATTGCTAGCTTTAAAAAAAAAAAAATATATATATATATATATATATATATATATATATATTTGATTTAAGATTCCTAAACCTAACCCATAACGCTTATTACTGGTCTCTTTAGATCTATACTTTTATTAGGCACTATAGAACACACACCAAACTGTTCTTCATTTCCACCATAAATTGTATTAATTTTTTTTGCAGAAATAGACTAAATGATGATACAGTCACAGCTTTTCTACAATACCGGTACAAAATAAATTCTAACTCTTGTTGTTTAGGTTTTAAAGCAAGTGAAGACATGCTTAAAAAGGCAAAGGGCGCATGTCACTATGATGGTGCAGAACCATCTAATTGAATATATTTGTACATTAATTAACTCTATTGTTACGTTTTTCAGTCTGTACAGGTTTTGCGGGTCTCTGTACAGGGTTTTTGGATTTGTTGTACAGGTTTTTCATGTCTGAGGTGTGGCATGTATGGTCCATGCCATGATGTCTAACTGTCAAGTATCTTCTCTCTTTGTTGTCCTCTATATCTTTTTCCTTCAATCATTCCTGTTGTCACAATATATTCCAGCTTTCTTAGTCTCATGTGGCACATGGCATCCTCATTTCTGCCACAAGTACTGGCAGTCTTTCACATCGTAAAGCTCCTTTATGTATTCAGTCCATCCTTTTATTATAATATATTAACCTTTAGCACGCTGCAATCGACATATGTCGACGAAGGTAACCTATGCTCTCCCAGCTGTTGTCGACATATGTTGTCGAACGGATATCTTCGTTTTCTAGCGTTAGGATGTGTGTCACGTGATATCACAGCCGGATGTTAAGTTGTAAACTTATCTGAGAGAGAGTTAGCTACCGTTTCCGATCTCCTTTAGTAATGGGTGCATCCGCGTTTATTTTCTGTGAATTTTTTTAATCGAAATGAATCGGCATCGAACACGCGGCCATTTTCGCTCTAATTTTATTGCATTCTGACGCCATGCGGTGGGGATGAGATTTTTGTCTTTATAAGTGCTGATATCGGTTCTCAGAATATGTTTGATGGCTGAGATGGAAACGAAAGTAGAATGGCTTTCCTGGTATGTATTTTTTTAGGGGTTAGGATTAAGTGTGTCGGAAAGGTTTAGGGTTACGATTGAATATCACTGCTGACGAGAGCGTTTATTCCTTTGCTACTGATGATGGGTGTAACGAAAAGATCGTCATTTGATTTGTATTGGTCTATTGGTCAAATGACTTTCATTGAGATGCAAGGGATATGGACCCTTCGTTTGCTGGTTATTTTTTTTAATTTTAAAATTAAAAAAAAATTTTTTTTAATTATTTTAAATGTTTTTCTCGTTTTTTTCATCTTTCCTTTCCTCTCTTCCTATCACATCTAACATGAACACAAACAAATTTTATATAATCAGATTCATCATTCATTTATTTATACAAATTCCAAAAATGATAGCAATTGACCAAGAAACACAAAAACTATAGAAATTACAAGTCACCCACTATAAAAATGGGGGGTTGTGAAAAAGAATGCAGCGGCAGGAGCATAGTTTTGGGAAAAGAATGCAGCGTGCTAAAGGTTAATACTGCTCCCTCTTCTGATTTCAAACAACCAGATTTTGTGTCTTTTTTGTGCTTCATTTTATTATTTTTCTCTCTGCATTTCTGATTTAGCCATTCTCCTTCCGCTGTTTCACACTTGTTTCCTGTATCTTATTTAATCTGTCATGTTCTTCTTTGTCTTGCTCCTTCTTTCATCAATTGATGTAACTATTCATCTGTTATTCATTTCTTCTTTGCAGTCCTCTTTAATTCTGGTATAATTTCTTTTAATGTTTGATGTATTGACTTCTTTAGTGTTACCTACATTTCATATACACTTCGTATTTCATGACTTCCGAACATGTTTTAGAATGACAGAAAAGCCACATGAAAAGCGTAGATCTACAGTTTAGACAATACCAAAGAGTTCTTCAACTTGGTATTGCCTGCAGAAGAGCGAGAAGCTCAGCAGCCCTAGTTAAGCAACAACAAACTCATCATGTAAAACTAATTGCTCCAAAAATCACTGTTGTAAGAGCACATGAATACTTTTGGTCCGTGCTTCCTGCATGATTTAAAGGGACCAAACGGGGAAATGATGATGATATATACAAAATGTGAATGAAATATATAGTCAGCATCAACCTGGTAACACCCGTGCGTTACCGGGGACCGAAAGGGGAGCAAAGAATAGTAACACTGTACCCTACCAGGCATGTCGTAAAAAGCGACTAAGGAGGGTTGGGTTTGGGGCTGGTTACCCCATCCCATAAAAAACTTTTCACCACAAAAACTTCAACAAACATGGACAAGTCAAATAAAGAATATAAATCAACTCAGCCGCCCAAGACAGAAGAAGGTCCTCTGGAAAGGAGGAACGTGAAGCAACCTAGAGAAAGCTGAAAGGAGTCTGGGTTGCCGACTAACCTTTTTTCATCTAGGAAAATCATCAGGACTGGCACCTGGAATGTTCGCACTGCGTGTGAACAAGGGAAAACTGCACAGGTAGCAGCAGAAACATCAAATTACAGGATTGATAGCCGGGGTCTTTGCAAGACACAGTGGGAAGACATAGAGAAGAGGAGATTGTTCACAGGAGAAAGGGTGTTGTCGTCAGGACATGAGGAGGAAAGAGCCCACCATAGTGAAGGGGTGGCTCTAATGCTGTCCAAGGAAGCACAGAAGGTACTTATAGAATGGGAAGCAATGGGACCCCGAATTATAACAACAAGGTTTAAATCAGCCAAAAAGAAAGTAAATATAAACATCATTCAGTGATATGCACCAACAAACGATAAAGAAGAATCTGTGAAAGAAGACTTTTGCACCAGACTACAAAGTGTCTTGGACAATAAGAAAAGAAAGGACATCACAATTTTGATAGGGGACCTAAATGCGAAAATAGGATCAAACAACACTGGCTTTGAAGAAATCATGGGAAAGCATGAATTAGGTATGATGAACGAGAATGGGGAACTATTATCAAACTTCTGTGCTTCAAATCAACTAGCTATAGGAGGAAGCATATTTCCACATAAAAGAATACATAAAGCAAAATGGATATCACGAGACCACAGAACTGAGAATCAGGTTGATCACATATGCATAAGCAAGAAGTTTAGGTCATCATTGCATGATGTGAAAGTATGTAGACGAGCAGATGTTGTATCAGACCACCATCTTCTGTTAGCTAAAACAAAATTAAAACTCAAGAAATTTACAACAGCATATAGCTATAGTTAGTTGCTTATCCTTTACAGGACGTGGCAATCAACCCCAGCTTTTATTGGCTGTTTGTGATTTTTCTAGGCTATTTTTTTTCATTCAGTAGTTTGCCATTGCTTTCTGAACGGTACCGCGCTAATACAATTGTTAAAAATCCACACAAAGCGATCTGCTACCAAACCGCCTGCAGCAGGTTTCGAACCTGGTATATCTGGATTATGAAACTGCGTTCATATTCATTAGGCCACAGATGCCAACATATAGCTATAGACAGCAGTATAATGTGGGATATCTAAGAAATCAGGAAATAAGAGAAAAATTTTCAATCACAGTATCCAACAAATACCAAGTGCTCCAACAGCTGGAAGATAAAGCAGATTCGGAAGACGACTGGCAACGAGTAAAAAATTTATGGAACGAGACATGTGAAGAAGTACTGAGAAAAAGAGAAAATCAGCACAAAGCATGGATAACAACAGAAACCATCAGTAAGATAGAAGAAAGGAAAAACAAGAAAGCAGATTTAAACAGGAGCAAAACCAGAAGCTCCAAAGCCGAAGTGAAAATAAAAGCAAACAAAGAAGTAAGAAGAAACATCAAAAGAAACAACATGAAATATATTGATGACTTGGCAAGGGAAGCAGAGGAAGCTGCAGCCAAAGGAAATATAAGCAGGGTTCATAGCAAATTTCTTCAAGCATTTTCCAGGTCCAGCTCATGATTTTCAAGGATGGGAAACTCTAATATTTTCCTCATCTAATTTTCTCAGATATAATTATCACTTTGCTGACCAGCAATCCGGAGCATTACTGTCTCCCATTACTGGGTTTTTGCAGATTTCTTTAAAAAGAACTTTTTTTTTTTTAAATTCATAAAAGATTGAAAAACAGACATCTTTTCCCAGTTTTTAGTGAATTTGTTCAACATCAGCGCAATAAAATGTTAGTGACATGGATGGTAATGAATAAAATAAGCTTGATTGAAGTATTGATTTAACGATTAACCACGTATATCAACATAAAAGGCTAATAAAATTGTGAATAAAATGCAAAAAAAAACTGTATTTTTCGTGTTTGTCTTTTTTGAATGTATTCTGCGTCTGTGGCATCTGACAATGAGCGTTTGTATATGTTTGAGTAGTTAAGTACCTGTAGTTGGAGTCTGAGCTGCTTTTTTCATTAACTGGGGTTGAAGTTGTAGCTGTAGGTCTCTGCAAGAGTCTATGTCTGGATCGTTGATAATCCTTGACTGTGTGGTATAACTTGAAGCAGGGTATCAGGCATATAGGTACATTGCAATCTGGGCAGTACATGCAAGTCTGGCGTCTGTTCCCTGCAGCCTTACACACTTTACAGTCTGGTTTGTACCTTGCCCTTTCGTATTTATCAATGAAGTGGTGCTCAGTAAGTCGTGTTGTTGTGACCTGTGGTTTTGAAGGTGTCACACTGCGTTGAAGAATAGCAGGTTCAATAAGAGTCATACTGACATCCTGATCTTTTTTTTGTAGAGTTGGCAGTGTTGTAGGTTATGTGCCCATTGACCAGGGCAGTTTCAACTAAGAAATGATATAAAAATAGGATCTGTGTGGGTAGGGGTAGCTTGCACCTAGTTGGCTGAAGTGGTCGACACCTCCCATACTTTTGCTGTATTTTTCTGCAAGCACTGGCTTCTGAATTGTTCTGCCCTAAAGAATTTGTCTTTCTAACCGTCTTGTTTATATTATCATTGGAATGAACAGTAAATAAAAGGTTAAATCTTTTCGTATCATGCTAGGTGACTGTCGGCATGCCTTATCTTCTGTCGCACAAAACACAGGATGATTTGTCTTTTTCAATTTGAGTTGTTTTTTCTTCAGTGCTACAGGAAAATGCTTCCTATTTTCAGCTACTGTTCCAAACGCACCAATCTGAATTTCAGGTCTTGAAATAAAGCTGAAGGCTGAATAAAAACTACCACAGAAGAGAATATGTCCCTTGTTGCATATGAAATTTGAATTAAAACTATGGTGACTTTTCACTGAAAAAAAGAGTCCAAATAATCTCAGCTCTGAGAGTTTTTTCCTTGGTCACAAATGATGTCACATCTGTAGGTCTCCTAGCAGTGTTAGACGTTTTTGATGTGTCTGAGGGAGTTGTGTTAGATGGTTTTGATGTTTCTGAGGGAAAAACTGCTCCTTGGGGTTGTGTTCTTTTTTGTTTAAAAAAAACAAATTGAACACACAAATAACTTATAAGTAGGCCTAAGCTATGTATATTTACCAAGTCAAAGTTCTAAACGCATGAATAATATAGTCAAACAATATTTAACTAGAACAAAAGTTAATATATAGTAATTGGGAGGGTGAAGGTATGATGATATCCTTATAAAACTTATGATAAGTGAAAATCTATTAAATATCTAACTGGAAACATCAGGCCTTTACACACACACCCCCTCCCCATCTTTACTATTTTTGTTTGATTTTTTTGTTGGGGTTTGTTTTGTTTTATCGTTTCTGTTTGTTTCGATTTAAAAAAAAATTTTAAATTATTTTTAAAATTTTAAATAACAGGTCTATGCACAAATTTGGTAATTTTCATTTATCCTAATTACAGTGATTTGACAGATGTGATGCCACTTTCATGTATCAGCGGTTATTCATGTTATCTGGAATTGAAAACATGTAGGCCTAGGCATATCCTAATTATAACCCTGCAGAGCAGAACGGGATATGTCTCTTCATCATAAATATAACGAAAAAGCATTCAAAATATATTTATTTCCAAAAAATGTGGTGAAATGAACAGTGGAACATGGTCTGAGAACAGGGTAGGCTATGGAATCGCCATCAATTTCTATTCCTGACCATCTCAAACTGTGTCAAACATATTCTCGTAAGCAGTTGTAAACCAAGAAACTTCATTCAAACACTAATTTTGGCCATGGTTAAAAATAAAACTGTAAATAGGCCTACATTGTAAATTACAGCTGCAAATACAGTAGGCCTATCTATAAACTGCACTTAGCCTATGTAAATATGTTTTATAAATGAATTTATTAGGCTACTTACCTCAGTTGAAATGAACGATTTAATATAACTTGAATGCGTAGAGACAAGTTCTTAGTGTTTTTGTTTTTTTTAAGTTTTGCCTCGTTTTGGCGAGGCGCGTCCCGTTCAACCTAGTCGGTTATATTAGGGCGCATATCCAAATATAAAAGGCCCTTAGGTTATAAATAAATTTTTTCCCAGTCGTGGGTTTTTGCTCCGCAGTGAATATGTGTAGCCTAGTTATGTGTTCTTTCGTAGCAGTTAGGGTTAGGTTTAGTATTAGGGCTTGGTGTAGCGTAGTCCTGAACCAATATCTAAGGGCAATTAACGAGAGCCTACACTGCCTACCTATATCGAAATATGTCAACAAATGTTTTTGACCAATCGCTGCACGAGCTGAACCCGGTCTCAGGAACCTTAAGCTGCAGGATTGCTAGAGGGAATCTGTGTAAACGTGAATGTGTACTTGTGACTTCAGGCCAAAAGATAAGGTATGTCCCTCGGAACAATGAGCACAGTAAAATACCAGGAATCGTAAACTTTCATTAGATACATGGATTTAAGTTGTAGAAGCATGGACACAGGAGTTATGAGTGATTACATGCAGTAATAACTTAGAGCGCAGGCTGGTTTCCCCGGGTTCAACTGTGTTTGCAAACACTACAAGGGAGGCAGAAAAAGGTTAGCTTGTTTAAATGGTAGCGCCCAATTGGCCGGTTTAAACAAGACCTGGATGGAAGGAATCGGTTGGGAAACACCGGAAGAATAAATTATCGGAGTTTTGTCAGATCGACAGATCGGGAAGAAAGTGGTTGTTTTACTGAAATTTTGGTAAACATAAACTGACCCAGCCAGCCAATCGAATCGCTTGTCTTCCGTTTGTCCGCTACCTGTAATAAAAAGGGAAACAAATCTGGAATATTTCTCTTGAACCGCCAGAACCAAATTCGTCAGAGGACAGAATCAGATTCTACCTCAGCTCCTCGCCATTTGCCAGTGAAGCAGACTGCATGGGTTTATTAAAAGCCTGTTGAATCTGAGATTGTGGGTAAGAGAATTAAGTCATAATATGTATAATATTAATTACTAGTGTTTAAGGGAAGTGATTGTGTGTGTAAAATCTCATTGTGTGATTCATAGAAGGAAAGCTGCTTTGTGCTGTATAAATTATGTTCGACATTTAAACTAAGGCCGGACGGAATGAAGGTTGTTAGTTTTAGAAGCTTTTAAAGCCTTTTCTGATTGCTGGACTAGACAATACTATCAGGAAATAGTAAAAGAGGAAAGATTGTAAATTTAATGTATTGTTTGAGTAGGCCTATACACTCAACACTCGCCATAAGGCCTATGCAGTTAATGATGTCAATCCTGGACATATTGGGAAAGTGTGTGTGTTGTAATGCTGTGTTATATTATTGCATAAAACTTATTTAGACACTCAACACTCACCATAAGGCCTATGCAGTTTTGGTGATGTCAGTCATGGACATATTAGGAAAGGATGTGTTGTAATGTTGTTATATTATTGCATAAACCTATTTGTCACTGACTGAGTCTACCTTTCCTGTGTGTTGTAATGTTGTTTTATATTATTGCATAAACCTATTTGTCACTGACTGAGTCTACCTTTCCTGTGTTATCATCACTTATTCTGAACTGCCTCACTAATCTACAATCTGGGTAGGAGGATTTTAGAGCCAGATGCTATGTAAGACCCATTAAATTTCAGGTCAGAGGTATCCTGTCACTCATCTTGTTAGCAGAGAAGAACATTGGTGTTGTACTTAGCGGTGTAAGATTTGAACAAGCACCCTGTACCTACATCAGTTGGAAGAGTGGGGACCCTCAGTGTTGGGCTTCTCCATCTTATATTCTGGCTTCAAGGAAAAGGCAGAAGCGAAGAAGTTAAGTCCTATTAGACAAGACTGACTCGCAGAGCATTGCGTACCACAACCGGTTATATTAGTAGTGATGAAAACAGTGATGATTAAATTAGTCTGGAAGCAACATAGACTATAGTCAGAGTGACAGTTTTCAAAAGATACATAACCTAGAAATATTGTGAAGTCAAGTGATATCAGTAACAGTGAAGTCATTATGACAGTTGTCAATATCCATTCCCCTAATACTGAAGATAAATTCAAGTACCATCATTAACATTGGTTCCAGAGGATTAGTTGCACTAAGACTTTTCATAACAAGGGAGCCTTAACAACTAGGAAAAGACTTTATTTGTAGTGATTGACTTTTATTTGGTGTAGATACATGCAACATCATCAGTGTGTTTTTATTTTTAGGGTTTGTGTTTACACAAACAAAACTAAACAGATGACTGTACATAAATAAAATTAAGAAATTGTAGTGCACTGTTTTTATTCCTTTATGTCAGCTTTGAATTTAATTAAATCCCCTAGATACTATAACAGCCCATAGGTATAACTCTGAGAGTGGCACCATAGAAGTCTGGTACTGAATATTACTATCTCGGCCAGAAATTCTTTACAGCCTGACTTTATACCTATGAATTCTATACACCATTTCTTCTTCTTCTTCTTCTGCGTTCGGTTTGTAGTCATGCTAAATCTGCAGGCCTGTCGCCAGGACGAAGTCCACAGTCTTTTCCAGGTCGGCGCGGCAGCCCCATAGCTTCTGCTGGAGCTCATCACCTTCTGGCCAGGTCGCACGTCGCAATTCATCATGGGTTGGACAGTTCTAGAGAATGTGTTCTGGAGTCTGGATATCAGTTCCACATGGGCATTCATTTGTGTGGGATATCTTGAGGCGATAGAGATGTCCAAGTAATCTGCAGTGACCAGTTCTCAGGCGGAAAATTGTCGTCTGTTGGTGTCTGTTTAGATGGTGGATTGGGTCATCTCTGCTGTATATATCCCCTTCCTCCTTCCACTGATTTTTGTACTTGTTGTGGATGATGGTTTTTGCTTCCCGATAGGGCAATGGGTGGCTGTATTGTTCCATTTTACTGCCACTTCTTGATAGAGCATCTGCTTTCTCATTACCAGCGATTCCACAATGAGCAGGTAACCACTGAAGGGCAATGGTTGATGACCTTTGGATGATGTTAAGCTCAGATCTGATCTCATTCATCATGTTATCATTTCTGGTGTTTTGTATTGATTCAAGTAATGATCTGCAGTCAGTGAAGATTACTATCTTAGCTTGTGGCTGCTGTTCAGGTCTGGTGAGGATCTTCAGGGCTTGCAGTAGTGCCATAGCTTCTGCCCTAAAATTGGAGGAGATCTTTCCAGTTGGGAAGGCCTTTTGGATGATCTTTCCATTTAGAAATCTTATAAAAATGCCTCCTCCACCGTTCTTGACTGCCCCCTCAGCAGATCCATCTGTGTATGCATGTGTCCACTCTTTCGGGTTGTACTTTTCTTCAATCATTTCTTGAGCCAAAGTTTTTAGTTGTTGAGGGGTCAGGTGGCCTTTCTTTTTTATTTCAGGGACTTCTGTGATGATAGATATATTTCCATGGCAGTCGTCTGGCTCCTCGTAATCAATTAACATTTCAATCTCAGTAGATCAATTTGGGAGGAGGTCTTCATGGCATTGATGCAGATTTTTGGAGATGTTTAAGAAGCTGGTTCTTTTCAGCCTGTTCTTTGTCACACTTTGGAGTTTGGCATGCATTGGATGACTTGGCATTCGTAGAAGCTTCTCACTGTGAGTGAATACCTTTTCCTCACGTCTGTCATCAAGAGAGCGGATGTTGGTGTATCGCTCCATTGCCTGGATTGGAGAAGTCTTCATCCCTCCAGTGATTAGTCTAAGGCCTGAATTTTGCACTTTCCCTAGACATTCTGTGTTTGTTTTAGATGCTGTGGCCCAGGCTGACATGCCATATTCAAGTACAGGTCTGACTGTGCCTGTATAGACTTTTTTTAAGTATGTTGGTATTTGCCCCCCAACTTGTGCCAGCCAGTTTCTTCATAATAGAGAGCTTTCTTATTGCTCTCTGTTCTACTGCTTTTATGTGCGGCTTCCAGGTGAGTCTCTTATCCAACTTGACTCCTAGGTATGTTGGGTTTTCCTCGATTGGAAGTTCACTTCCATTTAGCTGCAGTTTGATTGTTTCTCGGCGATTTGACAGAGAGAAGCAGGTTGCTACTGTCTTGGAGAGGTTTATCTGTACTCCCCAATCTGATGCCCATTTACTGATGGTATTTAGCGCTGCTTGCATCCTGAACTTCGCAGTAGGCAAATGTTCAGCAGCACACCAGGCAGCAAAATCGTCAGCATGAAGAGCCCTGGAGATATGCCCAGACAGTTTCTCTGCAATATCATTTATATATATGATAAAAAGTGTGGGGGAGATAACTCCTCCTTGTGGCACACCCTGTTGTAGAGTGACGCGATGGCTCAGTTTCCCATCAAGTTTTACTCTTGCTGTGCGGTATCGAAGAAAGTCCCGTATCCAGTTGAACATTCTCCCTTCAATTTTGCTGTTGAGCATCTTAAGGAGGAGTCCTTCTTTCCATACCTTATCAAAGGCTTTTGTCAAGTCTACAAAAACCGCCAGTACTTTCTTTTTCTCCTGAAAGGCATTTTCTACTTCCTGGGCTGGATATACTAGTTGGTCTTCGGTGCTGCGATTTTTCCTAAATGCTGACTGTGTGTTATCAAGCAGATGGTTTTTTTCCAGATGTTTCAGTAATCTTGAGTTCACCATTCTTTCCATTACCTTACCCAGACAGCTCAGTAGGCTAACTGGTCGGTAGCTGGACTTGCTTGTTTTCTCCTTTTGTTTCTTTCTGATGGGAACAATGATTGCTTCTCGCCATCGATCTGGAAATTTTCCAGTACTCCATGACTGATTGAAGATTAGGAGGAGCTTGTGCCTGGCTACAGGTCCAAGGTTCTTGATCATATCATTTGTGATGCCATCTTTTCCTGGAGCTTTTCTGTTCTTTAGTTTTGTTATGGCAGCACTGAGTTCTCTCATAGTAAGGGGTGACTTCATGCAGATATCTGGGTTTTGGTGCTTCAGTTTTTCTTTTACTTCCTTACGTACTTCTTGGATCCGTGCATGTGAAAGTGATGTGGTGCTTTCTTCCTTGTTGAAATCTGCCAGGATGTTTGCTGCCATTTTTCCTGTGTGGTATTTTTCATTTTCCTTGATGACAGTCTTACAGTAGCTGGTTGTTGTTTCTTCATTTAGCACTCTTGTCAGATTCCATAGCTTGCTTGAGTCCTTTTCCATGTTGAGACTGCTGGTCTTCTGGTGCCAGCTCCTTTGGATTTCAGCTTTCTTTTGTTCATTGAAAGCTTGTTTTATGCTGTTGTGCCTCTGTGTGTTCTCTAATGTGGGATTTTGCTCCATAGTTTCCCGTGCTTTATTTAATTCACTATGGAGTTTTCCCAGGTTGTCACTCCAGTATGGTTTGTAGTCTCGTCGTTTACCTCGTGGAATTGACTTCTTTGCTGCTTGGATGATTGCCTCACTGATGATGGAGATGTTTTTATTGATGTTATTTGAGTGGGCAATGTTCTGACAGAAATTGTCGGCTTGTTCTTTAAAAAATCCCCAGTTTGCTTTTTTGAAATTCCAGCTAGGAGACATATTGATTTCTCCTGCACTTCTTATCTCAGATATCTGTAATGTGACTGGTACATGGTCACTTCCCCCAAGTTGAGTATTTACTGTTCTGGTGGTGAGTCGATGTATGTCATCTGTAGCCATAGCAAGATCTGGTGTGCTCGTTGTTTTCCATACTCTGGAATAGAAGGTGGGCTTATCCTCTGGTTGGTTTATTAGAATTAGTTTATTCTCTACCATCCAATCTTCCACCTCTTCTCCTCTTGGATCTGTTGCATTATAGCCCCAGCTGGGTGAGTGGCTATTGAAGTCACCCATAATGAGGTGTCTCGATGCTGCAAGCTTCACTTTGTGTAGCTCCAGAGTTGTGGTTGGAGGGCTGTAGCAGTTTGTGATCATTAAATCTCCACTGGGCAGCAGTAGTTGGACTGTTATGTATTCAAGTTCGTCCTCACCAGATCTGTGTGTCTCTACTGCTGGGATTGAGGTTTTAATCAGTGTGAGGATTCCTCCCTTAGTTCTTTTTGCCCTGTCTTGGCGGAAGGATTGGTATCCACGTACAAAGAATCGTTGGGTATCTTTTAGGTGAGTTTCTTGGATGCAGATTATATCAATGTTATTTTCCCTGAGGAATTCTTGTAACTCCGGTTTCTTGTTCCTCACTCCTTCTGCATTCCATTGAGCCACTGTAAGATAGTGGGTTGGTTGGTCAGTTGCTCTACTTTGCCTTCCCCCGACCATTTGGTTGGCAAAGGCACCGGTTGCTTGGGTGGGCCCTTTCGAGGCTAGGGGCCCGGCTCCGCTCCTCCCCGGTTGTAGCTGATAGGAGCGACGCCATGACGTAAGTCGAGATTGTCGCATGACTCCATACCGCAAAAGCGTGTGTGTCCTAATTTTTTCCCGGTGTCTGCGCCGTAGCTAACACACTCCGTCTTCGGCAGGCCGGGTTGTGTTTGTTGTTCAGGGTTGTCTCCCATAGCCTTTCCATCTCCCGGTGGTAGCTGCAAGGCAGCAGGTTGGTTTGTTTACCGAGGTTTGCCTTCCCCGTGGCTAGAGCTTATAGCGGCTCTTACTCGCTTGATGCACCCGTCATAGGACATATGGGGGATTTCAGTGGGGGTATCAGTGCCACCTGTTACCCCTCCCCGTCCTGCTGGGAGGACATCGCCGTTTGGTCCGCGACTGCTTATTCGTCCAGCAATGCTGACTTAATTCGCAGCTGACACACCATATCTGGAGGTCGTTCCACTATCCGCCACCCGTGGACGCGCCTGGTTGGGGTCGGTCGCCCCTTTGCCAGGCTATACACCATTGCTCTTTTCTGAGAATGGGGTATTTCTTTTAAGACCAGACTCTTCTCTGGCAACTAACCTAGTATCACCTGCTACACCTGGTTGTCTTATCATTCATAAATTAAGGAACCTCTCGCGACACTTGGGTTAGCGTTAACCCTAATCCTAACCTTAATACTAAACCTAACCCTAACTGCTACGAAACAAGACATAACTACACATATTCACTGCGAAGCAAAAACCCACGAGTAATAGGAAATTACCGCTTTCGAGTAACAACAGACGGCGCGCGCTAAAAATAAATCTGCTTCACATCGTTAACGCAAATTGCTGAAAACACGAACCGCCGAAAACGTCTGGAAATGGATTTAGTGGGCAAAGGGAAGTAAAAATTCTACAGTAACTGAAGTTTAACGAAAAATACCACCAATAACGGAAAAATGGACAACCTGTAATTTTTTTCCAGGTCCGACGCGGAAAATTCAAGGCTTTTAGCCATTTTTCCAGGCTTTTCAAGGCCTGGAATTTTTTTTTTCGTTTTCCAGGTTTTTCAAGGTCGCTACGAACCCTGACCAATAACAGATTATTTACAAGCATGCAATTCATCCATAAATGTGGAATAGATAGACCTAAATAATTGCACAGTATAGTAAAACTGTATATAACCAAAACTAAAATTAATATATAAGGATCGATGATGGTGTGAGAATAAGGGGTAGTCTGATGGAGTGCTTGTGTGGATGATGGCAGATAGCTGGTGGATTTGATGTAATCTCGGACACCTCCAGGCTTTCTCGCCCCCTTCCACCTTGTTAACAGCAGGGCAGTTGTGAGAGACTTTACTTTGTTTTGTTCTTTTTTTGTTATTTGTTTGTTTTTTCTTTTTATTGTTTGTATATTTCTTGAAAAGGGAGTGTTACACACAAATTGAATCACACAATTTTGGTTTTAATTTACTATATTTGGACTGAGTAGAGGGCAGAAGAAGATACTATATTTGGATATCGGAGATCTCATTTTATTGTCTTCAATTTATTACACTATATGTCCTAATTATAACACATCAGGGGTTGAACTGGATACTTTGTTTTTTGTTTTTAAATGGATGTAGGCTATGTGATTTCTCAAACTGTGGTAGGACAGCGCTAGAAGTCCCTTTTGGTTTCGGGTTTTAAGATAGTAGGATACCCAGAAAAGGTTAAAAAAAAAACATAAAAATCCAACAATTTTCAATTTCATGCTTTAAATCATCATCAACATGTTCTTTTACTAAAAATAATTCATAGAAGCTTAGAGATACTCTGGTATGATAGGAATCAGTGTTTTTCTACACACACCCCCTTGAGTGATTTACATAGCAACCAATGTTTATAGTTGGTTAACATGTGAATAATGACCCAACATGAAGGTACATGATTGTAAAACTGTATTATAATTATACTGAGGCAACAGGAAGAAGATATTTATAACTTTTCCAAGGGGAATCACTATGATTTCTTATGAATTTTTCAAAAGTGTGTGTCTAGAAAGCTTTGATCATAAATTTCAACATTTGTTACTTGCATTGTGCATTTTCACCCACATAAACTCTATTTATTGCTAGTTTTATACTGATTCTGTATAATAGTAGTTAGCAGAGTTTCTTCTGTTCAGGATGGGAAATAAGACAAAGACTGGGAGGTGTGTTAAACGGTAAGTTCCTTGGAAATCAGTACACTACTACACTTTCTAAACCTTTGCTTGAAAATGAGACACCTATTGTCAATAGTGACGCTATGAAGCCTCTGTGCTCCTCAGCAAAGAAAATAAAGGTCCAAGAAAGTGAAGGACAAGCTAAAATTGACAACAGAGGAAATGGGTATAAATTAAATCCAGATACATACACTTATTGGGTGAACTAAAACAGGTCACAGCAGAGGTGAGAAACTATAGATTACACATTATGGGGATGGGCGAGAGCAGATGGACAGGGGCAGGAAAAGATAAAACAGCAACGGGAGAAACAGTATTTTACTCTGGAGGAGAGGATGGACAGCACAATGAAGGTATAGCCATTATTCTACACAAAGGAATAGAAAGGACATTACTGGAATGGAAACCCATCAACAACAGGCTGATAAGAATAGGATTGAGAGGGAGATTCACCGGCACTACAATAATACAATGCTATGCATCAACGAGTGACAGCGATGAAGAGGTCAAGGATGAATTCTATTAACAACTGCAGAAAGAAATGGAAGACACACCTAGATATGATCTTATCATAGTAGTGGGAGACCTCAATGCGAAAGTTGGAACACACAATACACATAATGAAGGAGTAGTGGGGACTTCCACGGGCAGTCATGGATTTTATATGGCCAGTGTTTGCTGATTTAGTGAAGGAGGATCTACTGAGAAAATGTTTCCATGGTGGTACGGGTAAATTCTAAGAATGTTTATTATTTCAGGAACCGTCCTCCCGACGTCCTGTGGTAAGAGTGCATTAGACTTCAGGCTTGACACTCCTTAATACAGTGGCCTGCTGAATACCCTCCAGGGTTCTCCTTGCATATTCCGTTTCAGGAATTATATTATATATTTAAGATATGGCCAGTCACACACAATTTCCCTGGCCCGCACCTCAGGTACTCAGTAACAAGGCCTAACTTCTTGGCACGATTCACAAATATTTATTAACACATTACTCCTCTTGAGTATGATATGACATCGTAGCTTTTACTAGCACATGTCTCTACTGTCCTTGATTCTGATACTCTCAGTTTTAATGGAACAGTCAACTTACGTGCCCAAGAATTCCATACACACTGCTAAGACTAATCTGACATTATACTGTTAATGAAAGCATAAGGCAGTGATAGTAATCGATCTTGCAGGTGAAATATAAAGATGCCCAAAGGCAATTAACACATTTTAAAAGCAGGTCCTACTGGACACATTCCTTGCATACTGGTCAAACGACACAAGCAGACTGCCGGTTAGAGACGCTAGCTTGTCCCAAATCAAAACTGACGTCTGCTGTCAATTCAAAGCAGGAGTCAAGACGTCACTTCCTGCAACCACGGGATACCGTGTGTAAACAATATATATCAGGAAGTGATCGAATACAAAACATGATATGATATTTACTCATATCACATGGGAAGACCCAGAATAACAATGAAGCACTGAATAAATTGATATGGGTAGATGTACTAAAGAAGTGTATGTGGAAAGAGATACAATAGAGGAGGCTGTATTTAGTGCAATTTCTTATTTCAATGATGGATCAGCATCGATCGTGCGTTTGTTTAAAAGATTAGGTTTTTTGGAATTTAATACCACATTATCCACCAAAAGAGACAAGCTGAGCAAATCTGGATCTGTTAAAACATCCCTGGAAAAGACAAAAAACAGAACGAAGACCCTGAGATCACTGAAAAAGGGATTCATAGACACTGCAACTGCAGTAGAAGAAGACCTTTATTCAACAGGAGCTCATTAAACTTCATTTTGCGAGTACTTTTTCTTTGTTTTCTCGGAATTGTCTTTTTAACATAATTAGTGATCTTTGAAACAAGATATCTCTGGATCTGTACATTCAATTGACATGAAAATTAAAACAGTTGGTTGTCATATACTCTTACAGATTCTGAACTAAAATGGATACAGTTGAATTCAAAGTTTTAGTTTTATGACCATCATGCATATATAATGAGGCACAAATTTCAAACATTCAAGAAACATAAGTTTTGAAAATTCATTAAAAATTAACCTTTCTGTCAATCTGTCATTTTCGTTCATGACCTCAAGCTAGCCTATATATAATGATTCAATTTGCCAAGTTTCAGTCAGATCCTTATACAAATGACATTGTTATGATGTTTTAAAAAAGTGTATAATTTATTCACTACGGCGGCCATATTGGATACCTAATTTGCATAATTAATGAGGTCTTTATGTGAAAACGTCTGTGGCCTAATGGATATGAACGCAGTTTCATAATCCAGATATATAAGGTTCGAAACCTGCTGCAGGCGGTTTGGCGTAGGTTTTTGATCCGCAGTGAATATGGGTGTTCCTTAAATCCTGTTGAAAGGGATCATTCTGAGAAAGACCACCTAAAAACTAGTAGGAGAAGCCTAAAAATAGGAACATGGAATGTTAGAACTCTAAACTGAGAAGGAAAGCTTGACAATCTTATATTAGAGCAACAGACATGAAACTCGATATACTGGGAGTTGCAGAGGAAGGACTTTTGGATACAGGCTACATAACAAGAGACCAGTACACGCTTATACACTCAGGAGGAGAAAAACATGAAAGAGGGGTAGGAATGTTGATAAAGAAGGAGTTAGAAAAATACGTATGTGGATACTGGACACACAATGACAGAATGATGTTACTAAAGATGAGAGCAAAGCCATTCGACATATCAATCTTACAAACGTATGCACCAACTAAAGATCATAGCGAGGAAGAAATGGAAGAATACTATGAAGAGCTACAAAACACACTTAAACCAGTCAAATCTACAGATGTGTTGATAGTAATGGGTGATATGAATGCAAAGGTAGGAAAAGGAAAATACAAGAAAATAGTAGGACAGTATGGATTAGGGACAAGAAATGATAGAGGAGACAGACTTATCCAGTTCTGTGAAGAAAACCAGCTGGTCATATGTAACACCTTTTTTGAACACCACCCAAGGAAATTATACACATGGAAAAGCCCAGGAGATGTAACACGAAATCAAATCGACTATATCATGATAAAACATAGATTTAAGAAAAATGTCACAAGGGCAAAAACACATCCTGGCGCCGACATAAATTCAGATCACAATCCAGTCGTCATCAAAGTAAATATAAAGCTGAAAAGAGCAGGAAACAGAAGACAGGAGGAACCCCAGATAGAAATATCAGCGCTGAAACAACCAGATATAAAACAGAAGTATTTAATCGACGTCAAAAATAAATATCAACAGTTATTGACAGAAAGCATGGAGCAGTATAGAAGAGAAAACCCAGAAGAAAAAGCAACCGCAAAATGGGAATGCTTAAAAACAAGCATACAATCAGCAAATGCAAATTTACCTAAAAAGGAGTCTAAGAAAAATCAAATTTGGATGACAGATGACATCTTGAATAAAATGGCAGAAAGAAAGAAAGCAAAAAACACACCCGAATATAAAACAATAGACAATGACATACGTACTATGTGTAGAGAAACAAAAGAACGGTGGATAGAAACAAAATGCAAGGAAATAGAAGACTTGGAAGCAAAGCACATGACAAGAGATATGCATGAAGAAATAAAGAAATTATCAAATCGGTCGCGGTTTGGACAAGGAGGAAGCTGTATCAAGAACAAAAATGGAGTAATATTACTTGATGAGAAAGACATATCAAACAGATGGGCAGAATACGTAAAAGAACTATTCGAGGACAAGAGAGGTAAAAAAACCATCACCAGATTCTAATGAAGGCCCAAACATTCTCAGATCAGAAGTAGAGAATGCCATTCATATGATACAAAAAGGAAAATCAGCAGGCATAGATAACATAAAAATTGAAATGATAGAAGCTCTGGAGAGCTTTGGTATAGATACAATCACAGAAATATGCAACGGTATCTACAATACAGGATATATACCACACGACATGAAGACATCAGTTTTTATAACATTGCCCAAAAAACCAAATGCAACAGAATGTTCAGACTTCAGAACAATCAGCCTGATGAGTCATGCAATTAAGATACTGCTCAAAATCATACAGGAAAGAATAAAAATTAAAGTAGACAGCGAAATCCAAGAAGAACAGTTTGGTTTTAGACGGAACAGTGGAACAAGAGAGGCAATATTTTGCCTAAGAATATTAGCAGAAAAATATACAGCGGTCCAAAAAAGTATGTATATGTGCTTCATTGACTATAAGAAGGCTTTTGACAGAGTCCATCATGAGAAAATAATTGAATGTCTCAAAGACATATGTATTGATGGAAAAGATATAAGAATACTCAGTAACCTTTATTGGGAGCAAACTGCCACAGTAAGATCTGGAAGGAATTATTCACCCTACATAGACATAAAAAGAGATGTCAGACAAGGTTGTGTGCTGTCCTCTTGCCTATTTAATTTATACACCGAAAAATTTTCAAACAGATACAGGAAATACCAGGACTGAACATCAGTGGAAGGTCAATAAACAACCTTAGATATGCAGATGATACCGTGTTGTTAGCTGAAAGCGAACAGGAGTTACAAGAACTAGTGAAGCAAGTGAACAGCATAAGTCATGAATATGGTCTCGACATTAATATTGAGAAAACAAAAACTATGATAATTAGCAAAACAGACGATAAACCCACATTAAAGATAAGCGTAAATGGGAAAATCCTGGAACAAGTCAAGAGCTACGTATATCTTGGTCATATAATAACAGAAGATGGCAGATGTGAAACAGAAATCAAGAAGAGAATAGGAATGGCCAAAGCTACATTCAACAACATGAAACATATACTGACATCCAAACAGTTATCTCACAAATTAAAACTGAGAATCATAAAGTGTTATATATATTTGTTACGCACAGAATTTTTCTAAGACTGTGTGTAATTAATCTGTCTGAATTGTACACTTTAATTTTTTCTTGGTCGAAGGTAAATAACCCTTGTTTGACTGTAGTTACATTTTTACAATGGGGGTTACCTTCTCTTATGTCTTGACTCGCCGGTACATTTTTTCGATCGATGTCTGGTCATTATCCTTATATGGTAGTATCGGTCAACTGTTTCTTGGAATGATTGAAACCAGGGTTGATGTTTATTCACTGTCCATATAAGGCGTGATTTTGGTCATATATTTGTCTGGAATGTCTCCTACATCGTCCCGTTTTGAGTCTTACTCAGGTGTATGCGTTCTGTGCATGTCTGAACTTTAGGAGAGTTTGAAAGGTCTTCCGTTCGGGAGTCTACAAAGATGTGTCGAGCAGAGAGGACGCAGTCCTGCGTCTGTGATTTTTGATAAGGAATTTTGTAGTCCTCTAGTGAGTTAGTTTAGCTAACGAGGTCTTTCCCTAGATGATTCGAAACGCCTGGAGGCGTATGTTTTGTGGTGTTTATTCCGAAACAAGGTAATACCCTCCTTACATTGATCTCTGTAATCTATTTAGATGTTTGACATTTGTCGTTCTCTGCTCGCTTGCTTGTTACAGAAAGGAGAGGTTCTTCTACTAGGGATTACACCCCAGGTATCTTCATACCTGAGATTGATATTTATACGGGTCACACTAGGCCCAGAGAACAGTTCTATGTTCTATGAACTTCGCTATGCCAGCGATTGCACCTACGTCGAGGTTAGACTTAGGAATGCCTGTAAAGGTCAGCTTGACCTGTACTCCTGAAACGCCATTCTCGTGCGGCCAGTGATTAGACTTATTTTGCACATCTGATCGGTCAGCATCAGAGAGGAGTATTGATAAACTTATGTAAAATTGGAGCCAACGGAATTATCATTTTGGCGCCTATCATTCTATTAATATATGCAAGATCCATTGAAGAACTTTGTTTATGCTGAATACCATGAACTGTCGTGTCTATGACTTATGTAAAAATGGATGTAACGTATCTGTCATTGTGGCGTCAAAATAAATGATGGAAAACGTCAACAGCAGTTTCACACTTTTATGACTTTCCATGTCATATCTCACGTTTGTAAATCTGTGGAAACTACATCCCATCTACTCTCACCGCAAGCAACAACAAACCAGACAAGACACCTTACACTTCAACCTATAATATCCCTGGTATCTATAGGGGTGGTGCTTTACATGGCTACAGATTATCAACGACTTTGGACTTATAGCTGCAACGTCCATAGTGGCCAGATTTGTGGCTTATCATCGTAAATCCACCCTTATCATTTTATGGTGGCCAAAAGCTGGTTTCATCTGGTACCAGCACTCTCGGGGGTAAACAAACCCATACAGCATACAACATTCAAGTTTGATCTACACTTCCTTCAAGAATTTACATCTTCATGAAATATTTTGAAAGTACCCGGCGTTGCTGCATTCAGAAGGTCAAGTGCCGATTGAATCAATTTTGCTGCATTCAGAAGGTCAAGTGCCGATTGAATCAATTTTGCTGCATTTAGAAGGTCAAGTGCCGAGTGAAGCGTGTTGCTGTTACAACTAAGAAGGACAAGTTCCGAAACTTCATTCCTGGATCAGAAGCTCGATTTCCTTCGTCATGGCTGTTTATGGGAGCAAATGTCGATCAACGTTGGATCATTTATCCTCAGAATGCTAAAAACAGCCTGTTCTGCACCGTGCTGACGTTTGGACTTATATAAAATAAGTGGCCTGTTTTGTTTGTGAACTGTGCCCTTATACTCTAACTGAGCCTTCTGTATTTTCACATTCTAACTGTTATATGTTACATGTTTTCATGTTATATGTTATTTGTATATTTATATGTTTATATTTCAGCGGGTTTCGATTGGGTGGTGTCTTTCAGTAGAATATACCACGTGACAAAGGTTTCTTTTGTGAGCGTCTTCTTTAGGGACTGTGCAAATTTCCTATTGTGAAATTTGCTAAGCGACAACTGTTGCTATATTTGTTTAGTTGTGACGAGTTGTGCTCTATTTTTCGTCGTTTTTGGTAATTTTTTTTTCTTTCTGTTCTTTCGTTTTGATTTCATTTGTTTGTATTTGTAGGTCTCCTCTTGCCTATTATTTAGTTCTATACACCCTTTTGTTTATACACTGTGACGTCATTTGTTTGTTTACCTTTTTCGCATTTGTCATCACATTCTTTGTGATATTTTATTTTTATTTTTCGCTGTTTATTTAGTTGACTTCTGCGAATGTTTTCGTATTGTCTTTGATCTTTGTTATTGTTTACATAGTTCTTAGTTAGCATTCACTATTGTTAAATATTTGCCTATGCACTATTAGCTGTCTAGTGCACTTATCATAACTAACTGGTGGATTTGTTCATGCACTATTAGCTGTGTAGTTCAGTTATGATAAATAACTGATGGATATGTGGTTATGCACTATTAGATGTGTAGTGCCCTTATGATTAAGAAGTGACTGGTGGTATTATTATACATTTGATAATACAAGTTCTTTGTCAAAGACTTGTTTCCCACAGAGATTGGGGTAAACATTGTGATTATACAAGTACTTTATTTAAGTCTTGTTACTATTAAGGTTCACCCGTGTGTTACCGGGGCCCGAAAGGGGAGCAAAGAATAATAACACTGCACCCTACCACGCATGTCGTAAAAAGCGACTAAGGAGGGTATGGGCATGGGGCTGTTTACCCCATTCCGTAAAAACTTCGCACAGTGGGCTGATCACCTGCTTGCCAACCAATCTGATTACGGAAACAATGATAGATTGTTTGGTCTGTTTTTGTTCCACAAAGACGCCACTAGGCGTGGTGGAAACAGCGATAGATTGATCAATTTGTTGTTGCCCTAAGACGCCACTAGGCGTACTGGCCACATACTACTTTGACGGTTGATGGCTAAGGATGGAAGAAGAAGACTATTAAGGTTGAAATAAGATAATTAATTATTTCAGGTTTTGGGACTCATGTTGCGTACGTTTTTTACCTATGGGGGTAGTCGTTCGGTCCTGCCAATGTACGCACCAGTCGTGATATAGTTATATTATTTGTGCGTTCGATTTACTCACGCACCGACGTGCACAATGTAGAGTATGTGTTACTCTGTACGCACGGGTAACCTAGTTTTAGAAGAGAGTCCTACGTCATCATCTGAAAGGGGCAGTCCGGACGATATGTCCGTGGAACATTTCGTTTATCATGGCAAGTCTGTGGAAGCCATTCGTTTGTTACAATATTGGTCTTCAGGTCGAAGCCAATATTGGGAGTAATATGTAAGTTGTCGCCCCGTCGTATTGTATGATTAGCATATTCAAACCTGTAATTTTAGGCGACTCCTTGAGAGAATCTAGCAGGAATATCATCTTGTTATGATATTCCTAGAATGGACGAAAGGAGCTATGAGCCTCTATAATCTATCGTAGACGAAGAATTCCTACGAGGGAATCAAGTTATTGGAGTTTATAATTTATATAAAAATGCCGTTGTGCCCGTGCCAAAGTCGTGGCATGAGTTTGTGGAGAGGTTAGTTAAAACCCAAAGTACTAACCCAGATGTATCTTCATATCTACGCCATTGTTATTATATTTTGAACTTACGTTGTAAGTATTGAAGTCTTGGATCAAGACAGTCTTTTGTTAGATGAATGCGGGATTCGGTGGTATGAGAATCCGTACTTAGTTGGATGTCCTCAGACAAGGTCAACGGACATTGTTATTACTGTTCAATCATAACATGAACATTCTTGGATTCTTATTAATTGAATGTAAGGAAGATGTTTGAAAGGGATCTGCCGCAATACCTAACCACCATCATAGATGTATATAATTTTCGTCATGAACATCATTACTATGCCTCCATGTTGATGTTATCCGTCAAGAACATTGTCTCGT
This sequence comes from Oreohelix idahoensis, assembly GCA_024509875.1. Classification (NCBI taxonomy): domain Eukaryota; kingdom Metazoa; phylum Mollusca; class Gastropoda; order Stylommatophora; family Oreohelicidae; genus Oreohelix; species Oreohelix idahoensis. The sequence goes on from JAMPIV010019001.1 coordinate 541,785, forward strand.
ATTGTTGAACTTATACCGTCAAATAAAATATGTTAAACTGTACCATCCGCCTTACAGTTTACTTCAGTTCCCGTCAGGTTTTGATTGACATGCCTGACGTTATACTCCATTACCTGTTGAACTAATTTGACAGTTCATTTTGCATTCGCGTTTTAGCAGCACGATCAAACAGTCATCTGGAGACCCCAGAAGAAAACGGTCTAACAGTAATTGGCGGCACAGTGTGTTTTGGACAAGCTTCAAAGGGAACGTACTCAATAAATTTTCAAGAATCGTTATACAGAAAGACCCGTGTCTTCATCATGGAATCAACACGACGGTTAGCAGAAGGTCAAGGTCATCAGTGAACCTCAACATCAAGTTCTCCAGTGACTAACTACGTTGGACATCATCCTTTAGTCCTCATCACGTGCGAGCTTTACTCATATACTCAAGGCGAAGTATTTCAAAGTCTCAAACGTACATATACGGAGACGAGGCACATTTTTTGTTTGATCAGCCGAGATAAGTATAAACGTGGTATCGTTTATTGCTGTATTGTGTTTGGCTGTGCCTATTCTCTTCTATGTCCACCAATACACTTTTCATGTTGCATGTTCTATGTTGTATATCCGTCGTGGGCGGTAGGGAGGTCGATCTGACAAACGAGGTTCATCTCGAAGCCGATTCAGGCTCTTTGTCAGATGTTCTATAGGGTTTGATTTATAAGTTTCAATTGAGCGATAATTCCGGTTCAAGGCTAGAAACCTTGCTGTAGTTCCGATCGCTACTTGTTTCTTATGATAGTATTTGTTTAGCTGTTCCGTCAAGTTTTAATTGTTGTTTTCACAGTTATTTTTACTCGTACCTTAGTTTTATAATGTATCTTGTTTGTATTATGCGTCCTTCTCACCTGACTTTCGTTCAGTTTTTTTACAAAACATATGTTTTTACACTGTCTTGTCAACTGTATTGTTTAGTATTTGATCGCAGTTATCATCGTAACTCTTTACGACATTCTATTTTAGTTTCACATTTTTATTTTATTGGATTTCTGCGACTGTTTTCAATTGTCTTTGAGTATCTCGTCTTGTCATTGTTGTTGCTATTGTCTATGGCTTTTGTCTGTTCATAACATTTCATTACATAAATTAATTTATTGATTATTAATATATTTGACAATTATATGAGTATGATATACCGTTCTAGGACAGGAACGAAGACCACTCGGTGTATTAACAAGGTTAATTAATTTACATTAATTAATTATCATATTTAGAAATCAAGAGTATTGTGTCTACTTATAAAGCATAATGTATTCACTAGATTATTTCATTACACAAGCAAAAGCCCTTCAGATGGCTCCTGATGAGGCAAAAGCATTCGCACTTTCAGAATATAGGAAAGCTCAAGAAATAGAAGCTGAACAGAGAAAGTTAGAAACTTTAAGACTAGAAAAACTTCAGTTTGAGGCAGATCAAAAACGGATTGAGGCTGAGGAAAATGAGAAGAAGATGAAATTTGAGGCAGATCAAAAACGGATTGAGGCTGAGGAAAATGAGAAGAAGATGAAATTTGAGGCAGATCATAAACGGATTGAGGCTGAGGAAAATGAGAAGAAGATGAAATTTGAGGCAGATCATCTGAAAAACTTTTTAGACAGATTTGAGGCCACTTGCAGGTCTTACAACGTGGATAAAGCACTATATTGTTACGGTTTCGAACATTGCTACCGCAATCATCTAGAAATTTTAGTGATTTTCTTTCCCAAATACGGCTAACCTTAGAAAGATGGATCGAATTGTCCAAGATAGAAAAGTCGTATGAAGGTCTTTTTGATTTACTACTGCGCGATAAGGTGCTATCGTCAGTAAATCCTGCGTTTCTTGCATTTTTGCACGAACGGAAACCTTTATCTATGAAAGATCTTGAAGAACATTCTAAAAATTTCTGCACTGCTCACCCATCCGTGGATCTAAGTAATGCACAAATTAAAAGTGAATTGCCAGTTGCTTTTGCCGTACAACAAAATAATTTCCCACGCAATCGTTCATTGAGTAACGACAGATACTTCAATAAGGGAAATAATGACAATTTTAACAATGGTAACTTTTACAAGGGGAAGCAATTTCAACAATCTGCTCCATTTAATGTTTCTTGGAACCAAGCTCATAGATCGCGAGATTTTGGTAACAATAATTTTAAATATAATCAAGGAAATTATAATAAACAAAACTGGCGTTCAAAATCTCAGGGCCCACAAAATAGACAAGGTTCGTGGAATAAAACATTTAACCAACATCATAATGGTAATTATACTAATTATCGTACTTATCCAAATTTTAACTCAAGCAGAAATGACAATAGTGGCAATTTTAATGCAAATAATCAGAACAGATCGCGACGAAGAGATAGATCGTCGAGCCAGACACGTAGACATTCTAATGTCGCTTTAAGTGATACACAGGCTAACAATGAACAGGGTAAAGGAGCTGAAACTCATAATGCTTTATGTTGTTCTCTTGATTGTAACCAGGTGAAAGATTGTTCAGAATGCTCGACTCTTTTCCAGCCCAAGGCGATCACGACGCTGCGCTGCGGACACATTTTGCCTAGCCTACCTGCGGTCTGCACGGCCACTTCTATACACCAGGGACAGGGGTCTCTTAAGTTTAGCAGAGGATTTGTCAATGCCATTCCTTGCTCTCTTTTATTTGATTCAGGTTGTACCACGGTCGGCGTACGGACTTCGCTGATCAACCCAAGTTGCGCTACGGGCAACGTTGTGAAATGTGTGACTTTCGGTGGAACCGTGGAAACATTTCCCACAGCCATTATTAATTTAAATACACCATTTTTTTTCAGGAAAGATCCACGCCTGTCTTCTTCCGAATCCAATTTGTGATGTCATATTGGGTCGTATACATGGTATAACAGAGTGTACACCACAGCAAAGTGCTGCATGGGAAGAGCGACATTTTCAGGCTGCAAATGCAGTAGTGACTAGAGCGCAAGCTACTATTATGTCGCATGATACACCATATGAACCTACAGTTCATACCACTTGTGATGACGATGCTCCTATTTCACGGGAGTCGTTTGCAACTTTACAAAAGAATGATGATTCATTAAAAAAAAATTTTCAGTATGTGAACAAAAAGAATACCAGCAACAAACTTGCAAAATCTAGACATGACTTTATTCTTAAAAATGGGATTTTAGTTAGATTGATACAGGAAAAGGATTCATCCTTATGTTCTCATATTCTAGTCCCGTCTTCTATGAGATCGCGAATATTGCGACATGCTCATGACTCGCAATGCGCGGGCCATATGGGTTTTTCACGTACCAAATCCAGAGTGCTTTCTGCATTCTACTGGCCGGGCGTTCATAGAGATATTACTCTCTATTGTCGTTCATGTTTGATATGTCAGGAAGTTAAAGTACGGGGCCCATTTCATGCGGCTCCTATTCAAGCTGCGGACATCCCGATTAGACCATTTGATAAAATGGCTATTGACATTATTGGTCTGATGCTTCCATCTGCCAGAGGGCATACGCATATTCTTACTTGCATTGATATGTGCACTCGTTGGCCTGAGGCCATCCCTCTGAAGAACACCTCATCTGCCAGTGTAGCAGAGGCGTTAATGTTGATCTTCTCACGCATTGGTTTTCCGCGGAAGATCTTATCGGATCATGGGGTTCAGTTCATTTCTGAATCCATGTCTCAAGTTATGAAGACATTAGGTATAGACAGATCTCTTAGTTCAATTTACCATGCAATGTCCAATGGGTTAATTGAGCGTAAAAATAGGACACTCAAGCAGTTGTTGGGTAAGATGACCCAAGATCACCCTCAGGATTGGGACCGGGTCCTACCCGCCGCTCTCTTCGCGTATCGCGAGGTGCAAAATCAAGCCACGGGGTTTTCTCCATTCCAGCTTGTTTTTGGCATGCAACCACGTGGACCGATGTCGTTAATCCACGACTTATTAGTTGAAGAGAATATTGAAGAGGAAACTCAATCCTCTTATGAGTATGTGATCTCTCTGAGAAAGAGAATCATAGATGCTTGTAGACTAGCTACTGCATCATCCGAACAAGCCAAAGAAAAAGCTCGTCTATTTGCAAACAAGCATAGACGTCTTCGCCAGCTTATTCCTGGTGACGAAGCTTTTGTCTTACTCCCTGCTCATAACAATCGTCTATTAATTACTTGGAGAGGTCCTTTCAGGATCATCTCAAGAATGTCCGATGTTGACTACATCGTTGATGTAAATGGTAAACATAAAACCTTCAACATTAACATGTTGAAGGAGTATTACTCACGTCCTGATTATCTACAATCAGTGTTCCAAGCAAATGACGATCCTACACCTCCTATTCAACACTATTCTAGTTTGTCAGTCATCCAAGAAGAAGAATCTTCTTTCGATGATGTACAACTGCCAATACCAGTTGTGCCACTTCATTCCACTGAGAATTGGAATGATGTTACTATTTCATCTACTCTTTCGGCTGATCAACGTCAGCAAGTCTCTAATATTCTACACTCGTATGAGGATGTCCTCACTGACATCCCAGGTCATACGTCAGTCATCCAACATGACATTATTCTGACTGACGATACGCCTATTCGAGTGCGCCCATATCCTATCCCTTTACACTTTCGTGATAAGGTTTATAAGGAATTGGATGAGATGCTTTAATTAAATATAATTGAACCATCTTCATCACCATACTCTTCATCTATGGTGATTATTAGAAAGAAAGACAACAATATTCGTCTTTGCGTAGATTACAGAAAATTAAACAAAGTTACAAAATTTGATGCGGAACCTTTACCTCTCTTAGATGACTTATTGGAGAAATTATCCCATGCTACATTTTTTTCGAAATTTGCCACTCACACCTAAAGCAAAGCCATTCACCGCTTTCTCGACGCCACGGGGACTTTTCCAATGGAATTTTATGCCATTCGGATTAATGAATGCGCCAGCTACCTTTGTACGCATGATGCGCCGCGTACTGTCTCATCGTCCCGATGTCATTACTTACATAGATGACATCTGTCTTTTCAGTAACTCTTGGGATGAACATATTCAGCGATTAAAAGCTTTACTTTCTACTCTACGGGATTATAACTTAACAGTGAAACCTTCTAAGGCATTTGTCGGTTTTCATGACATCTCCTTTTTGGGTCATCGTATAGGTCGGGGTTTAATGTATACAGAAGACAGTAATGTCTCGAAAATCTTAAACATCTCAGCACCTAAGACAAAAAAACAAGTTAGGTCTCTTTTAGGACTAATACAGTTCAATTCGAAATTCATCCCTCATTTGTCTACTATAACTGCACCTTTTTCTTCTTTACTGAGAAAAGGGACAGCTAACATAATCCAGTGGACTCATCATCATCAGTTGCCATCTCCACAACGAAGGTTGGCTGTAATGGATCTCCAACGTCTTCTGTCTCTTGTCTTGGTGGTGCACTCTGATAGACTCTTTCCTGTCCATCTCTTGATGTTGTCTTCCCACTTATAGCGCTGTCTTCCCCTTGCACGTTTGCCTTCAACTCTCCCTTCTGTTATGGTCTTCTGCAAGGTGTTATGCCTTTTTATGTGGCCAAAGTATTTTAGCTGTCGAACTTTGACCTCCCTCATTAGTTCTCTTTTCATACCTAGATTTTCTAGGACCTCCTTATTTGTTTTCATCTCTTTCCATGAGATACGCCCCATTCTTCTATATATCCACATTTCAAGAGCCTCAATTCTTTCTTCCAACTGCTTATTCATCGTCCATGTTTCTGCACCATACAGAAATGCAGAATATATATAACACTTTATGATTCTCAGTTTTAATTTGTGAGATAACTGTTTGGATGTCAGTATATGTTTCATGTTGTTGAATGTAGCTTTGGCCATTCCTATTCTCTTCTTGATTTCTGTTTCACATCTGCCATCTTCTGTTATTATATGACCGAGATATACGTAGCTCTTGACTTGTTCCAGGATTTCCCCATTTACGCTTATCTTTAATGTGGGTTTATCGTCTGTTTTGCTAATTATCATAGTTTTTGTTTTCTCAATATTAATGTCGAGTCCATATTCCTGACTTATACTGTTCACTTGCTTCACTAGTTCTTGTAACTCCTGTTCGCTTTCAGCTAACAACACGGTATCATCTGCATATCTAAGGTTGTTTATTGACCTTCCACTGATGTTCAGTCCTGGTATTTCCTGTATCTGTTTGAAAATTTTTTCGGTGTATAAATTAAATAGGCAGGGGGACAGCACACAACCTTGTCTGACACCTCTTTTTATGTCTATGTATGGTGAATAATTCCTTCCAGATCTTACTGTGGCAGTTTGCTCCCAATAAAGGTTACTGAGTATTCTTATATCTTTTCCATCAATACCTATGTCTTCGAGGCATTCAATTATTTTCTCATGATGGACTCTGTCAAAAGCCTTCTTATAGTCAATGAAGCACATATACATACTTTTTTGGACCGCTGTATATTTTTCTGCTAATATTCTTAGGCAAAATATTGCCTCTCTTGTTCCATTGTTCCGTCTAAAACCAAACTGCTCTTCCTGGATTTCGCTGTCTACTTTACTTTTTATTCTTTCCTGTATGATTTTGAGCAGTATCTTAATTGCATGACTCATCAGGCTGATTGTTCTGAAGTCTGAGCATTCTGTTGCATTTGGTTTTTTGGGCAATGTTATAAAAACTGATGTCTTCATGTCGTGTGGTATATATCCTGTATTGTATACATCGTTGCATATTTCTGTGATTGTATCTACACCAAAGCTCTCCAGAGCTTCTATCATTTCAATTTTTATGTTATCCATGCTTGCTGATTTTCCTTTTTGTATCATATGAATGGCATTCTCTACTTCTGATCTGAGAATGTTTGGGCCTTCATTAGAATCTGGTGATGGTTTTTTACCTCTGTTGTCCTCGAATAATTCTTTTACGTATTCTGCCCATCTGTTTGATATGTCTTTCTCATCAAGTAATATTACACCATTTTTGTTCTTGATACAGCTTCCTCCTTGTGCAAACCGTGACCGATTTGATAATTTCTTTATTTCTTCATGCATATCTCTTGTCCTGTGCTTTGCTTCCAAGTCTTCTATTTCCTTGCATTTTGTTTCTATCCACCGTTCTTTTGCTTCTCTACACATAGTACGTATGTCATTGTCTATTGTTTTATATTCTGGAGTGTTTTTTGCTTTCTTTCTTTCGGTCATTTTATTCAAGATGTCATCTGTCATCCAAATTTGATTTTTCTTAGACTCCTTTTTAGGTAAATTTGCATTTGCTGATTGTATGCTTTTTTTTAAGCATTCCCATTTTGCGGTTGCTTTTTCTTCTGGGTTTTCTCTTCTATACTGCTCCATGCTTTCTGTCAATAATTGTTGATATTTATTTTTGACGTCGATTAAATATTTCTGTTTTATATCTGGTTGTTTCAGCGCTGATATTTCTATCTGGGGTTCCTCCTGTCTTCTGTTTCCTGCTCTTTTCAGCTTTATATTTACTTTGATGACGACTGGATTGTGATCTGAATTTATGTCGGCGCCAGGATATGTCTTTGCACTTGTGACACTGTTCTTAAATCTATGTTTTATCAAATCGCGTTAGATTATATAAAAAAATTTTTTTCAAATGAGCCTTTTTTGAAGTTGCCTAACAAAGATCTCACGTTTATTCTTCACAGTGACGCATCTTCTTACGCAATTGCTGCAGTCTTGATGCAGGAATATTCAGGCACCTTATTTCCAGTTATGTACGTTTCGAGAAAATTGACGACGAGCGAACTGAAGTACTCCGTCCTGGATAAGGAGTTACTCGCTTTGGTTTGGTCAGTCACTAAACTAGAACGATATTTACTGGGATCACACTTTGTAGTGGAAACTGACCAAAAAGCTCTCACAGCATGGAACACTAAGGACGTGAAATCTTCAAAGTCTACTAGATACGCTATCGCTCTCCAGCCATATAGCTATGAAATTCGAGCGATTCCTGGAGTGAAAAATGTGTTTGCGGACTGTCTGTCAAGATGTCCAAGCGAACTGGTCGAACCTAAACCACTTCTGGATGTTGAAACGTCCTCACAGATAATCAATCAAATGTAATAAGAGGAACTGCGTACATTATCAATTTTTGAACTTCTATACGTACTCTGTATGGAACTGAATTATTCGTACCAGCATAAATTCCTGGATATACTTACTTTTGGATTATAACGTAACTTCGTGTGTAGTAATATTTTATTAGTACGGAAACACTGTTCATAGTGACATATAGACATTCATTATTCTATGGAACATATTACACTACATACTGTATTCAAGAATATCTTTGCATCGTGCATGGAACATTAAGAACATATTCTAGTCGATTACTAACTAGTGTTAATGGAACAGTAACACTGAGTAAAATTGCAATTACTTAAATAATTAGTAATTAGTTATTTGTTTGTAATTAAGAACTATCTTAATTAGATGAAATCAATTAAGCCACTTAATTACTTGTAGAGTACACATTAATTAACTTGAATAGTTGTAAGTGTCTCTTTGTACTTATATTTACTTCTCATGATACATTATCTCTCACGTTTAGATAACTAGTCCACCGTCCTAATGTTAGAAACATTACGGGTGTTGCTTCTTAACGTGTTAAATTATGCTTTGCTGCATTTTGCATCTTTCATTTTCATTTTTTTAAAATTCTCTTGTCATTGATTATCATCATCGTTGCTATTCATTTTCATTTGAAATCACATGTTTGAGTTGTAAATTTAGTTGAATGTTTTTATCATACTTTTTTGGTTTTCGTTTTCAACTTTCTTTTACTTCGAATTTTACCACATCGTTCCAAAGTAGGTCGATGGTGGATGTGTGCCTTAATGCATACTTTCATTCAGTTATATTGATTTCCATTTTTATATTCTTTTTCATAATATTGTATAACATTATGAATATGATTTATGTTAATAGATATCGATGTAGTTTTGACTCACCTCTCTTGGGTACTTAGTTTAAAAAAATTAATAGAATTAATTTTTTTAAGGGCCGGTGATAAGGGAGCTGTTGCGTACGTTTTTTACCTATGGGGGTAGTCGTTCGGTCCTGCCAATGTACGCACCAGTCGTGATATAGTTATATTATTTGTGCGTTCGATTTACTCACGCACCGACGTGCACAATGTAGAGTATGTGTTACTCTGTACGCACGGGTAACCTAGTTTTAGAAGAGAGTCCTACGTCATCATCTGAAAGGGGCAGTCCGGACGATATGTCCGTGGAACATTTCGTTTATCATGGCAAGTCTGTGGAAGCCATTCGTTTGTTACAATATTGGTCTTCAGGTCGAAGCCAATATTGGGAGTAATATGTAAGTTGTCGCCCCGTCGTATTGTATGATTAGCATATTCAAACCTGTAATTTTAGGCGACTCCTTGAGAGAATCTAGCAGGAATATCATCTTGTTATGATATTCCTAGAATGGACGAAAGGAGCTATGAGCCTCTATAATCTATCGTAGACGAAGAATTCCTACGAGGGAATCAAGTTATTGGAGTTTATAATTTATATAAAAATGCCGTTGTGCCCGTGCCAAAGTCGTGGCATGAGTTTGTGGAGAGGTTAGTTAAAACCCAAAGTACTAACCCAGATGTATCTTCATAGCACCCCTACGACCCATGACGGGTTATGGGTTGAGATGAGAGATGATCTTCATATCTACGCCATTGTTATTATATTTTGAACTTACGTTGTAAGTATTGAAGTCTTGGATCAAGACAGTCTTTTGTTAGATGAATGCGGGATTCGGTGGTATGAGAATCCGTACTTAGTTGGATGTCCTCAGACAAGGTCAACAGACATTGTTATTACTGTTCAATCATAACATGAACATTCTTGGATTCTTATTAATTGAATGTAAGGAAGATGTTTGAAAGGGATCTGCCGCAATACCTAACCACCATTATAGATGTATATTATTTTCGTCATGAACATCATTACTACGCCTCCATGTTGATGTTATCCGTCAAGAACATTGTCTAGTATTGTTGAACTTATACCGTCAAATAAAATATGTTAAACTGTATCATCCGCCTTACAGTTTACTTCAGTTCCCGTCAGGCCTTGATTGACATGCCTGACGTTATACTCCATTACCTGTTGAACTAATTTGACAGTTCATTTTGCATTCGCGTTTTAGCAGCACGATCAAACAGTCATCTGTAGACGCCAGAAGAAAACGGTCTAACAGATGTGTAGTGCCCTTATGATTAAGAAGTGACTGGTGGTATTATTATACATTTGGTAATACAAGTTCTTTGTCAAAGACTTGTTTCCCACAGAGATTGGGGTAAACATTGTGATTATACAAGTACTTTATTTAAGTCTTGTTACTATTAAGGTTGAAATAAGATAATTAATTATTTCAGGTTTTGGGACTCATAATATTAGACATCATGTCTACACTTGAGTACTTTATTGAGCAAGGGAAAGCCCTTGGTAAGACTGGTGATAAATTAGAAGAGTATGCAAATACTCAATGGACTAAAGCACTAAAGGCTGAGGAGAAAAGACAAAAAGAGGAAAATAAAAAATTAGACAGAGAAGCTGAGCAAAAGAAGATAGATGCTGAGAATCTGAGACTGCAGATGGAGGCAGATGAAAGAAAAATCCAGATACAATTGGATGCTGAGAATAGAAGATTGGACAGAGAAGCTGAGGAGAGAAAAATCCAGTTACAATTGGATGCTGAAAATAAAAGACTAGAGAAAGAGGCTGAAAATAAAAGACTAGAGAAAGAGGCTGAAAATAAAAGACTAGAGAAAGAGGGTGAAAATAAAAGACTAGAGAAAGAGGCTGAAAATAAAAGACTAGAGAAAGAGGCTGAAAATAAAAGATTAGAGATAGAGGCTATACCTCTTAAGAGCATCTCCACTGCCGATATCGCAGACGCTCTTTGGCTGATATTTTCTCGCTTGGGATTTCCCAGAGAAATATTGTCAGACCATGGCACTCAACTTATATCTGACACTATGTCACAGGTAATGTCTATCTTACATATTAAAAGGTCTCTCAGCAGTATCTATCACCCAATGTCTAATGGGTTAGTTGAGCGTTTGAATAGGACACTCAAGACTTTACTTGGGAAGATAACTGAGGATCATCCTCAGGATTGGGACAGGGTTTTACCCGCGGCTCTCTTTGCTTATAGAGAGGTCCCAATGAACATACATGGTTTTCTCTTTTTGAACTTGTCTTTGGCGCGCGCCCGCGCGGCCCTATGTCTTTACTCCACGATCTTATCACTGCCGATAATATTAGCGATGACACTCAATCTTCTTATGAGTATGTCATTGCTCTTAGGCAAAAGATCATCGAGGCATGCAAACTAGCAACTTCTTCATCCGAATTTGCTAAAGAAAAGGCAAGGCTATTTGCAAATAAGAATAGATGTCTACGACAACTTTGTCCAGGTGACAAAGCACTCGTTCTACTTCCTTCAAGGGAGAACAGACTTCTTATTGCATGGAAAGGTCCGTATGCAATAGTCTCTAAAATTTTCGACGTCGACTATGTTGTCGATATTGATGGAAAGCATAAAACTTTCCACATAAATATGCTCTCAGAATTTCATGAGCAACCTGACTATTTGCAGCCTATTTTCCAGGCGACGGACGATTCTCCAGTACTTCATGGTCATTACTCATCCCTGTTAGTTATACAGGATGAGGAAACTACTTTTTCTGATGTGAATCTTCCTCTTCCTGTGATCCCACTTCATTCTACGGAATCTTGGAAAAACGTTACCGTTTCTCCTAATCTTTCCGCTGAGGAACATCGACAAGTCTCTTCGATGTTACAAACATTTCAGGATGTCCTTACTGACATCCCGGGACACATACATGTCATTGAACATGACATAGTACTTACTGACCATAATCCTATCAGAGTCAGACCCTATCCTATACCTATCCATTTTCAGTCACAAGTCGAGAAAGAATTGGATGAGATGATACGATTGGAAATAATCGAACCATCCACTTCAGCATACTCTTCGTCTATGGTTATTGTTCGAAAGAAAGACAATAACATTCGCCTTTGCGTTGACTATCGCAAATTGAACTAAGTTACGAAGTTTGATGCTGAACCTATGCCTTCGCTAGAAGAGCTACTAAACAAACTTTCTAATTCTAGATTCTTTACCAAACTTGACTTGTCGAAAAGTTATTGGCAAGTTCCTTTAACTGAACGAGCCAAACCTCTTACTGCTTTTTCTACACCTAGGGGTTTATTTCAATGGAATTTCATGCCTGTCGGCCTTATGAACGCCCCTGCTACATTCGTACGCATGATGCGTCGAATTCTCTCATATCGTACAGATGTCATAGCATACTTAGATGATATCTGTCTGTTCAGTGATTCCTGGGAAGATCATTATCTGGGTTTATACGAATTGCTGTCTACTCTTCGCGAGTATAATTTAACTGCAAAACCCTCTAAAGCCTTTATAGGATTTAGCGAGATTTCTTTCCTGGGTCATCGTGTTGGTCATGGTCTTTTAAAGACAGAGGACCACAATGTTTCAAAAATACTAAACATTTCTGTCCCTAAGACGAAAAAACAAGTGCGTAGTCTCTTAGGTTTGAAACAATTTTACGGACGATTCATTCCGAATCTGTCCTCCATTATGGCACCTCTTTCTACTTTATTGAAAAAAGGATCACCTAATCTGATCCGCTGGTCTCAAGAATGCCAATCCTCATTGGACCAGATTAAAACTCTATTTTCATCTCCACCTATCCTTAGGTTACCTACTATTGAGAAGACTTTTGTTCTTCAGAGTGACGCCTTGTCCACTGGGATTGGGGCAGCACTAATGCAGGAGTATTCGGATACTCTGCATCCGGTGATGTATATCTCTAGGAAATTAAATGCTGCAGAAAGTAATTACTCGATTTTAGACCGTGAATTATTAGCTATGGTTTGGTCAATTCTCAAGTTACAAAGATTCCTTCTAGGCGCACATTTCATTGTGGAAACCGACCAGAAAGCTCTTACTGCTATTCAGAGCAAAAACTTGAAGAGCTCGAGGTCCACTCGATATGCCATAGCTCTTCAACCATTTCATTTCACAGTGCGAGCTATCCGTGGTTCGGATAATGTGATGGCAGACATTCTGTCCAGATGCCCACATGATTCCACTTAATTCTTCTGTCATATATATTTCCTGATAGACGGCGAGATCTATAACAGTTCTCTACTATAATGATATATCAGCACATATGTTCTCACTTTTTGGGAATTTATAACATTGTACCATATAATTTCCTTTTTCTGTTACCGATTTTGTCATAACGGAAGAAGGCTTTGTTAGCAATATATGGGCCAAAAGTTCACATGGCCACAATTTATATATTGTATTTTGATTACTGTATTAAGAAATTTAACATTTATCATAAAGAGTTGTGTTATTGATATTTTTGCAGCACATCATTGACGTCTGCGAGATGATGGACATTATGTGACCATGAAGTATATCAAGTTCTAACCTACTTTGGAACGAGTTATGTCCATGTCTACGAGGAACATCTGTTTAATTACTATAATGCATTGTATCATGATATTATTACATGCTTGTATAATGTACTTTTTGGTTTAAGATGTGTAAATCTCTAATGCAGTATATGAGTATATGACACCGCTGTTTTCATGACACTTCATTATTTAATACCATGATAATATATTTGTATTTATATGAGTATAATGTTGCTTGCATTATGATGTTGCCATCACTGTGGCGTGTGTTGGTGGCACCTCCCTGGAATACGTGTACACTTAGGGAAATATTTTCTCTAAGGATCTGAGATATAATCTCAGCTATCGCTCTATGCGTCGAGCTAGCCTCATATTAGGCATTATATCCGCGCATCATACGTGCGTTAGGAGCCTGTTGTTTCTGGCTCTAGGATGCAAAAAAAAATGTTTCATTTTTTTCCCGGGGGGTGCGGTAATCTGTTACGCACAGAATTTTTCTAAGACTGTGTGTAATTAATCTGTCTGAATTGTACACTTTAATTTTTTCTTGGTCGAAGGTAAATAACCCTTGTTTGACTGTAGTTACATTTTTACAATGGGGGTTACCTTCTCTTATGTCTTGACTCGCCGGTACATTTTTTCGATCGATGCCTGGTCATTATCCTTATATGGTAGTATCGGTCAACTGTTTCTTGGAATGATTGAAACCAGGGTTGATGTTTATTCACTGTCCATATAAGGCGTGATTTTGGTCATATCTTTGTCTGGAATGTCTCCTACATCGTCCCGTTTTGAGTCTTACTCAGGTGTATGCGTTCTGCGCATGTCTGAACTTTAGGAGAGTTTGAAAGTTCTTCCGTTCGGGAGTCTACAAAGATGTGTCGAGCAGAGAGGACGCAGTCCTGCGTCTGTGATTTTTGATAGGGAATTTTGTAGTCATCTAGTGAGTTAGTTTAGCTAACGAGGTCTTTCCCTAGATGATTCGAAACGCCTGGAGGCGTATGTTTTGTGGTGTTTATTCCGAAACAAGGTAATACCCTCCTTACATTGAACGCTGTAATCTATTTAGATGTTTGACATTTGTCGTTCTCTGCTCGCTTGCTTGTTACAGAAAGGAGAGGTTCTTCTACTAGGGATTACACCCCAGGTATCTTCATACCTGAGATTGATATGTATACGGGTCACACTAGGCCCAGAGAACAGTTCTATGTTCTATGAACTTCGCTATGCCAGCGATTGCACCTACGTCGAGGTTAGACTTAGGAATGCCTGTAAAGGTCAGCTTGACCTGTACTCCTGAAACGCCATTCTTGTGCGGCCAGTGATTAGACTTATTTTGCACATCTGATCGGTCAGCATCAGAGAGGAGTATTGATAAACTTATGTAAAATTGGAGCCAACGGAATTATCATTTTGGCGCCTATCATTCTATTAATATATGCAAGATCCATTGAAGAACTTTGTTTATGCTGAATACCATGAGCTGTCGTGTCTATGACTTATGTAAAAATGGACGTAACGTATCTGTCATTGTGGCGTCAAAATAAATGATGGAAAACGTCAACAGCAGTTTCCCACTTTTATGACTTTCCATGTCATATCTCACGTTTGTAGATCTGTGGAAACTACATCACATCTACACTCACCGCAAGCAACAACAAACCAGACAAGACACCTTACACTTCAACCTATAATATCCCTGGTGTCTATAGGGGTGGTGCTTTACATGGCTACAGATTATCAACGACTTTGGACTTATAGCTGCAACGTCCATAGTGGCCAGATTTGTGGCTTATCATCGTAAATCCACCCTTATCAATATTCTGCATTTCTGTATGGTGCAGAAACATGGACGATGAATAATCATTTGGAAGAAAGAAGTGAGGCTCTTTGTTGAGGACTGTTTCGCGGCTTGCAGACATGTGAATGGTTGCAAACATTGGCATGCCTGCACCACGGAACTCCTCAATTGAATAAGACCAGAAATCGCGCAGATCGACGTATGACGCGTCTAGCCTAGTTACATTCTAGTCTATGTGTGGCCATTGAGCCTAACGGCAGTGTTGGAATGTGTGGTAAACCCACTTAAGGATCGTGTTTGAATATGTGGCACAGCCACTGATTATATATATATGTGGAACGGTAGATCCACTGGAAAGTGTAAGATAGCGTAATGATCCGTATCGAAGTTGATTATAGGACCAGGTAGAGTCCGTATTAGAATCGCGAACCAAGCAGATTACGTTCACCTTGAACTTATATATATGGCAGTTAAAGCCTGGCGATGCAAGCCAAAGATGTTGATTAATGATACATAGACAGGATCTATAGATTTACAGATAATGTACTCACTAGTATTGTGAAGGAATAATAATTCTAAGGATCGGATTCGTTAAGAGTTGGTTGCACACTCTATTACGCTATAAACTTAACGGTTAACCCAGACGAGCTAAGTCTGTGAGAGGAACAATTGTGTAGAGCTCAGAACTATGATGAAGCCAATTTAAATGTGTGAATTGTTGTTGCACCATTGTGTAAAAGGATATATTAAATTGTTCAGTCGGCCATGGAACTTGTTGGTTGCCTGAATTATACAA
This sequence comes from Oreohelix idahoensis, assembly GCA_024509875.1. Classification (NCBI taxonomy): domain Eukaryota; kingdom Metazoa; phylum Mollusca; class Gastropoda; order Stylommatophora; family Oreohelicidae; genus Oreohelix; species Oreohelix idahoensis. The sequence continues at coordinate 557,934 of JAMPIV010019001.1, forward strand.
GTTCTCACTCTGTGCTGTGACTGTCATTAATCCTTGCAAGGTCAGTCCAGATTATCACAGGTATTTCTAAGACTAACTATAATCTAACCAACACTGCGGAAGAATTAATATACGATAACGACACTGAATATAATAATAATTTAATCACACCACAATGGTTTAAAACTGCACTCGAACTAGAAATCTGGAATTAGAATAGATGAATTATAATATCTGAAATATTGACAAGCAACCCAATAAACTCACGTCCAACGGTGCTGAATCTTTTAATAACATCTAGCAAGAAAAGATACAGCGGGAGACCGTAACAAACTTATAACCTTATAACCATGTCTGCCATTGAGTATTTTCTCAGGCAAGGAAAGAAGTCTGGTTTACAGGGACCATCTCTTCAGGACTTTATTATGAAAAATCTGAAGGAGGTAGAAATGGAAGAAGGAGGTGATCAGTCCTCAATTGAAGAAGAATGGTATTGGAAGGAAAATAGATTATTGAGAATCATTGATGATAGGGAAAGATTGATTGATGAGTTATTTGATGAGGTGAAAGCATTAAAATCACAAGCAGATGTAGATGGATCTAATTTTCGATCATTAACAGTTGATTTTTCAAAATGTAAGGAGTCATTAGATACTGCCTTGAGGGAGAATAAAGCTTTGAACTCTGAGATTTTGGTACTGCAAGATAACACTGCAGCATGTCAGAATAAAAGTTCCAAAATCAGTGATGACTGTTCTGATAAGGTTACTGATATTAATGAGAAGTTTTGTAAAGCAAAAGAGGCTTTGGAGGCCAGAATTCAATCACAGGTTGCTCAAATTAAGGGTCTTGTTCGTGATATGTCGAAATTGAGACTCGAGTTGAAAGAGAAGAAGTATAAAGAACAATCTCTTACTCATGAGTTGGTTACTGTGAAAGCAGAATATGAGAATTTTAAACATAAGACCAATGAGACCAAGACTTATGTAGATTCAGAGTCTGATATATTATGTGTTCTCAGAAAAGAAAACTCTGAACTCAGAGATAATATTAAACGACTAAGTGAGAAAAACAGTAAGTTACAACTTAGTAAGTCAGAACTTAGTAAACCTACTCCTTATGTGGAATTAGGAAATTTAAAACAGGAGATCAGGTATGACAATGATAAGGAAAAAACTCTTACCAGTGAACTGGAACAATTAAAGATAGATTATGAGAATTTCAAAGTTGAGGCCCAGAAACATGTAGATTCCAAGATGTTTCAGATTGTTGGTCTATTAGATGAGAATGAAGATCTATTACAACAACTTGAGGAGAAACAAATAGGATTGCCCGAGAAGGTTGCTGATCTTAAGGAAAGCCATTATAACTCTATTGAAGGACTACAACTTGAACTTCAACAAGAAAAGGCAAAGAATATGGAGATTGTCAGTAGACACTCTATGGAAATTGAACAACTGACTAATACTGCTGCTGCAGAACATAAAGTAAAAGATTTAGAGATTAGTAAATTACATCGAAGGGTGGATGTTTTATTAGATATCTTATCACAGGAACATGTATTGCCATCAGATGGCATTGATTTGGGTATGAAATTGGGTTACCATGATATTTCACCACACCCAAACGATTTTGTGCAGAAGCATAGCATTTCAAATGCTAAACTTAGTGGTGATGATACAGATCGCTCTCATAAGAGTAATATTCGACTTCCAGCATTCAATGCTAAGATTCATTTACAACGAGGGGATAGTCGAACATTCAGAGGAAAATACGGCTTTCCTCGTCAGGATTCTTATGTCAGGGTTTTCTGTCATAACCGTTCTGATTTTCATGATGGTAGATCTTGGCGTAAGGCCAATGCTAGGTATGTCACTATGGGAAAAAGTCCACCACATGGGAATAATAATGGTAAACAAAACACCCTTACGGGATGTGAACAGATGAAGTTCCATGAGACCAAACTTCATGATGATATTTGTTATTGTTATAGTCATGAGGATCATATTGTTGGTAAAACAGCTGTTGATAGGAAATATACGACATCTCAGGGTGACACTCCTCAGCTACCACATGAGACATCTACTAATGTGGAGGATGTCGTTCATACTGTTTCTATTTATTTTGATAGGAATCGCTATGAACAGCTTTGTCTTCAAAATACAGTCAATGCTGATGGTAGGGAGGCATCGACTGTACCTTCCGGTCGGTCCGTCATGTCATGCTCAGATACGACAGGTCGGATTGACAATCATCGGGCTACACCCGATGGTGATGAGCTGCAACATGTGAAATCTGCTCATTTGGAAGATGTTGATCATCATATTGGTTCCATTTATTTTGATGAGAATCTATATACACAACTTTGTCTTCAAAAGACATTTAATACTGATGTTGTGGAGACATCGACTGAATCTTCCGAGCATCCTGTCATGACATGCTCAGACGTGACTAATAGTATTGGTCATCATCACATGAGTAAACAGCACGCTCATGGTACGACTACTCTTAAGAGTAGGAATGATGTTGGCAAAGGGGATATAAAATTTACTAGAAAGAGTCATGATGCCGGACGAGGGGTAGTTGATAATCATACTCGTCGGGATGATCACAAGGATAGCCATGATCGTCTAGCTCTTACGACATGCAAAGAACGAGATATACATAGCAATACCTCTGTGCGCGTGACTCGCACGACACATGATAGATTCAATGATTCTCGGGCTCAGTTCAGACCTGGCCGAGATCATATTTCATTGAATCGCACTGTTTTAGTGCGCAATTTGCCTTTGGGTGCGACTTGGTATGCGCTCAGGAGATTTTTCCAGCGTATCGGAGATGTTGAATTTGTTCGTATGTTCGAACTTCAACATTCTTCTCACCAACTTGCATTTGTTCGTTTTGCTCGTTATTGCGATGCTCGCAGAGCGGTGAAATTCAAAAATGGTTCTCGTTTTGCACACCATTACTTAGACGTGCAACTCGCACGCAATTCTACACCACGCACTTTATAGTTGCGTTGGATTATCTATTTTCTTCTGTCTTTGGATGTTTTTGTTCTTCTCTACATCCATAGTTTAGTGTGCTATTTCTTACATTTGTTCGCACATGATAATTTTCTTTTGGTAATATCGACGTTATTTTTAGAAGATAATAATAATAATAATAATAATAGCACCTTCAGTCATAACTGACTATGGGAATGCGCCCCTGAGGTGACAGCCCTCAGCTGCTTATTTTCCTGGTGCTCCTTTCGACGTTTTCTCCTTACCTATGCTTCCTGTGTGAGCCTCTCTTCGCCCAATCTGAGGTGGCGCCGTAAATAGCATCGCCACTTAGTGCGATCGGCAGCTTCATCCTCCCAGGATACTTGCTTCAATTATGTCTGTCATCAGTAATACTCGCATTATTTGTGCTGACTTTACTGATCTATGTATTTTTGTCTTTATTACTGTAGGCAACTATGATTCGTTGCGTAAGTTCATTCACTTTAGGTGTTCGAATAACATGATAATTGCAAGTACTTTTATTAGAATGAATACAAGCGCATGATGTGCCGCCTTTGTGGCGATCGAAAAGATGTCATCACATACATCGATGACATCTGTCTATTTCACAACACATGGGAAGACCACATTACTGGTTTATCTTCTCTTCTTCTTACACTACGACAACATGGTTTGACTGTAAGACCTTCTATGGTCCAGATAAGTTGTCAGGAGATTACTTTTCTTGGTCACCGCATAGGTAACCATAGATTACACCCTGATGACAATACAGTCAAGCGTATACTGGAGATTGCCACTCCATCATCTAAGAAACAAGTAAGAAGTTTACTTGGGCTTGTTAACTATTACCATAAATTTATACCACGCTTCGCACAGATTTCTGCTCCTTTGTCCGGATTGTTGGCCAAAGGTAGTCCAAAAAAAAAAATTATGGACACCGCAGTGCGAAGATGCTCTGATTATGATAAAGAATTTATTTAAGAATCCTCCTATCCTGTTATTGCCAGGCATACATTTACCGTTCTTGATTCAAACAGATGAATCCAGCTCCGGAATTGCAGGTTGTTTGCTTCAATGCTATGAAGGGATACTCCATCCATGCTTGTTTGTCTCACGCAAGCTTACTCCAGCAGAACAAAAGTACGCAACAGGAGAGCGCGAACTGCTCGCGGTGGTGTAGTGCTTGGAAAAACTATCTAAGTACTTGATAGGTAGAAAGTTTTTTATCTACACAGACCACAGTCCGCTCACGTTTATCACTTCGAGAACTATGAAAAACGCAAGGATTCACAGGTGGTTTCTTTTACTACAAGAATTCGCCTTTTCAATAATTCCGATTTCAGGAACTGATAATAACCTCGCGGACTTGTTATCAAGAAATTTCACGTCACAGGACTAAAATAACTTTCTTGTCTTGATGTTGACAATGGACATAATTTTATAATTGTTATTTCTAATTGGGAATATTAATTGCATTATTTCATTTTGACGTTAGATAACATTCATAGATTGTAGTCGGGCACATCTTCGCCACCACTCTCTCACGTGCCACGAGTGTCACGTTTGGGAGCGGGGGGGATGATGTTGAGGACTGTTTCGCGGCTTGCAGACATGTGAATGGTTGCAAACATTGGCATGCCTGCACCACGGAACTCCTCAATTGAATAAGACCAGAAATCGCGCAGATCGATGTATGACGCGTCTAGCCTAGTTACATTCTAGTCTATGTGTGGCCATTGAGCCTAACGGCAGTGTTGGAATGTGTGGTAAACCCACTTAAGGATCGTGTTTGAATATGTGGCACAGCCACTGATTATATATATATATGTGGAACGGTAGATCCACTGGAAAGTGTAAGATAGCGTAATGATCCGTATCGAAGTTGATTATAGGACCAGGTAGAGTCCGTATTAGAATCGCGAACCAAGCAGATTACGTTCACCTTGAACTTATATATATGGCAGTTAAAGCCTGGCGATGCAAGCCAAAGATGTTGATTAATGATACATAGACAGGATCTATAGATTTACAGATAATGTACTCACTAGTATTGTGAAGGAATAATAATTCTAAGGATCGGATTCGTTAAGAGTTGGTTGCACACTCTATTACGCTATAAACTTAACGGTTAACCCAGACGAGCTAAGTCTGTGAGAGGAACAATTGTGTAGAGCTCAGAACTATGATGAAGCCAATTTAAATGTGTGAATTGTTGTTGCACCATTGTGTAAAAGGATATATTAAATTGTTCAGTCGGCCATGGAACTTGTTGGTTGCCTGAATTATACAAGTTCTCACTCTGTGCTGTGACTGTCATTAATCCTTGCAAGGTCAGTCCAGATTATCACAGGTATTTCTAAGACTAACTATAATCTAACCAACACTGCGGAAGAATTAATATACGATAACGACACTGAATATAATAATAATTTAATCACACCACAATGGTTTAAAACTGCACTCGAACTAGAAATCTGGAATTAGAATAGATGAATTATAATATCTGAAATATTGACAAGCAACCCAATAAACTCACGTCCAACGGTGCTGAATCTTTTAATAACATCTAGCAAGAAAAGATACAGCGGGAGACCGTAACACTCTTGAAATGTGGATATATAGAAGAATGGGGCGTATCTCGTGGAAAGAGATGAAAACAAATAAGGAGGTCCTAGAAAATCTAGGTATGAAAAGAGAACTAATGAGGGAGGTCAAAGTTCGACAGCTAAAATACTTTGGCCACATAAAAAGGCATAACACCTTGCAGAAGACCATAACAGAAGGGAGAGTTGAAGGCAAACGTGCAAGGGGAAGACAGCGCTATAAGTGGGAAGATAACATCAAGAGATGGACAGGAAAGAGTCTATCAGAGTGCACCACCAAGACAAGAGACAGAAGACGTTGGAGATCCAATACAGCCAACCTTCGTTGTGGAGATGGCAACTGATGATGATGATGAATATGGGTATTTTAGAATTATCTCCCTTTAAAATTTTTTGTTCCGGGCATTTCGCGGGGTATCGAAGTGGGTTTCCAATTGATAAGTATCGAACTACTATTATATATTCTTTCGCTGTCTTTCTTTCGCTGTTATTCATTCTCCCATCGCCATATCACGTTTTTTGCTTTTCATCAGGTGTTTTTGTTTCAGAAAGTTATTTTGCTGTGTTTTTCTGTGGTATATATGCATCTGCCATCCACATTGCGTAAGTAATTAAGTATCATAGCAGTAGTAGGACAGCGTATTTTCATTTATGTATTTTATCACTCTTAGCTACAGTTTTTACCGCCATTATTCACAACATATTTAAATATCAGTTCAATGCCTGCACAAACCACTGTAGTTGACGTGAACAGTATTTTGACTGTTGCTGCCAGGCGTGCGGAGATGTGGGATTCATTCAGTTTGAATGATGAAGTGAGGCTATTTACGGCGCCACCTCAGATTGGGCGAAAAGAAGCTCACACAACAAGCCGAAGAGAGGAGAAAACGTCGAAAGGGGCATCAGGAAAATAAGCAGCTGAGAGCTGTCACCTCAGGGGCGCATTCCCATAGTCAGTTATGACTGAAGGGGCTATTATTATTATTAAGCTTTTATAAATGTGCTTTCTCTTTTTCTTTATATTATAAGAAAAGATAACTCATTATCTGCATTGCTTTTTTAAAAGTATGGTGGAATATATGTTTATGTGTGTGTGTTTGTGTATACACGATAAAGAGCAAGGGGGTGTTAAAAGGAGTTCATAGTGGTGATGTTGACAAATATAAAACTGATACAATTTTGTACTGTCCGTGCAGGCTGGGATCTCCGAATATTGAAATTTGTCAAAATTGGCATTGCCGGGGGGAGGTTGTGCATTGAAATGAATATTTATCCTAGTAAGCGGAGGCCGCAAGGAGGCAGCCCCTCCACCATGCAAAGGCACAACAGGCCAATCACCTGTTTGCTTTAAACTTTTGATTACGAGAACTACAAGACAGAAAACCGGACTATAAGGAATGAAAACGAAGATGAAAACGATTAGTCAAACTTTCCTCTTATCACTCAGTCAATCAAAAGGAGTACATCAGTCAATCCCTCGGTGTGTCAGTCAATACATGAATCAGTACGTTAATAAATTGGACTTTTAATATATTTCTGGCGGAGGGGGCTGTTATGGAATATTAATAGTGACAAATAAAAGTGTATTAAACTATAAACCAGCCTAAAAAGACATATTTTTCCACATTTTGTTTCTAATATCGTTTTTTTTCATATTCGATACTTGCACACTACGATACATGTCCAAGAAACTCTTCTAAGGGCAGGAAGGGAAATAGCTCCAAGGGAATATTCACTGCTGAGCAAAAACCTACGAGTAATAGGATTTTACCTTTTTTTTTAAACGGCCGCACTGTTTATCGGGCGTTATTAATTTTAACAAAGTTCAAAACAAGGTTAGTGTTAGGTTAAGGCTAGTTGTTACTGGCAAATACTTACCTATGCTCCAGAGGATGTTCTTTTGTTCTTCTTCTTCTTGCGATCGCATCTTTGATGATTACACCGTCAGACGAGTTCTCATGATGAATTCGACTGTTGTTTGAAGTTCCTCTTTAACTCCATATAGCTTTGAGTTTAGTGTTGAGTCATTCGGCCAGTATATCTTTCTTAACTGGTCATACAGAGGACAGTCCTGTAGAACATGCTCAGCAGTTTGTTCGTTTAATCCACATGTGCACAGTGGTGAAGCAGACAATCGTAGCTTGTGCATGTGTTTATTCAGTTTGTTATGCCCTGTCCTGAGTCGAAAAATAGTTATCTGTCCCTGCCGGTCGAGAGTGTGATAGTCGTCTTTGGGTTGGTTCTGTTCTCTTCTGATAGTCTGGATAGCTCTCTTTTTCTCAAAGTATGTGACTTCATTATCTTCTTGTTCACATTCTCCTCCCTTTTTTGCAAGTTTATCTGCCTTTTCATTTCCGGGTACACCACAATGAGATGGTACCCACTGAAGTATGGTTCTCTTTTTGGCAGCTACCTTGTTTAGTTCATTTCTCAGATGCGGGAGTTTACCACCCTTGAGAGCTTGCAGGACAGACAGTGCATCTGTGAGGATGACTACCTGGTGGCAGTCAGAGTTGGTGTTATAAATCATATTTGCAGCTTGCTCTAGAGCTTGAACCTCAGCTGTATAGTTGGAACAGAATTTACCAGTGGGAATGTGCCTAGTCTCATAGTGGTTGTCAGGATATGAGATAAAGATACCGGCACCTCCATTCCTAACAGCATTAGTTGCTGATCCATCTGTATAGGCATGTATCCATGATTGATCGGGATAGCTTTCTTGGATCATACTCAATGTAGCAGTTCGTTTTTGCAGATCATTATACTCACATCCACTTGTGAGACCACTGACTGATGTATTAATTTGGAGGGCACTGCTGGCCTGCTCCCATGGTACAGGGTATAGGGTGGGCTTCAGTGGTGTTGTCTTCATGGATAGGTCTTCTTGATGCTGTCTTATAAGTCTTTTCCCCCGATGCACAAAGCTGCTACGCTTTAGACGTCCCAATGCCAGATCATCTAGTCTTGCCTTCATTGGGTGCATTGGCATACTGTTGTACTTTTCCATCTGGATCATGGTTTTTGTGTCTCTTCTATGGGACAATGTCTGTAATCCAGCAACCTTCTGCATCTCTGTTATTGGTGTAGTTTTCATGGCTCCTGTAATGAGCCTGAGAGCTTGATTTTGCACCTTGTCCAAAGACTGCAGATGTGAGTTAGCAGCTGATGACCATGCTGCTGAGCTAAACTCTAAGTGTGGTCTTATTACTCCATTATAAATCTTCTTTAGATTTCGTTCATTTGCTCCCCAGTTGGTACCTGCTAATTTTCTGAGTATGCCTAGTCGTCTTCGGGCCTTTCCTTCTGCGTTTTCAATATGCTTATTCCATGTAAGCCTTTGGTCAAATGTCACCCCAAGATAGGTGGGGTAGCTTTCTTCCTTGATCACGGTTGTCCCTAGGTGTATGTTAGCTGATTTGTCCTTGGGGGCGAGGGGAGAACAGTGTTGTGGAGGTTTTGTCTGTGTTTATTGTGATAAGCCATTTCTCTGCCCATGACACTAGCATGTCTGCTGCCCGCTGCATTCTATAATTTGCTGTGGTGACATTTTCATCAGCGCACCAGAGTACTAGGTCATCTGCATATAAGGCAGCTTTAACTCCTGCAGGGAGATCTTTCACCAGGTCATGGATGTAAACAAGGAAGAGTGTTGGGGAAATTACTCCTCCTTGAGGTACCCCTGATGGAGCAACACTTTTCTGCTCTGCAGACCGTCAAGAGTGACTCTAGTTCTACTGTTTTGCACGTATGACTGGATCCATTTCATCATGTTGCCTTGGATTCCACTTCTCCTAAGTTTTGCAATGAGGCCATCTTTCCACACCTTGTCAAAGGCCTGCTTGAAGTCGACCCAGATCGTTAGGACCTTTTTCTTCTCCTGGAAGGCATCTTCTATTGCTTGAGACAAGTAAGTAACTTGGTCTTCTATACTGTAGCATTCTCTAAATCCAGCTTGTTCCGGCACCAGGATCTGCTCAGACTCTAAATACCATTTCAATCTGTGGTTGACTATTCGCTCCATAGTCTTCCCAACACAGCTTGTGAGACTGATTGGCCGGTTACTTGCAGCCTCGGTCTTACATTTCCCTTTCTTTAGTATGGGTATTGTGATGGCTTCTCTCCATACTTGGGGTACCGTTCCTTTCAACCAGCTGTGGTTGAATATCTCAAGCAGTTTTGTCTTTGCTGCTGAGCTCAGATTTACTAGCATTTCGTTGCTGATTTTGTCTGGGCCGGGTGACTTTTGAAACTTAAGCTTGGAAATAGCCTTCTGTAGTTCTCCTAGTGTGATGGGTTCCCTCATTGGGGCAGGAGTATCTGTCTGTCCCATGGTTGCCAGTATTTCTTTTCTTATCTCTCTCTGATGATCTATGTTAATGGGTAAGTTGCTTTCTGAACTGTATCTTCTAGCAAACAAGTCTGCAGCTTGTTTTCCTCTGAAAAGTTTGCCACCTTCATCCAATGTGATAGTCTGCCTAGGTGAGGAACGCTCTTCATTTAGAGACTTGACTAATCTCCAAAGTTTCCTGCCGTCTTTCTCAAGGTTCAGCGATGCCGTTTTAGTTCTCCAGCTTTTCCGTTTTTCTTCTAGCTTTGTTCTCTGAAACTCTGCTACAGCCTTTTTCCATTTGTTGTGAGTTTCAAGTGAAGGCTGAGACTCTGCGTCCTTTCTAGCCCTGTCCATGGCTTCCTGACGTTCTTGGAGTGTGCTGGACCAGTATGGTATGTAGTTACGCCGGCATCCTTTGGGAATGGTTTCTTTTGCAGCTTGTAGTATGCATCTGTTGAAGTCTTTTACCACTTCATTAATGTCTCTGTTCTGTACCTTGAGGGTAGACAGCAGCGTGTTCACCTGATGCCTGAATAAACCCCAGTTGGCTTTTTTGTAGTTCCATCTTGTAATGGCTGGGCCTGTACTGAAAGTTGCACTCTGGACAGTAAGAAAGATTGGGCGATGGTCGCTTCCCCCTAGTTGGTCTCCTACTTCTCTACTAATAGATCCAGCTATATCTGGTGTGGAGAAGGCAAGATCTGGTGTTGAAGTTGTGTGCCATCCTCTGGAGTAGAAGGTAGGAGTATCTGTGGCATTATTGACTAGGATTAGGGAGTGATCATCTTGCCAAGTTTCAACCTCTTCACCTCTGTGATCCAGATGGTTATAGCCCCAGCTCTGGGAGTGGCTATTAAAGTCTCCAACTGCTATAAAGTTGGTGGCTGGTACCTGTATAGAGCTGAGACTCAGGGGTTTGTTGTTCGGACAGTAATAGTTCAGGAGTTCTATTTCCATCTTGTCTACCTTTATCTGCAACAGCTGATATTCTGCTCCATCCATGAAGGTTTTCCTTTCGTGTGCAGGAATGTTATTCCTTACAAGAGTAAGTACTCCTCCTTTTCGTCTATCTTTTCTGTCGGATCTGAAGCATTGATATCCCCTTATTTTAAAGGTTTGATCTGCTTTCAAGTGAGTCTCTTGGATACAGCAAACACTGACTTGCTTCTCATACAAGATGTTTTCCAGCTCTGTCTTTTTGCTGTATCCAGCCTGCTTGCTGTTCACTCCCTCTGCATTCCAGTGCATCATGACAAGTGGCACTCTGGGTTTCTCTTTTTCTGTTTTGTTTTGGTCAGTAGTTCTCCTCCGCCGTCTGCTGACTCCACAAGACGGTCTAGAGGGTCCTCCAGTAGCTGAGGGTGGGCTCTGTCGAGGCTCAGAGCCCGGCACTGCACCTGCCTGGTGGAGCTCCACAGGGCGAGCACCAGTACGAGATTTATTTGACGGTGTACTCTCCATAGAAAAAAAAAAAGCGAGTTGCGTGATACTGTGGTTTCCGGTGCGCCCTCTGGCCCAGTATCTATGACTTTAGCACCTGTTCAACGGGAGAGTGGGCTCATCCCTAATCTGTTTATGTTCCCAGCAGTAGACTATTCGCAAGCAGCCTGGGGGTGTCACTGCTCTGCGCGGACCTTGTTTACCGAGGCGGCGTCCGAGCTCGTATGGTGAAAATATGGTTGCATTATCTTCAAAATAGCCCTGTCTTTCCTGCCATCCTGCAACTTTGAGTTAGGGAGTTCTGAGCTCCAGTCTCTTTCTCAGGCATTTTATCCTGGCCTGGCACGCATACAGAGGACCCCACTTCTGGTTCTAAGTTAGCAGTTGGGGACAGGTGGGGTAGCACACTGTGCATTCCCCGTCATCCAGGGGGCTCTCCAACTATGCAGAGCTTGCACAATGCTGTGCTCTGGTTCTGGGCTCACCCAAGGAATCCTCACGTCCTGCACAGAGCCACTTCCAGATACCCACCACCTGCCAACCCCCCATTGTAGAAATCTCCTGCATGCGGCCATCCAGTCAAGAGCCAGTATTAAGTCTGGTGCCCAAGTGATTCCCCCCAAGCTCAGTGTGCAATTCTGGGTTCTCATCATGCTGCAACACAGGGGGGATTGTGATGCTCAGCCATCTCTCTCAACTCTGCACCGATAAATGACATCGGGGACTTAACTGTGTCTCAGTACTGGGAGGCCCCGTTTCCGGGTACACCACACACAGCCAGTTGAGGCAACGGTCGCCGTGGGCGTGTCTTCAGTGGGGAAGTTGTGGAGTCTTCCTGTCCATGTTCTTGCACATCCTAACACTGCCCGCAAGACATCGGAGGTTTGGAGAGTGGCCTTCTCTGTTCTTTTCTAATAGCTTGGAATTCTTCACATGTTGGCATAGAAGGAAATAAAAAGGCGGATTATGAAGCTTAGAAAAGTAGAAATATTATGAACCAAATAAATCTTGGGATGAGTAAAACAGAAATCAAAAGCTTAATTAAAATAATAATATCTGAGGAATTGACAGTAGAGTGGGATGGAAGTCTGAAGAGCAGACATGCATATAAATTGTTCAAGGCTCCAACAAGACTCTGTCAGGTATCTAGAGAACTAAAACTTCCTAGCAATAAGAAACTTTTTAGACGGCAACTAGGAATGGGCTATTTTAAAATAGAAGAACTTTACTGTGTCTAGAAAAAAAAAAATGATATCTACTTTTTTAAAAATCCCGTTCAACCCGTGATGGGTTATAATTAGGACATATGGTGTAATAATTCAAGAAAATAAAGTCAGATTTCTAATACAGAAAAAAGTACCTTCCTTCCCCTCAACTCAGTCAAAGTAGAGTAATTCAAAACCAAATTTGAGTGAATGTGTTTGTGTGTGACCTTTGCTTTCTAAGACACAAACAAACAAATAAAAATAAAGAAAAAAACTAATAAACAAACAAACCAACCAAAATGAAGCCTCTCACAACTGCCCTGTTGTTAACGAGGTGAAAATGGGTGAGAAAGCCCGGGGGTGTCCGAGATTGCAGCAAATCCACCAATCATCTGACATCCGCCGTACAAGCACCGCATACGACTATCCCTTTTCCTACCACCATCATTGATCCTTATATATTAATTTTAGTTCTTGTTATATACTGTTTAACTATATTGTGCAATTCTCTAGGTCTATTCTTAACATCTGTTCCACAGTTATGGATGAATCGCATGCCTGTAAATAATCTAACATTGGTTTTCTCTGTTGTTCATACTTCCTACATTTTATTATGAAATGCTCTATATCATTTTTGTCTAGACACTGCACAGTAAGATTCTTTTATTCTAAAATAGCCAAATCCTAGTAGGAATGTGAATGTGCGCGCCCTTGAGGCCACGGACATTTTTTCACCCTGGGTTTCCTTTCAGCATGTTTTTTTTTTTTTCTGTGTGTTGTGAGAGTTTTTTTTATTTTTGTGTGTGTTGTGAGAGTTTTGTTTTTTTTTTAAACAAAGTATTTCGTACAACCCTTGATGGTTTATAATTAGGAAACACAGTGTAATAAATTCAAGACAATAAAATCAGATTTCCGATATCCAAATGTGACCGTGTGGCCAGAAAGGTGTAATTTTAGACTGAGTAATAGTTGTCGATCTTGTCTACGGAGTATACTTGTGCTCATGTTGGCATTCTCACACGGGAATGGGCGATCTAAACGAAACACCTTTGCCATCTGAAAGGAAGACAAACGTGTGAGACGCAGAAGATGTAATGAGAGACGGTCCTTGATCTTAGACATCTCGGCGCTTTCTGACACCAGAGGAAAACACCTTTTTGAGCACAAAACCGTAAGAATTGTGGCTCGGGCAACAGATATCGTGGGAATGTAACCACTAGTGGGCGGAACTTGAATTTTGGACGGTTAGGAAGATAATCTTTACTAAATTGTGATCTCGTGTTATCCAAACTAAGTGTGACAGGGACTAGGTGTAGTTGAGGGGCGAACTTATGTCGATGTGGCTACCTCACACCCAAGACCCATGCACTAAGAAAATTTATTATGGATCGCTTGACAGGGGTTGCAATTATTGGTTGCTTGCAACCCTCTCAGCAGCAGACTTAGCAATTCAAGCAACACAAAGCCTTATACAGATCAACATTTAATACTACCGAACACCCAGACAGTGTTCGTAGGCTTTCTGAAAAACAATATATAAAAACAATGTCTAAGTGAAAATCAATAGCATAAATAATAACACTTACCATTCAGAAAACATACGCCCACCACAGTCAGCCATGATCAATCAACTACAGGTACCCATTCATACCACGCGCTCTATGGCTATGCCATCTTGCGAGAACGGCAATACAGCCACGCTAACACCCATCTAAGCTGCGTGGTTGTACATTCTATAGTAACATTACATTATAACACTAATATTACTGAAGAAGTACAGAACTTATTCTAGTAAGCTGTAACATATTAACGTGCAGCTCTAGCCACACTAAAATAAACTATTTTGGCATCAGCACTGTAATTAATAAATATAACAATCTAAATCGCGCCACAATTAAATATTATTCAAACCGACTACGTGCCGGATTTACATAAGATCACAGGAGGTTTCCTTAACCCCAAACAATATGGAAATACATAACCATTAACTTTCATCTACACAAATGTAATAACTGAATATGCCAGTTCTAGTACCGGCCACGTAATATATTTCCTGAACATGGATCCACGCCATGTTCGAATAGATTTAGATCTAACATCAAACCGCACGCGAAATACAACACCACAGAATTAAATATATACTTATTTAAAATACTACGGCACAAAGATGGTAAACCTAATATCCTATATAATTTCTAACACTGTAAAGACTTTAGAATGTTGGAGAATAATACTATGTCTACTTACAAGTCCTAGGCATGTTCTTGAAGTAGACTTCAGCTTTCAAAGCTTGTTCTCTCTCGGCCACCGGCAATAAGAATGAATAAAGAATTTGAACTGACGCTACTCTTCTCTGATTGGCTGCTATCCGTAAGCGGCACTACTAATGTAGCTATTTTTAGATGTAAACTAAGATGGCTGCCACATAACGACAAAATGGCAGTGGAAAAACAGGCGAGATGACTATAGCACTGTCACATAAGCATAGGAGATTTGCTCCCTAGAGGGATGGGCGGAGCTTTGCCTGACATTTTGACGTGGTTATCATGTGGTACAGGGTTGGATATGTAGATTTAAACTGAAACAGTGAGAGAGTCGAGTCAGAGTTGAAAAGAAGCCAGATCGTCTTCATGTGCGGTATGCATCCTCGGTACGATACACCAGTGAGGTAGGGGATTTGATACGCATATGTTGCGTCTGTGCTAAGAGAACTAACGACATAGAGGTATGCTTGCATATGAGTACGTTTTTATAATACTTTAGATTTAGTAATATTAGACGTTTCAGGTTTAGGATTTATTGCTTTTTAGAGTTTGTCTATTTATAACAGTTTGATAGAAGATGATTTGCGACGTATGTGTTTTCTAGTGTAATTTCACGTAGGCTATATCTCATCGCTATTTTCAACTGTGAGACTGTGTTAAATGTGTAAAGTATTAAGTGCATTTATAGGAGGAATTCTAGTGTCGCACTGCGCTGTATACAAATGTGTACTTTTTACCATTATTATTATTTGTGTAGTGTTAAGTAATAGTTATATTGCATTCTTGTGAGCCGTAAGTGTGGTTACTTTTACATCAGTGATTTTTGTGAGAGAAAGATTAGGGTACCCTCTAGCTCCGTGAGTAGCCTATGCCTATTACGTTTAGTATAGAGTTGTAAAAATAGAGTATATGTATATTTATTTATATCTGCTTGTTCTTTAGAGCAGCTAGGCCTCTAAGATACTGATCAAATGTGGTCATTTAGACCAGTGAGTTGTGTATAATATTTCATCATAGATAGAAGTGCTTCATTTAAGTTTTCTCTCGCGTGATGATGTAGTTAGTATGAAGGCATTATTGTTGACTTAAATATGTTTATTGTATGATTACACACACAACACACACACATGGTCATTTAAGCGCATCTGCTAGCATATTTTCACACACGTGTAGCACCACACACAACATACACACACATGGACATATAAGAGCATGTACTTGCATATTTTCACACTATGTATTATTACGTAGATGATGTTTGTCCATTAGTACGATGCTAGTTTATTTTGTTTCATTTTATTTCACAGAGTCCAGCAGTCTGTGCTGGGTTATATGGTGTTACGTAGAGAATACCTAAATAGCTTGGTTATACGGTGTTGCTTAGGAATTGCTTTCAAAGTAAAATTGTGGACAACATTGTTTTCTGTATGATTCATATGCTACCTGATAGGGTTTCATTAATAAAAGTGGGACCCCTGTCATCAAGATAGTTTTGCTGTGACTGCGGAACGCGTGTGAAAGTAGGCCAGAGAGAGTGACGACAACATAACACACGAATTATGATTCTTCTTCACACATCGTCTTCGCACTGTCACACAAATATAGTATCTTCATCTGCTCTCCACTCAGTGCAAATAGAATAAATCAAAACAAAACTGTGTGAATCAATTTGTATGTGACACCCTGTTAAAGTGATTTTCCCGTGGGAGTTAAGTGTTTGGGATCCTCACACGTGAGTCTAGTATAGACGCACTTTTGAGTGTATCTAAGTTAATTGTATGTTTGATTATTAACGCACCACCGTGCACTATTATTGAACGGTTATGATGCGATTTCTCGCGGTGATTGGTTGCCATCCAGCAAATATTCTGGAGGCAGATTTATATATCCTTGGTCTTGCATAGACGTGATTTTGGCCCTGGGTCTTATCCCAAGTCTAGGGAGGACCCGGTCGTGTTATATTAATAATCATTTGTGAGATGAAATTGCTTTACTTGTGCCTGATGTGCCAAGAGAAAATACTATGAAGATTCGGCCATAATTCGGCTCTTTACTGTATCAAGCCTCAGGTACAGATCTCTCCAGTGCCATTTATTGTAGAGCTTCAATCGACCAGTGGTGTCGATTGCTAGTGCGTCAATACAACACTTGGAGATGTCATTTGATCGTCATTGAAATATATCTATGCTCACGCTTTTAACATGGTTCATTTCATAAACCCATGCATCCTACAACTTCGCTGCCGAACAACATCCGTTAACCTTCGTGGGTGTAACGGCTATTGAGGTTGATCAACGTTCATATTGATTATTATATATCTGCCATGAAACCATTTGATGATATACTGTACCTGCCCATGATGTTAACGTCGTCTCGTAATAAATCGTCTCGTTATATATATATATATATATATATATATATATATATATATATATATGGTTCCAAAGGTTGTTATTGCCGGGAGTTGTAGTGAGGATAAGCTCTCACTGCAGATAAAATACTTCTATGGCAAGCGCCTCAAACAGCCTCTGACAACCAAGTCCAGCTCCCGGCCTTCACGTGTGGCTCAATTTGAGCCCGGCGGAACTGTTTCCACTGACGGGAGAAGGGGCAAAGGCGAGCGACTGGCGCCTTAAAACCAGCAGCTTCGGGCAGATAGGGCTCGTGATCCTTGGTTGGTAGCTTATCTAAGAGAAGGAACTCTGAATTCAAACCACCGCTGCCTTGCGGGAATATCCATTTATGGAATTGGCTTCGGGAGTAAACCCTGAGGATAAATCCGGAGTCGGAGTCCCTAAGGCAGTCTAATGTTGATTCGACATTATTCTGGCAACTCCTGCGACATGGCTGGTACCAAACTGTATCGGCTACTGCCGTTCCTTTGGATCAACCGGCTGTGTGGAGAGGGGGAACATGCTGCATGGGCAACAGCTTGATCTCCATATAACTGTGCCCAAGCTCGCGCCCTGGAGAGGACACTCCAGCTTCACCCTATAGGTGTCGGCAAAACACGGGAAGTAGCAGTTACCGGTTATAAGCATTTTGCCCAATTGGCGTAGGGCATGGCGCCAGGGGCTACTTCCGACAGTGGGAGAGGTTCTAGGATCTCACTGGACAGTTACCCAGAAAATTTTGCACCAAGCAATTATCGAAAAAAATAGAAATAAGCAAACTCTCAGATTGGGATGCTGGAACGTCCGGACTATGTTGACTGGACTATCCGAAAACCTACAGGATGTAAACGATGTAAGGAAGACAGCCATAATTAATGATGAGCTTAAACGACTTCAGGTGGATATAGCTGCACTTCAGGAAACGCGCCTGGCAGGCTCTGGAACGGTGAGCGAGAAGGACTACACATTTTATTGGCAAGGGAAAGATCTTAATAAAGCTAGAGAACACGGAGTAGGTTTTGCGGTCAAAAAATCTCTAACTAAAATGGTTGAACCAGGCGAGAATGGATCAGAACGCATGTTAACGCTCCGCCTGCAAACTAGCACAGGTCCCATCACCCTTGTCAGTGTGTATGCTCCTACTCTGTACTCTGCCTCAGAAGCTAAAGATGAGTTCTACGAGAATCTAACAGCAATTATCAAAAGCATACCTAGGCAAGAACAGCTTGTTCTCCTTGGTGACTTTAACGCTAGCGTGGGTGCCGATAATGTTTCATGGCCTTCATGTCTGGGCAGGTTTGGTATTGGCAAGATGAATGAAAATGGACAACGGCTCTTAGAGTTGTGCGTTCACCATGACCTCTGCGTGACCAACACCTACTTTCAGACAAAACCCCAGCATAAGGTGTCATGGAGACACCCACGATCCAAGCACTGGCACCAACTTGACCTGATTCTCGTCAGAAGGCCACTCCTCAGGTCTGTGCTCTCCACGCGCTCGTACCACAGTGCAGACTGTGATACAGATCACTCCTTGGTTTGCTGCAAAATCAGAGCACAACCAAGAAAACTCTATCGTGTCAGACATGAAGGGAAATCACGCATTGATACCAGCAAGATGTCAGACCCTTTCATGATCGCTCAATTCACTGCGACCTTCGAGAAAGTGCTCAGTAGCCCTCAGCATGGTGATACTATTACAGAGAACTGGGAGCATCTACGGAACACCATTCAAAGTACTGCACTTGCCACCTTTGGTAAGAAAACAGCAAAGTCAAATGACTGGTTTGATGCTTCATCAGATGTGATGGCACCTGTCATTGAAGCTAAGCGCAGTGCTATGAATGAATACAAACGTTCACCGAGTGCCAGAACCCTACAGATCCTGATGGCTACGAGAAGCAAAGTTCAACAAACTGCTCGACGCTGTGCAAATAACTACTGGCTCCAGCTCAGTGAGAGCATCCAGATCGCAGCGCAAACAGGCAACATTAGACAAATGTATGACGGTATAAAGAAAGCACTTGGCCCCCATAAAAGTAAGACGGCACCGCTAAAAACCATCAGCGGAGAGAAGCTAACCGATAAGGGTAAGCAGATGGAGAGGTGGGTCGAGCACTACTCTGAGCTTTACGCTAGAGACAATACCGTTACGCCTGCAGCCCTTGATGGTGTCAACAGTCTGCCAACTATGGAGGAGCTGGATGCCGAACCAACATTAGAGGAACTCAGCAAGGCCATTGATAGCTTGGCCTCTGGCAAAGCACCAGGCAGTGATGAGATTCCTCCTGATTTAATCAAATGCTGTAAGAGCACGCTATTACATCCCCTGCATAGGATGCTGTGCCAGTGCTGGGAAGAGACAACTATTCCTCAAGACATGCGAGATGCCAAGATTGTAACACTGTATAAAAATAAAGGAGACAGAAGTGATTGCAATAACTACAGAGGCATCTCTCTTCTTAGTATTGTTGGTAAGGTTTTTGCCAAAGTCATCTTAATGCGACTACACAAGTTAGCTGAGCGCATATATCCAGAGTCACAGTGTGGATTCCGAGCTGGCAGATCAACAACAGACATGATCTTCTCTCTCCGCCAGCTTCAGGAAAAATCAAGAGAGCAGAAAAGACCATTATGTATCGCCTTTATAGACCTCACAAAAGCATTCGACCTGGTTAGTAGGGATGGACTCTTTAAAATCCTCCTGAAAATAGGCTGCCCTTCTAAAATGCTGGAAATAATAAAGTCATTCCATGACGGCATGAAGGGAACAGTCCAATATGCTGGAAGCACGTCACAGCCCTTTGATATACGAAGTGGCGTTAAACAAGGCTGTGTTCTGGCTCCGACCCTCTTCGGAATCTTCTTTGCCTTACTCTTGAAACATGCATTCAGAGATGCAACTGAAGGAATATGCCTTCACACTAGGTCAGATGGCCGTCTGTTTAATCTTTCAAGGCTGAAGGCAAAAACAAAAATCAGAAGGGTCACTATAAGAGACTTGTTGTTCGCTGATGATGCTGCAGTCGTCACTCAAAGCCAACAGGAGCTTCAGAGCTTGATGAATCGCTTCACTAAAGCATGCAAGGACTTTGGCCTCACAATAAGTCTAAAGAAAACGAATGTGCTGAGTCAGGATGTGGGTGCTGCACCAGTTATCACTATCGATAACTATGAATTGGCAGTGGTGCACCACTTCACATACCTAGGGTCTACCATCAATGACAAACTCTCACTGGATACAGAAATCGACAGCCGCATTGGCAAAGCTGCAGCTACCTTTGCCCGCCTCACATCGCGTGTTTGGGGGAAACTCTAAACTCACAATGAAGACCAAAGCTGCGGTATATAATGCCTGCGTCACCAGCACACTCCTATATGTCAGCGAGACCTGGACGACCTATGCTAAGCAAGAAAGAAGGCTCAATACCTTCCATTTGCGGTGTCTACGCCGCATCCTCGGCATCTCGTGGAAAGATAAAGTGACAAATGTCGAGGTGTTGTCACGTGCTGGCCTTCAAAGTATGTATACGCTTCTTAGACAGCGCAGACTTTGCTGGCTTGGCCATGTTCGCCGCATGGATGATGGTCGCATCCCAAAAGATATCTTCTACGGACAATTAGCAGATGGCAAGAGAACAGTTGGGCGACCACAGCTGAGGTTCAAAGATGTGTGCAAGAGAGATATGAGGGCACTGGACATGGATCCAGCAACATGGGAGGATAAAGCTGCCGATCGCACTAAGTGGCGATGCTATTTACGGCGCCACCTCAGATTGGGCGAAGAGAGGCTCACACAAGAAGCAGAGGTGAGGAGAAAACGTCGAAAGGAGCACCAGGAAAATAAGCAGCTGAGGGCTGTCACCTCAGGGGCGCATTCCCATAGTCAGTTATGACTGAAGGGGCTATTATTATTATTATTATTATTATTATTATTATATATATATATATATATATATATATATATATATATATATATATATATATATATATATATATATATATATATATATATATATATATATATATATTCAACAATGAGTCCAGCGTCTACTTTCTCTGCAATTTGGTCACCCAGTCTTGACCCATTTAACAATGTTACCAAACTTAACCATATGCCATAGTAAAACGGCCCACATCATTCGCGTTAGCATGTAATATGTCGGCCACTGACAGTAAGCCCGACAGGCCAGTCAGTCAATACAACAGAAAAGAAGAGGTAACACCCCCTTTTCAAGAAATAAGTGGTTATATAAATCATCATCATCTCTCATCTCAACCCATAACCCGTCATGGGTCGTAGGGGTGCCATGGTGGAAGCATCAGCAGACAGGGTCCTCCACTGCTCTCTATCCTCAGCAATGCGTACAAGTGTGGAGAAACCGTGTCCTGCCCATTCTTTGATGTTATCAGCCCAGGATTTTCTTTGCCTTCCTCTTCTCCGTTTACCTTCGACTGTTCCCTGGAGGATCGTTTTCTCTTGGAAGTATTTATATAAATAAAAAAATAAAAAAACAGCCTATTTTCAAAAGGATTTAGGAAGCGCCCATCTCTGCTAACCAGGTAGAACGCCTTTTTGAAATCTATAAAGGCGATATAAAAAGGCCATTTCTACTCTCTTGATTCTTCAGGAAGCTGGCGGATAGAAAAGACCATGTCTGTTGTTGATCTACCAGCTCGGAATCCACTCTGGATATATGAGCTCAGCTAACTTGTGTAGTCGCATCAAGACGACTCTGGCAAAAACCTTACCAACAATACTAAGAAGAGAGATGCCTCTGTAGTTATTGCAATTATTTCTGTCTCCTTTATTTTTATACGATGTTAAAATATTGTCATCTCGCATGTCTTGAAGGATTGTTGATCCTTCCCAGCACTGGCACACCATCAAATGCAGGGGGTGTAATGGTGTGCTCTTGCAGCATTTGATTAAATCGGGAGGAATCCCGTCACTGCCTGGTGCTTTGCCGGAGGCCAAGCTATCAATGGCTTTGCTGAGTTCTTCCAATGTTGGTTAAGCATCCAGCTCCTCCATAGTTGGCAGTCGTCGCCTTAGTACGGTACTGCCTTATTTCATCTCCATTTTTGGCAAAAATTGACCTGAGGTCATAAAGTGACGTCATTTAAGCTACTCTGTCATCATACAAAAATATCTTACAGTTATCCCTTATGTGAGAACATTTTTTCCAGAAAAATAATTTTGATTTCAATGTTTGTTGGATTTTAATTATTCTAAGTCCACTCATATTAATGCCGCTTTATTCCTTCTCATGATCTGCCAATCAAACTAGTCGTAGTCATCACGTGATGTTGTGAATCACCATGGAGACGCGAAGAAACAAGAAGCTGTCGCCGCTGTTTTAAAGCTGATCTGTTGCAGGTTTAATGCAAGGGGATCAGCTGAAGCAATGGATGCATGCGCCATAAGAGGAGAAGGGGCACGAAGGGAGCCTGCACTGCCATAAGCGTCAGGGTGTGTGAAGTATTTTGCTTCAACACACTTGGTGTCTCACAGATGGGACTTAACTACTTCTATACAGAGTTAAGATCTCTTGATACAGGCATACCAAAGCCATTTGTGAGAGGAAAAATGCAAACAAAATTAGTGAGGTCACCCTCTATGAAGAGCGGAAACACACCAATTATTTTCCTAGAATACCATCACATTACTGTTGAGCTACCTCTAAAAGTAATGTACCTTGAAAAACGGCTTAAGCTCAGAAAAGATGTACAGGTTTTATGTTACCCACTGTGAGGAAAGAGGCATCCAGCATGTCATGAAGCATAAATATGATCAAATATTCAAAGCAGAATTCAACATTAGTTTTCTATCCTCAAAGAAAGATAGATATGTTGGGAGTGAACTTGCAAAGGTAGAAGTATGTCTGAAGATAAAGAAGAATTAGAAATACACTAGAACATTGTGGAAAAAGCGGAAGCTGACAGAGAAAAGGACAGAAATAACAAAATCAAGCCAGTGCTTTGTTTTGACTTAGAAAATGTGTTAACACTCCCGAAATGTGGTGTTTAAATTTTTCTTAACAAACACAAGCTGTGGCATTCAACCTGACTGCCACTTTGTAATTGACAAGGAAATCTTACTTTGTTTTGTGGCATGAAGTAGGAAACGGGAGATCTGGAAACAATGTGAGAAAGTTATTAGAGATCATATTAAACTCATAGAGATGACTCTTTGGTCAGATACTTGTGTACCACAAAATACGAATTCTATAATGACTCTAGCTCTGGCCTTTTTTTTCTACAAAAAACATCCTCAGATTAAACTTCTGCTTCAGCAATGCGGAGAACCAGCTGATAAATATGTAACTAAGCCTTGCGACGATAGAAAAGCTATACGGCGTCGGTCTGAATCGGAGGCGGCGCCTATTAGAGAAGCATATTTGTCCATCTCGACAAGCCAATTCCTAAACTTCTTACTATCTCCCTCAAATGGATCGATTATTTGTCTAATGGATTGATATTTTGCATAATGATCTATTGTCTTCAGTGTGTCAGTGACTCTATTCAATACGGTCATAGTAGCATCTGTGTCTGGAGAACGAACGAACGAACGAATTTTTTTTTCAAAGGGTTAAGAATTGGACACGCAGGCCCGTCTTACATTCTGCCCTTCTTCTCTCTGTCATCTTACATACCGTATCCTTTCAACAGCACATGTATTTTTAGCATTATTTAAGCATACAACATTATCGAGGTAAAATAATAACATACATTTGTAACATCCAGACATAATCAAATTTAGGGGGGGGGGGGATGTATTAATTAAAATAAATTTTAAAAAATTAATACCTTAAAAAAACATACAAACACAATCTAAACCATTCATACAGTAAATTAGACATAATTTGAAACGTAATCAGATTATGGTGGCATATAATAAGAACTCGTGACATTTTGGAAATCTGTTGAATGACCTGGGACTTCATGTGTTGTCAGCGCATGCGGAAAATGTTCCCACAGGTGAGCAGCTTCGAGTCCCAAGTAGATACTGCCACAGGGAGTGAATTGTTGACGCCTCCACTTTACGAGATCCAGCTTTATGACATATGCTCCTTAGGGAGGTAAAGGGTGTTGACTGATAGATGAGAATCGTGCATATATGCTTGTCTTGCATTTTGCCCTTCCTCTTACTCATCTTTTATTGATTATCCAGACATTCTCCAACATACGTAAGGTATTAGTTCAATGGCGATGCAACATTATAAGTAGTATAAAAGCATACATTTACAGTATCTGATTACAATTAAGAAGTAAGGTATATTAAAATGAAAAACTAGAACATCAGACCCTCCATACAGTATATTAAATAATAATTCGAAACATAATCCCTTAGGGCGGCATATAATCCGCACTCATAATGTATTTGAACAGTCTACGATTATACGAGTAGGGACTGTGCATGTTTTTCAGGTCATGTGGAAGATTGTTCCAAAGATGAGCAGCTGAGTAAGCCAAGCTTTTCTTGTACAAATCTAGCCTCCGCTTGGGTACCTGTAACTGGTTTAAGCGCTGACTACGTTTTTCATTGAATTTTAAAAGTGGCCACAGATACGTTGTAGCATTATGTGACAAGATTTTGTGAGCGAATTTAGCTTTGTTAAATAGGAAGCGCTTTCTAAGAGGTAATATTTTAAGATAGTTATATAGATCTATACAATGTGTTTGGTGTTTATCAGCAACTAGGCGCACTGCACGTTTTTGAAACGAATGAGCCTTTTTGTGTTGGATATGGAACAACCATCCCAGATTGTGGAACAATAGTCTAGGTATGTGAGATGTGTAGAACATTTTCCTTGCCCCCTCATCCAGGAAATGTTTGATTTTGGCTAATTGGTAAACTTTTTGTGCCGTTAGCTTTGTGAGTGCACTTACATGTGAGTTCCAACTTAGGTGCTGGTCAACAGTTAGACCTAGAGTTTTATGTTCATTTACGTTTTAAATTAGTGATGTGGAGCCGCGCTAGCGTAGTGGTTACAACACCGCTCTGGCGACCGGGTGATTCAGGATCAAACCCGGGCGACGGCATTTGAGGATTTTTCGTCGACCGGGAATTGGACTGGATTAACTCGAGACCTGGCGAGGACATTTGAAGAAGTGTTGTCGACCATGGATTGGCGGCTCCTGAGCCGACCCAGCTGCAATGGGTACCTCCGAAATCGGAGAGTATTTGCCTGAATGGCGAGGGACACCTGTCTCTGTACAAGTAAAAAGGAATACTCACGTAAAATCAATGTCAGGTTAGACATAGTAATAACCTGAGATTTCGCCTCGAGTATTAGCGGGCGTACGCAAAAAAAAAAAAAAAAATTAGTGATGTTCCAATGTAGAGCTGAAGTGTTGTTTTCTGCGAGTTTTGTAGTTTTTGTCTGGTTGATACTAATATTCATTTTATTTTACTAATATTTATTTGCATTCGATTCTCGTTGCTCCACTTAATAATATTATGTGTATCCGTTTGTAAAGATAGTTCTAGTGCAGTGCAACTTTTGTCACTAGTGTAAACAGTACAGTCCTCGGCAAACAGGTCACAGGATGAATGTTTGATGTGCAGAGGAAGATCATTAATGTATACGGCAAAGAGAAGAGGGCCGAGAATAGAGCCCTGAGGAACACCGATATCGACAACAGTTGGGTTGGACAAAGAATTATTGTAAGACACCACTTGTTGTCTGTCTGTCAGAAATGATTTAATTAACTTCACCAGCTTAAGATTTACTTTCATTGTTTCTAATTTTCTGATTAAAATAGTGTGATCCATCATATGGAATGCTTTTTTAAAGTCTACAAAGATTGCTCCACATAAATTATCGTTATTGATGTTTAGATGCCAGTTGTCTATCATTTTTGTTAAGGCTGTGTGGCATGAATGTTTTGGTCTAAACCCCGACTGACTATCAACTAGCAGGTCATTATTGGTGTTCTATTGCTGTTTTGTGCATGTGTTTTTCCAGTGGTTTGGACAGCGACGATGTAAGAGAAATGGGCCTATAGTTACCAAAGTTGTTATTATCTGATGAACCAGGTTACCAAGAGGGTATACTTTAGCGATTTTAAAGGCAGATGGAAAGTAACTTCTTGCGAGACATTGATTATATATGTATGTTAGTGTATCAGTAATAGTAGTAGTCGATTACTGATTCCATCAAGTCCCGATGAGTTATTATCTTAAAGATCAATAAGATAGTTATAAACTTCGTTAACTGTTATTAAAGGAATGTCGCATGGAATGGTGTTAGTACACTTGTTCTCGCATAACGTAGATAATTCGCTGAAGTCACAAGGGGAAGAAGGTATGGGGGATTTTATATTGTGTCTGCCTGAAAATGATTGCTGAAGTCTGTACAAGTAAATGAAGTATTGGGATTTTGTGAGTCTGGCGAATTTCTTTTGTTCACCAAGGTATTGATTGCCTTCCATATATTTCTAGTTGTTAAGAACCAGATTTATCCTTCTCTATAAATGTCTAGGGTTATTTCACTTTTTCTTTGTGGTCAAATGTTTTCTCAACAAATAAATATTACTTGTGAATTACTATTTGTGTTTGAGTGTTTATTTCCAACTTTCTTGTTTAAATCTGGCCTAGTCATTCCAGTATAATCGTTTGCATTTGAATATGTATTCGTATCTGTTGCTGTGTAGAACTTTCAATTTGATGTGATTAATTCAAATGATGAATCTGAACTCTTGTATAGATTCTTCAACAATATTGGTTCAAACGACTTTCTTTTATTACGCACATATACTATCATGAATTATAACATGCTCCACTGAATTTACTGTTAGGTACTAAGTAGTACGAATCGATTTCGTGTATTCTTAAAAATCCTTTCCACATACTGTTACTATTTCGACAGCCTTGTCGATACTCATAAATACATTGTTCCTTTATATTTCTTATACATCCATGTCGTGAAACGAGTGTGTAAACCCACTACTTTGTTAAATCACTATGTCGAGATACAAATTTGCTTCAACCAATTAACGAGCAACGTTCACCAGTCTCTGAGACAGAATAAAAAAAAACTTAAACCCTGTTTTTTTCGGATGTGGGTCGCGGCCATCTTGTCACCCAATGTGGCGGAAATTAGCCCCTATTTTTACTTGTTACAGGTTTTATTCGTGTCATCAAACCTGAGGTCGCATGTCGTGTCAATCCAGCTGCCTGGAACGTCGCAGGAGCACAGTGATTGCACAGGCTCAACCTCTTTAGTTCCCCTTCAGTCTTGGGTGGGCTAACGAAACGACCATCAGCGAGTGGTGTGTGCGAGAAACTAAGAAGGAAATAACCTTTGAGAGATGAGTACACAGTCGTACCATTTCCGTCGGCAATTGTGAGCTATTAAACTGTCAAGGAGGAAAAACTGAGTAGCATAGCAAGAGACAAAAATAACAGCATAGCTGATAAATTTTATATACTTAATTAACAGCCCAGCTGATACATTTACTATAAGTGATTAACAGCCCAGCTGATATAAATTTGTTTCCTATAATTGGGAGACTTGTTATATATATATATATATATATATATATATATATATAGATATATATATATATATATATATATATATATATATATATATATATATATATATATATATATGTGTGTGTGTGTGAATCATTTGTAAACTTACAAATCCATTACATTCCATTGTTTCAACATCCACCCTTCAGCACAAGAGTAGATAGTATATATACTAAATAAATAATAAGGAAATTGTATTTGAACGACTTGTCAAATTTTTTATAATTGTTAAGTAAAATCTGTTTCCTTGTTTTTTTAATATCACAGTTAGTTACACAGCGGAGGTGGCAATTTATGTCGGTCTCCTCTCTACTAATTTTTTCGAGATCAGATCATTCACAGCCGTAACTAATTTGTGATACCAGTAGTTCTCTCAGACACTGGGACTTCACCATTTTCTGCAGAAATTCTATTTCTGTAATTGTCAGTACTATACTGATCTTAGAGCCAATAAAAACCTCACGCCACACTGGGGGCTCGTTCCTGGGATAATTCTATATACCTTGAGCCATACTTAGTCTATTTATCTATCTACTAACGATATCTTGTGCCACCCATAGATATCAAAGAAATACATTTTTGAAAAAATTCATAAATAGGATTTTTTATTGTTTTCTTAGGAAGAGTACCATTTAGTACTCAGTAAATAGTTGATGCTCACAAAGTTGCACGGAAATTATTTGTTCAATTAAATTAATTAAGTTTAATTACAATAATTTGGTTATAGTAAATTTACATACCCTCTCTAAGTAACGCCATGGCTGATCTAGTGAAGTTCAGAACTGCAATCCTGCAGGAGGGTAAGGAATTAAATGTGACAGGTGAAGCTATTATTCAGTATGTCACAACAGAAGTGGACAAACACATGGATAGAGAGGAAATGAAATTGCAAGTAGAAGCTGAAAGAGAAGCCAAAAGACTGGATGCTGAGAGAGAAACCAAAAGATTAGAAGTTGAAGCCAAGAAATTGGAGGCTGAAAATGAGGCAAAGAAAATTGACTCTGAGGAAAAAAAATTACAAGCAGAGAGAGACCATCAATTGAGATTAAAAGAGCTCGAAATTCAGGCAACTACTGGCAATAATGGTGGTAGCTCACCTCACTCTGAGAGTAGCTCCAGCCAGAGCACCTCAAGTGGGACCATGAATTTTTATCTGGACCCATTTGTTGAGAAAGAAGACGCCATTGAGCCGTACCTGGATAGATACGAAAGACTTGCCACTACCTATGGCTTAGGGAAAGAAAAGTGGAGTCTTAAACTATCTCAGGGATTGAGAGGTGTGGCCTATGATGTATATTTGAAGCTTTCAAGAGATGACCAGGAAGATTATGAAATCCAGAAGCAGGCACCGCTGGTGAGATATGAAAAGAACTCAGAATCATATAGAAAGAAATTCCGAACAGCTAAACTTCTTCCAGGAGAAAACTATCACCAATTCTCTGCTAGATTGGACACTTACTTGGAAAAATGGAGTAGTTTAGGAAAGTGTCAGGATCTGAAAGAAATGGTAATGATGGAGCAATTGAAAGAGTCCATGCCTCAAGAAATGAGGAAGTTTATCATGGAACAAGGAGCAGAGAGATTGGGAGATATTGTAACTGTTGCTGAGAGATATCAAGCAGCTCAGGCAGAATTATTAGGGAATAAGAAAAAGCAGGGTGAAAACTTCAAGTCATCACAAAACTATACCAAATATGAACAAAAGGACCATACCACAAGAAACAAACAAAGATTTGACCAAAAGGACAAAAACCCTCTAAGATCGGATAAGACACCTTACCGGAAGGAAGGAAAGTGGTGTAAAACGTGTCTAATGAGTAACCACAATACTGCAGACTGCAGAAGGAAAA
Organism: Oreohelix idahoensis; assembly: GCA_024509875.1. NCBI lineage: Eukaryota > Metazoa > Mollusca > Gastropoda > Stylommatophora > Oreohelicidae > Oreohelix > Oreohelix idahoensis. The sequence continues at coordinate 587,549 of JAMPIV010019001.1, forward strand.
ACCCTCCTTATCTCGCTGCGTGTCTTACAACAGGGAACAAGAGAAGGAAGGACCTCCATCATCCCCCTGTCTGTGAGGAAGTGACATGTAATGGCACTAAAATTCAGTGCTTATATGATTCAGGACTGGAATTCGACTCAGTCGTGAGTGCAACCCTAGTGCACCCTGATCAACTTACCACAGAAACAGTGGACATACAAGGGGCAATGCAGGGAACCGGCACCATGACACTTCCCATAGCAAGGATCAACGTGAGAACTCGCTATGTGGAAGGATTGATCCAAGCAGCAGTGAGTGATGATCCTATATACCCACTGGTAATAGGATGTAAATATGTCTTTTTGGGTGACCCAATAAAACCTGTTGTCATGGCAGCCAACCATATTAGGTCGAGCAAGGAGGAGGAAGACCCAATAAACATTCATCGTATAAAGATGAAAAAGGCTCAAACGGCAGACAGTACATTGAAGCCTTGTTTTGGCATATTGCCAAAGCCCATAACCCTCCAGAGAAAGGAGACTACTATATGGAAAATGGCCTACTCTACAGTCAAGCTGGAACAGGACCTAAAGGGCATGGACAGCTGGTAGTGCCAAAATTCTTTAGAGAGGAAATTATGGAGCAGGAGCATGCTACATCAGGCAGTGGTCACAGAGGAAAAGGGGCCACTGGTCAAAATATAGCATTGCGATATTACTGGCCAGGAATAATTGAAGACATAAGTTGGTATATGAAATCCTGTTCAGAATGTAACCAGGTAACCTTTTTCAGAAGTGTAGACCAGTTACAGACCTAGGGAAGCATTGTTGTGGACGTAGGCCCACAAAGAAAATACACAAGAGAAAACAACAGGTAGATGCAGTGATAAAGAGAAAAAATCACAAGTCTACTTTTACACCAGTAACCATGGCAACTCTCCGTATTGTACAGAGAGGGGACGAGAGACATCCCACCCCGACTAGATATTTGTCGGAACACCATGGCCTGGATCATTTGCAAAATTTGGTTAGCCAGCAACCAGTATTAAAAAAGCTGCAGAAACAAACCAAAACCATAGGAGGTAGGAACCAGGGCTGTACCAAACAATGGATGGAGACAGGCCCCACTTCGGTATATTGCCCCTTACACTAGAAATAGGTGTGGGTTCGGCAACGTTGTTGTTTGGCCGTCCCCATACACAGTCCACTGGAAGTATTGTTGCGGACATGGACTGAACAATAGCAAGCACAGGCACTCAAGGATGAGATTGACTATCTCTTAAAAGAGAAAATTATTACAAAGTCTGAATCTCCCTATAGCTCAAGTGTGGTGCTATTAAGGAAGCCTAGTGGTGAACACAGGTTATGTATTTACTACAAGAAGCTAAATGCTATCACAGAATCTCAGGTGGACCCATTACCTGACACCAACCAGCTGTTCTCTACACTGAGTAAGGATAGGTATTTATCGAAGGTAGATCTAAGCAAGGGATACTACCAAATACCAGTGAAACCAGAAGTTAGGAAAATGCTGGCATTCAGTACATCAGACGGACACTACGAGTTTAATGTACTACCCTTTGGGCTGAAAAATGCTCCAAGTATCTTTTCAAGAATGATGAGGAAATTATTATAACCTCTACAAAATCCCTATATCACTAACTTTATGGATGACATTCTTGTTGCTACAAACACATTTGAAGAGCATATGGTAGCGCTCTCCATGTTGTTTGACAGACTGAGAGAAACTGGATTGACTGCACGTCCAACCAAGTGCTATATCGGTTGTAAGGAGTTGGAATTCCTAGGTCACACTATTTCTACAGGTCATATGTCTCCTGACCCAAAGAATATAGAGAAGTTAAAAAAGGCACCCAGACCTCAAACGAAGAAAGATGTGAGATCATTCGTGTCATTATGTGGGTTCTATCAGAAGTACATACCCCACTTTAACTCTCTGTGTGCACCATTAACTAACTTAACGAAGAAAGGACAGCCTGACAAAATCCAATGGAATGCTGATTGTGAAAAAACTTACACCGAGCTAAAAGCAAAACTCACCAGCAAACCAATCCTTTCGCTACCCGATATCACACAGGAATTTGTATTAAGGACGGACGCTAGCAGTATAGGTATTGGTACAACTCTCTTGCAGCAATCAAAAATACAGCCGGAGGAACTTTTACCCGTCGCCTACGCCAGTAGGAAGCTGAATGCAGCTGAGTTGAATTACTCGACCATAGAGAAAGAATGTTTGGCTCTAATTTGGTCCATCGACAAATTTTCAAATTACCTGTATGGGACACACTTTATGTCCAAAGCGATCACCAGCCTTTAACATTCTTGGCTGCATCTAAAAAGTTAAATTCGAGATTGTTAAGGTGGAGTCTGCTTCTGGCGCCTTATTCCTTTACCGTGAATTACATTCCGGGAAGAGACAATGTAGGAGCTGATTTTTTAAGTCGACACCCTATTACTCTGGAAGGACAGACGCAAAAGGATTAACTACAGCAGGTGTTTAAACGTTAGCTGTGACAGGTCACAGCTAGGAAAGGAGGGGGCTATGTCGTGAAACGAGTGTGTAAACCCACTACGTTGTTAAATCACTATGTCGAAATACAAATTTGCTTCAACCAATCAACGAGCAACGTTCACCAGTCTCTGAGACAGAATAAAATTAAACTTAAGCCCTGTTTTTTTTCGGATGTGGGTCGCGGCCATCTTGTCACCCAATATGGCGGAAAAAAAACAGAATAAAATTAGGCTGTACGAGGCATGGTACTAAACTGCAGACAACCAATCAGCTTGCCCCGCCAGGAACCAACCAAACGCTTTCCTTAAGCAGTAGAAGTTACTTCACCTGCCTATATAATCGGGCGAGATTTTATGCAAAAACACGCAACACCAACACGAAGCCAGATACCGACCGACTGAAGAGGAGAAGCTGTCAACCTTGATTTATTCCTTACCTGCGGGCATTGACCTGCAGACTGCTTCCCTAGTCGAGTCGCTGGCCGGTTTAAATCTTGGAGGGTAAATATAATTTACTATAAACTTGTAGGAAAATAAGCCTACAGCAGATACACCTGTATATATTTAATATATAAATTGTTTCAATATGAACGTATCAGGTTACTGATTGTATCTTTGGGGAAATTAGGTATAATGATTGTATTTCCTTATATGATTGATGAAGACGAAGACTAATAGGACTCATGCTTCAATCTATTGTCTCCTATAACTTCAATCTATCGTCTCAGATAACTCCAAACTGAAATATAACCAAAACAGTCCTTGTTAGGACTCAACCTATTGTCTCCTATACCTTCAATCTATTATCTCAGACCAACTGAAATATAACCAAAACAGTCTCCTATATAACCTAACAGTACTCGTCTCGTATACTCCTATCATAAGAACATAACAATATTGTTAGGATATACACTTGTCAGAGAGGGCCTGGTATATTATAGGGGAAAGGAAATGGTTGTATCACACCCAGGTGTACATATTATTGGATGTATTCATGTATTGAATATATATTATTGGATGTATTCCTGTATTGAATTTATATTATTGGATGTATTCATGTATTGAATTTATATTATTGGATGTATTCATGTATTGAATTCATATTATTGGAGGTATCCATGTATTAATTTGTCAGAAAGAATGTTTTGCAAGTAGACACCTGTCTTGTCTCGCTATTGCTAACTCATACTGAGCTATGTTGTCATTCATCCTACATGCAGACACCTGAGACACACGCTCATTTCATACTAGAAATAGGTGGGCTTGATGACAGAAATTAGCCCCTATTTTTACTTGTTACAGGTTTTATTCGTGTCATCAAACCTGAGGTCGCATGTCGTGTCAATCCAGCTGCCTGGAACGTCGCAGGAGCACAGTGATTGCACAGGCTCAACCTCTTTAGTTCCCCTTCAGTCTTGGGTGGGCTAACGAAACGACCATCAGCGAGTGGTGTGTGCGAGAAACTAAGAAGGAAATAACCTTTGAGAGATGAGTACACAGTCGTACCATTTCCGTCGGCAATTGTGAGCTATTAAACTGTCAAGGAAGAAAAACTGAGTAGCATAGCAAGAGACAAAAATAACAGCATAGCTGATAAATTTTATATACTTAATTAACAGCCCAGCTGATACATTTACTATAAGTGATTAACAGCCCAGCTGATATAAATTTGTTTCCTATAATTGGAAGACTTGTAATATATATATATATATATATATATATAGATATATATATATATAGATATATATATATATATATATATATATATATATATATATATATATATATATATATATATATGTGAATCATTTGTAAACTTACAAATCCATTACATTCCATCGTTTCAACATCCACCCTTCAGCACAAGAGTAGATAGTGTATATATTAAATAAATAATAAGGAAATTGTATTTGAACGACTTGTCAATTTTTTTATAATTGTTAAGTAAAATCTGTTTCCTTGTTTTTTTAATATCACAGTTAGTTACACAGCGGAGGTGGCAATTTATGTCGGTCTCCTCTCTACTAATTTTTTCGAGATCAGATCATTCACAGCCGTAACTAATTTGTGATACCAGTAGTTCTCTCAGAAACTGGGACTTCACCATTTTCTGCAGAAATTCTATTTCTGTAATTGTCAGTACTATACTGATCTTAGAGCCAATAAAAACCTTACGCCACAATCCATAATGTTCTGTGTCCACTTATTTCTTATAGTTATGGTCATTAACGACCTAATAAACCAGTTCCATCACTTTATAACATCTTACATATGTTCACAATAGGTGCTTCTGACCTTGGGAACATTTCGAACTTCTCGAGAAGTCATCTCTCTTTATATCTCTGGCCATATCGGCAAAATCTACACAGCAGATAATTGATAAGACTGGATTTGGTCTCCACGTTGTAACAGATGTATATTTGGACTGTTTATCTAGAACACCACTTTGATACAAGTGTATTGGTGTAACTGGTCAACTCAAATAACCGAGCGCAGTGTCAGGTATACAGGTCACCTTGTTCCATACGTATTGAGGCCCCGACAAGGATGTAATGATGATCATGAGTGTTAAAGTGAATGTCAATACGCGAAAGTGGACTGTTCTGTGGAGTTGACTGGAAGTTCAAACACTCACTCATACGTATCAGAAGTTAAAGATGCAGACTACTGTGGACGTTTTCGTACAATTTAATTTGACGCACACACTTGGACAGTACGGGTACAGTTACTGGAAAACATGTTGACACATATTGTCATACTGTTGATCAATGGTCTACAATAATAAGTTGGCATTCATGTTGAAAAAATCACAATGGAACGTCAGTAGGCAAACATTCAGAGTTCCACTGTTTATACAAGTATTCATCAGGCCTTACTGACTGATCATGTCAGTTAATACATAATGTTCAAATATGACTCCTAGACCGAACCTCTTTTAGCATAAGCGTAACTTGCACTCAGCAAATATTTTCTGAGAAAATGTTAAACCACCAATAGTAGGTTTTCCTTTCATAAGTGTGATCCCTTTATCATCACCTGATAATAAAGGGCATCCCTGTTCTCTGATTGATGATCGACAATAAATAGGATTCCAAAATGGCTTCTGGTTCCTGTGAGCATCGCTCACGATAACGATGCACAATGAAGGTTCAATAAAGGTTCAGTTCATGAACATAAATGTTTCTATAACAATCAGCATATTCTTTCCTCATAATTGCTGCATATAAACATAATCAGTGCTGCTAGATAACATGTCGTCCCGACATATTGACATAGGTAAATTCATGTAGACGTCTGCCCATCTGAGCCTAGGAATGAAAGAAAGTTCAGCAAACGTTCTTCTACCTTGGCATGGGAAATACACTAGCAGAACACAAACGCTCTCCTGGCGTTACAGAATAAGCACTGGGGAACTCATAGACTTAACAATCCTAGAAGAAACTATCTTCGTTCCCATAATAAATCTAAGAGATCACAAACTTTGGACAGGTCTACGACATGACATCCCGCCAGGCTCCTTCATCACCGAAGAACTCTCTAACCTATCTTCATCCGCAGAAAATGCCTGACCTCACAGTTCAGTACAAGAAAAATAGTCCAACTAAGACCTACAAAGATAACACGATATAAGACCGAATCGTCTCAAACAGACAAGGAGTAAACATAGATTCGGACCATAAACATTCCTGCATAAACCTAAGCAAGAACAATCTGTTTCTGGCCATACCAGACACAAAAAATGACATAAGTCTAGATTCATACGCTGAGTTCGATATTCAGGAAAGATAACCCATATAATAAAAGTATAAATTCAACATGGGTGATATCGCTTTGACCAGGAAAATATTTTGATACACAAAATAAATATTTTTCCTAAGACAAATAAATATTATAATAACTACATACATTGCCACCAGTAATCTGTTGGTAACAGACTACCGCAACCCCCGGGGAAAAAAAATGAAATTTTTTTTCCATCTGAGAGCAACATACAATAGGCTCACAACGCACGTATAATGCGCAGATGACAAATAACAGCAATTTATAATGTCAAATTAAGGTAAAGTCGAAACATAGATCGACTTGTGAGAATATATCTCAACATCTCAGAGAAAGCATTTCTCTAAGTGTAAATATTTCCAGGGAGGTGCCACCAACGTATACTACAATACTGGCTATAACACAATGCATACAATAATTTCAATCACAATTTTATATTAGGTATCTTAAGTTCATGATTGGTAAAAGAAACATTATCAAAGGATTAGCGGTAAATAAAAATAAGTGAACCGCTAAGCGTTTATACAATCACCATATCATATATTACAAATGTGTGCATATTTTGATATAGAAAAAATAACTCTTATAAAGTTAGACACATTAAAAAGTCCAAGATTTAACAGTTAGGTGGAATCATGTGGGCATCTATACAGAATGTCCGCCATCACATTTTCTGAACCACGGATAGCTCGCACCGAGAAATGAAAAGGTTGAAGAGCAATGGCGTATCGAGTTGATCTCGAGCTCTTCAAGTTCTTACTTTGAATAGCCGTAAGAGCTTTCTGGTCAGTTTCCACTATGAAATGCGCACCAAGAAGGAATCTTTGAAGTTTGAGAATTGACCAAACCATCGCCAATAATTCACGGTCTAAAACCGAGTAATTCCTTTCTGCAGCATTAAGTTTTCTGGAGATATACATTACAGGATGCAGAGTTCCAGAGTACTCTTGCATTAGTGCCGCTCCAATCCCAGTGGATGAAGCGTCACTACGAAGAACAAATGTCTTATCTGTAGTAGGTAACACTAAAATAGGTGGTGTTGAAAACATAGTTTTGATCTTATCCAGCGAAGATTGGCATTCCTGAGACCAGTGAACCATATTAGGCGACCCTTTCTTTAGTAGTGTAGAAAGAGGTGCCATGATAGAGGACAGATTCGGAATGAATCGTCCATAAAATTGTATGAGACCTAAGAGACTTCGTACTTGCTTTTTAGTCTTAAGGATAGAGATGTTAAGTATCTTAGTGATATTATGGTTCTCTGTCCTTAGGAAACCATGACCAACTCGATGGCCTAGGAAAGAAATTTCGCTAAAACCAATGCAAGCTTTAGAGGGTTTCGCTGTCAGGTTATGCTCGCGTAAAGTAGACAATAATTCATCTAACCCCGAATAGTGATCTTCCCAAGTATCGCTGAAAAGACAGATGTCGTCTAGGTATGCAATGACATCTGACCGATACGATAGGATTCGACGCATCATGCGTACGAATGTAGCTGGTGCGTTCATAAGGCCGAAAGGCATGAAATTCCATTGGAAAAGGCCTCTAGGTGTAGAAAAAGCGGTAAGAGGTTTGGCGCGTTCGGATAATGGAACTTGCCAATATCCTTTAGACAAATCAAGTTTAGTGAAAAAATGAGATTTAGAAAGCCTAGTAAGTAGTTCTTCTAGTAAAGGCATAGGTTCAGCATCGAACTTCGTAACTTGATTCAATTTGCGATAGTCAACGCAAAGACGTATGTTATTGTCTTTTTTTCGAACAATAACCATCGGCGAAGAATATGCCGAAGTGGATGGTTCAATTATTTTTAAATCTTTCATCTCATCCAACTCCTTTTCAACCTGTGCTTGAAAATGTATAGGGATAGGATAAGGTCTGACCCTAATAGGATTATGGTCAGTTAGAATAATGTCATGTTCAATGACATGAGTTTGTCCAGGGATGTCAGTGAGGACATCCTGAAATGTTTGTAACATAGCCGAAACTTGTTGCTGTTCTCCTAGAGACAAATCAGGAGAAACAGTAACGTTTTTCCATGATTCACTAGAATGAAGTGGAATCATTGGAAGCGGAAGATTAACATCCGAAAAACTTGTTTCCTCATCCTGTATTACAGACAGTGATGAGTAATGACCATGTTGGACTGGAGAATCGTCCGTTGCCTGGAAAATAGGCTGTAAATAATCAGGACGTTCATGGAATTCCGTAAGCATATTGATGTGGAAGGTTTTATGCTTCCCGTTAATATCGACAATATAGTCAACATCTGAAATTTTCGATATTATATCGTACGGACCTTTCCAAGAAATAAGAAGTCTGTTTTCCCTACAAGGTAGCAAAACAAATGCTTTGTCACCAGGACAAAGTTGTCGTAAGGTTCTTTTCTTATTGGCAAATTACCTTGCCTTCTGTTTGGCAAATTCAGAAGAAGAAGTTGCTAATTTGCATGCTTCGATAATCTTTTGTCTCAGCGCGATGACATATTCGTAAGAGGATTTTGTGTCATCGTCAATATTGTCAGCTGTTATGAGATCATGAAGCAAAGACATAGGGCCGCGCGGTCGCGCGCCAAAGACAAGTTCAAAGGGAGAAAATCCTGTATGTTCATTGGGGACCTCTCTGTAAGCGAAGAGGGCCGCAGGTAAAACCCTGTCCCAATCTTGAGGATGATCCTCAGTTATTTTCCCTAACAAGTTTTTGAGTGTTATATTAAGGCGTTCGACCATCCCATTAGACATTGGGTGATAGATACTACTCAAAGATCTTTGTATCTGCAGAGTAGACATTACTTGAGACATGGTATCCGATATTAGTTGAGTGCCATGGTCTGATAATATTTCTCCGGGAAATCCCAGACGAGAAAATATAAGCCAAAGAGCATCTGCGATATCAGCAGTAGTAATGCTCTTCAGAGGAATAGCCTCTGGCCAACGTGTGCACATATCAATACATGTCAAGATGAACTGATGTCATCTGGCAGACTTGATCTTAAACGGACCAATAATGTCTATTGCCATTTTCTGAAACGGCCGAATAGGAATGTCTGCAGCCTGAATAGGCGCAGCATGACGAGGACCTTTGGATTTGACCTCTTGACATACTTTACAAGATTGACAATAAATCCGTATGTCCTTGTTTACAAATGGCCAAAAGAAAGCCGCAAGAACTCTTGACTTTGTACGGGAAAAACCCATGTGTCCAGCACACTGAGAGTCGTGAGCGTGCTGCAAAATTTTAGCTCTCAAATTCTTGGGTACAAGAATCTGAGAATGACTTGACGTAGGGGAGTCTTGAACCATACGTACAAGTACGCCATTCTTCATTGTAATCCAAGATTTACGATTTGTGTCTTTATTCGGATCACCTTTCGTTGCAAGAGTGAAGAATTTCTTTAAAGAGGGATCATCTTCCTGTTGTTTTATAAATGAGTCACGAGAAATTACCAAGGGATCATCTTGGTTATGCACTTCAATATCTTCAATAGATGAAGTTTGAGGCATATTAAGAGCTTGAGCTCTAGTGACTACAACATTACCAGTTTGCATATTTTGTTTTTCCCAAACGGAAATTTGTTGCGGAGTGCATTCTTTGACTCCGTGAATGCGACCGATGATAAGATCAGCGATCGGATTCGGCAAAAGACATGCGTGAACATCTCCTGTAAAGAAAGGAGTAGCAATTCTAATGATAGCAGTAGAGTATTTCTCTATGGTGCCGCCAAATGTTACACATTTGACTACTTTGCCTGTAGCATGAGAAGGATCTATGAGTGACTGCCTAACACCAATTGTAGTGCATCCAGAATAAAAAAGCAATGAGACTGGATTGTCATTTACTAAACCTTTGTGTAAGACAAGAGAACCTCTTCCATCATGCGCGATTGACGCAGGAAGAGCGGGAGGAGGATGGCCACAAATTAAAGTGGACACCGTAGTTGGTTCAAATAATGTTTTGCATTGGGGCACTGAGATGCTCTCCCAAAATCAAAAGCGGCACATGCCATATTATTAGAGTCATCATTATCTTTATTCTGTTTATAGGCTTTATGGGACTCTTGCTGTGCAGAGTTTGCCTGGAAATGTGATTTATGTTTTTTGTAATGTGCTCTACCTTTGTTATTATTGCCTCTGTAATTATCATTGTTTCCTCTATTGCAACCCCTATATGGGTTTGAGTCATAGTTCCCCTGGTTACTATTATCATATTCATTATAATGAGTATCTCTGTAATTATGATCTTGTTGTCTCCATGACGGAAAACTTGGATAATTTCTATAATGACTTCCTTTGCGGAAATTTCTATAATTATGACCACCCCTGAATCGAGGGCTGTCGGCTCGTCTCCAGTTATTCGAAGAAGAACCCTGAAATGATTGGTTACCTTGGTTCTGATAACTATTATGGTTAACCTTTTTATTAAACCTATTTTGTGGTCCTTGAAATTTGTGTGAGTGATTAGGGTTGTATGGTGTTGCTGAAGCAACTGGCATACATTCTTTAACCTTAGCATTGCTAATAGCTACGTCCGGATGTGCAGTGACGTATTGGGTACAATATTGTTCCATTTCTTTTAGTGTCTTGAGTTTACGCTCATGTAGGAATTCAAGGAATGGTTTATTTATACTTGACATAATCTTGTCTCTGAGCACCAAGTCCATAAGGGCTTCATATGTCTTTTCTGTTTTGGACAGCTCAATCCAACGATTAAATGTAAGACGTGTCCTTGCAATGAATTCTGAGAATTCTACTCCTGTTTCAGGTACCATTCTCTTAAACAAAAGACGGTAACCTTCCTCTGTTAACTGATATTTTTTTAATAAGGCTGCTCTGATAACATCATAATTATCCTGGTCAGCCTCTTCTACCAAGCTTAAACTAGTCAGAGTGTCACCTTTCAGTATCTCTGATAATTGGTTAGCATATTGCGACCTATCCACATTATGATTTCGATAAGAACGTTCAAACCTGTCCAGCCACACTGTTATATCGTCACTGGACGGGCTAAATGCTGGTAGCTTGATCTTATAAATAAAAGGTTTGCCATTACCACCAGATGATTGATTAACATTACCTATGTTTGTCAATTTCAACTTTTCTATCTCAAGAGCTAAAAGTTTTTCTTGATGTTCATGTTCCATCTTTGTTTTTTTCTTTTCTTTCTTCAGCCTCTATTTCTAGTCTTTTGTTCTCAGCCTCTAGTCTTCTATTTTCAGATTCTCTCTGTAATCTTTTTTCTTCAGCCCAGCTTCTCTTTTTTGTTTTTCCATTTCCATCTGGAATCTCCTTTCATCCACCTGCATCTGAAATTTTAAATTCTCAGCATCTATTTTCTTTTGTTCAGTTTCTGCTTTCATCCTCTTATCTTCAGACTTCAATGTCTTGGCATATTGAGAAGAAGCATACTCTTCTAACTTATCACCAGTCTTGCCTAGGGATTTCCCTAGCTCAAGAAAGTAATCCAAAGTCGACATAATGTCTAACACAATGTACCTAGTTACCTGAAATAATAATGGAATTTATTTCACAAAACAGGAGCAAGTTTTTAATAAAAATTTGTTTAGTCAGCTCCGTTAATCTCAATGTCTTTGGAAGACAAGTCTTTTATAAGAACTTGTATGGTTATTTTAGAATAATAATACCATCAGACATATATAATATTACAAATTGAATCAAAATGACAATAGTGATTATCTAAGTATGTTTGTCAATAGAAAACAAAACAATAACAATAGTACGCAGACAAATATTCAAAACACTACAATAACATTCGCAGAAGTCAAATAAAAAAAAATTAAACTGAAGGAAATCTCACAAAGGATGTGGTGATAACTGCGAAATTGTAAACAAAACAAATGACGTCACAGTGTATAAACATAAATTGTGTATATAACTTAATGATAGGGAAAGGGTAGACCAACAAATACAAACAAATCAAAACAAAACTGAAAAATGCGAAAAAATAACGAAAACAAAACTACACATGTCGTCACAACTAACAAAAAATAGCAACAGATGTTGCTTGCAAATTCTCAATCAAGAAAATTGCTCCCTACAGACCACTAATATAGGACCAATATGACTCTGTGTACCCTATACTAGCCACCTCACCAACCGCCCACAACATAGACACACAAATAATATATAACATTTAACATAAATACATATATATCATATAAATGGAATGTGTTGTTCAGAAGGTTCAGATATAATGGCAAAGTTTCTAATGTACTAAAAATAAACTGCCACTTTAATAAATACTAAATTTTTGGATTAAATTATTACAATATTTAATATATAGAGTTCAAGAAGCTCCAACGTTGATGGTTCTATTAACTAACACACGCAGGACTTCCTACTTGCACTGCATTTTTCCAAAAAGTTAAACGTATGTTTGAAACATGCTGTGATGTCCAACGAAAAATGTCAACAAGCGCTGACCTAGATTCAGTATTTGCTTCATAGGTCACGTGAGGAACTGTCAATCAAGTGTAGACTATTGCTGCTGGTGTGTCGTATCAGGCGTCAGAGAAACGAACTGGTATCAGTAGCTGTTGACTTCTGGCAATGTCCACTGTGCAGGTTAAACCCAGAAATCTAGCCTACCACGTTGATAAGACTGGATTTGGTCTCCACGTTGTAACAGATGTATATTTGGACTGTTTATCTAGAACACCACTTTGATACAAGTGTATTGGTGTAACTGGTCAACTCAAATAACCGAGCACAGTGTCAGGTATACAGGTCACCTTGTTCCATACGTATTGAGGCCCCGACAAGGATGTAATGATGATCATGAGTGTTAAAGTGAATGTCAATACGCGAATGTGGTCTGTTCTGTGGAGTTGACTGGAAGTTCAAACACTCACTCATACGTATCAGAAGTTAAAGATGCAGACTACTGTGGACGTTTTCGTACAATTTAATTTGACGCACACACTTGGACAGTACGGGTACAGTTACTGGAAAACATGTTGACACATATTGTCATACTGTTGATCAATGGTCTACAATAATAAGTTGGCATTCATGTTGAAAAAATCACAATGGAACGTCAGTAGGCAAACATTCAGAGTTCCACTGTTTATACAAGTATTCATCAGGCCTTACTGACTGATCATGTCAGTTAATACATAATGTTCAAATATGACTCCTAGACCGAACCTCTTTTAGCATAAGCGTAACTTGCACTCAGCAAATATTTTCTGAGAAAATGTTAAACCACCAATAGTAGGTTTTCCTTTCATAAGTGTGATCCCTTTATCATCACCTGATAATAAAGGGCATCCCTGTTCTCTGATTGATGATCGACAATAAATAGGATTCCAAAATGGCTTCTGGTTCCTGTGAGCATCGCTCACGATAACGATGCACAATGAAGGTTCAATAAAGGTTCAGTTCATGAACATAAATGTTTCTATAACAATCAGCATATTCTTTCCTCATAATTGCTGCATATAAACATAATCAGTGCTGCTAGATAACATGTCGTCCCGACATATTGACATAGGTAAATTCATGTAGACGTCTGCCCATCTGAGCCTAGGAATGAAAGAAAGTTCAGCAAACGTTCTTCTACCTTGGCATGGGAAATACACTAGCAGAACACAAACGCTCTCCTGGCGTTACAGAATAAACACTGGGGAACTCATAGACTTAACAATCCTAGAAGAAACTATCTTCGTTCCCATAATAAATCTAAGAGATCACAAACTTTGGACAGGTCTACGACATGACATCCCGCCAGGCTCCTTCATCACCGAAGAACTCTCTAACCTATCTTCATCCGCAGAAAATGCCTGACCTCACAGTTCAGTACAAGAAAAATAGTCCAACTAAGACCTACAAAGATAACACGATATAAGACCGAATCGTCTCAAACAGACAAGGAGTAAACATAGATTCGGACCATAAACATTCCTGCATAAACCTAAGCAAGAACAATCTGTTTCTGGCCATACCGGACACAAAAAAATGACATAAGTCTAGATTCATACGCTGAGTTCGATATTCAGGAAAGATAACCCATATAATAAAAGTATAAATTCAACATGGGTGATATCGCTTTGACCAGGGAAATATTTCGATACACAAAATAAATATTTTTCCTAAGACAAATAAATATTATAATAACTACATACATTGCCACCAGTAATCTGTTGGTAACAATAATAAAACTTACTTTAGAGTTAAATCCAACTCATGAAATACACATTTATAAGTAGACTCTGCTACACTTTGTTAAGTGGACTTGGCCACATATACTGATACGTCTGTACGCTGTAATGCGTGAACACAATCTCCTCACGTCATCCCTAGATACCCCCCTTTGTCATAGTTACTCATTCTAATTCTATGCATTTTGGTGAGGAACATCATGGTGCACAACAATCCATCTAAATATAACTTTATCAGGATTGCCCTGCCCCATGATGTGCCCTCAACACTACTGTTGCTTTTGCTTTTAACTAAATTACTAAAGTAGTTTTTCTTTTCTCTGCGAATTAAATATTGTACTTTGTTCCTTGCTGCCCGATATGTAATGATGTCCTTATTTTTGTGCGCTCGATCCCTCTGCTTCATAGCGGCAAGTACTTCTTGTGTGATAAATGGAGATTTTGTTTGTCTTTTTACGCGAATTTCTTTAATAGGCGCATGCTTATTAAAATATTATAAAATGTCCGTGTCCAATATGCAATGGCGTCATCAGGATCAGGAAGTTGGTAAACATTGGCGAAAGGCGCATTTCGCAAATCCTTTAAAAATAATTCTTGGTTGAAATTTTTTAGACTTCTTGTTACGTACATTTATTACCTACGGGGGTAGTCTTCGGTCCTGCCAAATGTACGCACCAGTTTTATATAGTTATATTATTTGTGCGTTCGATTGATTCACGCACTGACGTGCACAAGGCAGTGTGAGTTGCTTTGGACGCACGTGTAACCTAGTTGAGTAGTTTCTGACGTCATGTAAGGGGCAGCTCGGACCATATTTATGTCCGCTGTGTTATCCTTTGATTCTTGGCAAATGTGAAGTGGCCATCAGTTGTATTCGTATCTATTGATCTTCATGGCGAAGTCAATAGTGGAAGTATAAAGTAAGTGTCGCCCCATTTCTTATGGCATGTTTATTTATGTACATTAAAGTATCAGGCCGCTCCTATTAATGGTCTAGCGGGAATTCATCGTAGATGACATTCCTAGAATTGGACACACGGAGTCGATAGCCTTTGAATCTTTTCGTAGAGGGAGAATACCTACAAGAAATCAAGTTAATGAATTTATATGCTTCACATGTTTAATATGCTGTTACTACAATGCCAGAAGCGTGGCATAGAATGGGAGAGGTTAGTCAACTAGAATCTCTAACCTGTTCGTATTATCATGTATGACTTTGTTTGAAAACTATATACTATATATAACGGGATGTATGGAGAAAGTCTGGGATTATGAAGTATGATATGGAAGAATTTTATCCTGGAGTATGAATACGTTACCATGATGTACGTCCTTGAAGGAAGGTCAATGGACTTGAATGAGCGGAATAGTATATGGTAACAGTTTTGTGATCCTCAGTCACTTGAGTCAGAGGACTTTATTAGTAGAGAATCTTCAGGAACTTTAAAAGTAATTATCAACATGTTGACGTATGATTTCTGCGCCTGTGACGATGTTAGTCTTGTCCACTCCGTATGTGCTGTGTTGAATAAAATCTATGTACAGTCACCACCGACTTCTGTGCTGCCAGTACTTGCCCAGTTCACCCAGTTCAATACTACTTGTTGAAGTTCGTTTGAAGAATATTGTTGACATTCGTTCATTTTAACCATTCGCGTTTTAAGCTACCTCTTCACCGGTATAAACTGAACTCAACGATAAAACGGAGTCAACAATAATTGGTATGCCAGTGTGGTCTGGAAATATCTAACTTCCAAAGAACGTACTCAATACTTTTCTGTGAAAAGAAGATTTTAACTTTCAAGTCACCAACATCTCGAACTTGGAACCCAGTGGGATGAAAAATCAGATTCAACTTACGTTTACCAAGGTCAAGGTCTTCAATCAACCTCCACGTCAAGTTTCACAGTGACTGATTACTTGGAGATCATCTCTTCATCATTATTGCGTGCGAGCTGTAATCTAGAGAAGCAGAACGAAGTATTTTATCTGTAGACGTACATCCACGGAGACGAGGCACATTGATTTTTTACCTGCACGCGAGATGAGTATAACGTGTTTCCGTTGTACACTTTATTACGCTTAGTTGTGCCTTCCGTGATATGTCCACATTCATATTTTTCGTGTTAAGTGTTATATGTTGTGTATTCTTCGTGGGAGGTAGGGAGGTTGATCTGACGAACGAGATCCATCTCGAAGCCAATTCGGGCTCTTCGTCAGACGTTCTGTAGGACATTATTTTGCAGACTTCCCGCAGTGGAATGTTCCTATGCGTGAGCATAGAAGGATCTTTGGCCCACTGTGTCTGGTAGTCTGTGACACCTGACTGTTTTAGCTGTTTCGTCAAGTTTTAATTGTTGTTTTTGGTAGTTATTTTTACTTGTACCTTATTTTCATGATGTATTTTGTATGTGATTATTGTCCATCTTACCTGACTGCCGTTCATTTCTTTACAAAGCATATGTTTTTACACTGTGTTGTCAATTGTCTTGTGCATTATTGGATCGTAGATGTCATCGTAATTTTTTACGACATTCTATTTTAGTTCCACATTTTATTTTTATTTGATTTCTACGACTGTAGTCATTTGTCTTGATTATCGTGTCGTGTCAGTATTGTGCTATTGTCTGTCACGTTATTGCTTTCACACCATTTCATGTTATAAATTACATTATTAATTATTAATATTATTGCCTATTATATAAATTGATTTTATCGTTCTAGAACAGGAACGAAAACCACTAGTTGTAGTAACAATTTTAAGTAGTATTATTACATAATAAAATTTAATAATGGCTACCTTAGACTATTTCATTAAGCAAGCAAAAGCTCTTCAGATGGCTCCTGAGGAAGCAAAAGCATTTGCACTTGCAGAATATAAGAAAGCTCAAGAAATAGAAGCTGATCAGAGAAGGTTAGAAACTTTACGTATGGAAAATTTGAAATTTGAGGCAGATCAAAAAAGGATTGAGGCGGAGGAGAATGAGAAAAAAATGAGATTAACTGCTGAAGAGGATGAAAAGAAGAGGAAATTTATAGCTGAGGAAGAGGAGAAAAAAATGAGATTAACTGCTGAGGAGGATGAAAAGAAGAGGAAATTTATAGCTGAGGAATAGGAGAAAAAAATGAGATTAGCCGCTGAATTAGAAGAGAAACGATTTCAGCGAGAGGCAGAACAGAAGCAAAGGGAGGCTGAAGATAGACTTAAAATAGAAATGGAAGTTAAACAAAAAGAAATGGAAGAAAAAAGATTAATAGCTGAAAAAGAAATGGAAGTTAAACAAAAAGAAATGCAAGAAAGAAGATTAATAGCTGAACAAAACACAAAACGACTTCAGCTTGAGATGGAAGAGAATGAAAGAAAACGACAGCATGAACTGAAATTAGCAGAGTCAGAATATGAGAGACTTAGGTTAACTCAGGAAGCTAATTCTCAGAGAACTTTTGAAAGCCAAACTTCATCCAGACATGATAATTTTAAGGAAATTCACCTTAAATTACCAAAATTTAATCCCCCGTCTGATGACGTGATATTCTTCCTGGATAGGTTTGAGGCCACTTGTGTGTCTTATAACGTGGATAAAACTCTATACTGTACATATTTATCCAGATTACTTACAGGGGACGCATTAGCAGTTTATCATACCACCAGCATTGGTGAGAAAAATGACTATAATGCTCTTAGAGCGGCACTTCTGCAAAAATTCCAAATGACAGAAGACCAATATCGATCAAGATTCCATACATTACTACCTCAATCTAGCAAAAATTTTAGTGATTTTCTGTCACAAATACGACTAACATTAGAAAGATGGATCGAATTATCCAAAATTGAAAAGTCGTATGAAGGTCTCTTCGATTTACTGATGCGCGATAAGGTACTTTCGTCTGTAAATCCTACATTTCTCGCATTTTTACACGAACGGAAAACTTTACCTATGAAAGACTTAGAACAGCATGCTAAAAATTGTTGCACTGCTCACCCAAACATGGATCTAAGTAATGCACAGATTAAGAATGAATTGCCTGTTGCTTTTGCAGCACAACAAAACAATTTTTCACGCAGTCGTTCTTTTAGTGCTGACAGATATGTCAATAAGGGAAATAATGACAATTTTAACAATGGTAATTTTTACAAAGGGAAGCAATTTCAACAATCTGCTCCATTTAATGTTTCTTGGAACCAGGCTCACAGATCGCGAGATTATGGTAACAATAATTTTAAAAATAATCAAGGACATTATAATAAACAAAACTGGAGATCAAGATCTCAGGGTCCGCAAAACAAACAATTTTTTGGAAATAAACCATTTTACCAACATCATAACGATAATTATACAAATTATCGGACTCATCCAAATTTTAACTCTAGCAGAAACTACAATTATGGCAATTTTAATGACAAAAATCAAAATCGATCGCGTCGACGAGATAGATCGTTGAGTAATACGAATAGACATTCTAATGTCGCTTTTAGTGATACACAGGCTAACATTGAACAGGGTAAAGGAGCTGAAACTCATAATGCTATGTGTTGTTCTCTTGATTGTACCCAAGTCAAAGATTGTTCAGAATGCTCTACTCTTTTCCAGCCCAGGGCGATCACGACGCTGCGTTGCGGACATACCTTGTCTAGTCTACCTGCAGTCTGTACGGCCACTGCTGCGTCAGTACACCAGGGACAGGGCTCTCTTAAGTTTAACAAGGGATTTGTTAACAATATTTCATGCTCTCTCCTATTTGACTCAGGTTGCAGCTCAGTCGGCGTCCGGACTTCGCTGATCAACCCAAGTTGTGCCACGGGCCGGGTTGTCAAGTGTGTAACGTTTGGTGGCACAATTGAAACATTTGCCACTGCTATTATTGATCTTAATACACCATTTTTTTCAGGAAAGATTCAAGCTTGTCTCCTTCCGAATCCAATTTGTGATTTAATACTTGGTCGCATACATGGTATTAAAGAGTGTACACCACAGCAAATTGCTGATTGGGAAGAGCGACATATTCAAACTGCAAATGCAGTAGTGACTAGAGCGCAAGCTACTAATATGTCGCATGATACACCTATGGAACCTACAGTTCATACCACTTGTGATGATGATGCTCCTATTTCACGGGAGTTGTTTGCAACATTGCAAAAGAATGATGATTCATTAAAAAAAATTTTTCAGTATGTGAACAAAAATAATACCAGCAACAAACTTGCAAAATCTAGACATGATTTTATACTTAAGAATGGGATTTTGGTTAGAGTAATACGAGAAAAGGATTCATCCTTATGTTCTCAGATTATAGTCCCATCCTGTATGAGATCTCGTATATTACGACATGCGCATGACTCGCAATGTGCGGGCCATATGGGTTTTTCGCGTACCAAATCCAGAGTGCTTTCGGCATTCTACTGGCCAGGCGTCCATAAGGACATCACTCTCTATTGTCGGTCCTGTTTGATATGTCAAGAAGTTAAGGTACGGGGTCCATTTCATGCGGCTCCTATTCAAGCTGCGGACATCCCGATTAGACCATTTGATAAAATGGCTATAGACATTATTGGTCCAATGCTTCCATCTGCTAGAGGGCATACGCATATCCTTACGTGCATTGATATGTGCACTCGCTGGCCTGAAGCCATCCCTCTCAAGAACACTTCATCTGCCAGTGTAGCAGAGGCATTGATGTTAATCTTCTCACGCATTGGTTTTCCACGGAAAATCTTGTCGGATCATGGGGTTCAGTTCATTTCTGAATCCATGTCTCAAGTTATGAAGACATTAGATATAGACAGATCTCTAAGTTCTATTTATCATCCGATGTCAAATGGGTTAATTGAGCGTCTAAATAGGACACTCAAGCAGTTGTTGGGTAAGATGACCCAAGACCACCCACAAGACTGGGATCGGGTCCTACCCGCTTGTCTCTTTGCGTATCGCGAAGTACAAAATCAAGCAACGGGGTTTTCTCCATTTCAACTTGTTTTCGGCATGCAACCACGCGGTCCGATGTCGTTAATCCACGACTTATTGGTTGACGAGAATATTGAAGAGGAAACTCAATCCTCTTATGAGTATGTGATCTCTCTGAGAAAGAGAATCATAGATGCTTGTAGATTAGCTACTGCATCATCCGAACAAGCCAAAGAAAAAGCTCGTCTATTTGCAAACAAGTATAGACGTCTTCGCCAGCTCATACCTGGTGATGAAGCTTTTGTATTACTCCCTGCGCATAATAATCGTCTTTTAATTACCTGGAGAGGTCCTTTCAGGATCATCTCAAGAATATCCGATGTCGACTACATCGTTGATGTTAATGGTAAACATAAAACCTTCCACATTAATATGTTGAAGGAATATTACTCACGTCCTGATTATCTACAATCAGTGTTCCAAGCAACTGACGATCCTATACCTCCTATTCAACACTATTCTAGTTTGTCTGTCATCCAAGAAGAGGAATCTTCTTTCGATGATGTACAACTACCAATACCAGTTGTACCACTCCATTCCACTGAAAAGTGGAATGATGTTACTATCTCATCTACTCTTACTGATAATCAACGTCAGCAAGTCTCTAATATTCTACACACGTATGAGGATGTCCTCACTGACATTCCAGGTCATACGTCAGTCATCCAACATGACATTATTCTGACTGACGATACACCGATTCGAGTTCGCCCATATCCTATTCCTTTACACTTTCGTGATAAGGTTGATAAGGAATTGGATGAGATGCTTCAATTAAATATAATTGAACCATCTTCATCACCATATTCTTCTTCTATGGTAATCATTAGGAAGAAGGACAACAATATACGTCTTTGCGTAGATTACAGGAAATTAAACAAAGTTACAAAATTCGATGCGGAACCATTACCTCTTTTAGACGACTTATTAGAGAAATTATCTCATGCCACATTCTTTTCGAAATTTGACCTTTCAAAGGGTTATTGGCAAGTGCCATTAACCCCTAAAGCAAAGCCATTCACCGCTTTCTCGACGCCACGGGGTCTTTTTTCAATGGAATTTTATGCCATTCGGTCTAATGAATGCGCCAGCTACCTTTGTACGCATGATGCGCCGCATATTGTCTCATCGTCCCGATGTCATTACTTATATAGATGACATCTGTCTTTTCAGTGACTCTTGGGATGAACATATTCAGGGTTTAAAATCTTTACTTTCTACCTTACGGGATTATAACTTAACAGCGAAACCTTCAAAGGCTTTTGTCGGTTTTCATGACATCTCATTTCTTGGTCACCGTATAGGTCGCGGTTTAATGTATACAGAAGACAGTAACGTCTCTAAAATTTTAAACATCTCAGCACCTAAGACAAAAAAACAAGTGAGGTCGCTCTTAGGACTAATACAGTTCTATTCTAAATTCATCCCTCATTTGTCTACTATAACTGCACCTCTTTCTTCGTTACTAAAAAAAGGTACAACTAATGTAATAAAGTGGTCGCAGGATCATCAAACGGCTTTAGATTATATAAAACAATTTTTTTCAAATAAACCTTTTTTAAGGTTGCCTAACAAAGATCTCACCTTTGTTCTTCGCAGTGATGCTTCTTCCTACGCTATCGCGGCAGTTTTGATGCAGGAATACGGAGGCACCTTATTTCCGGTTATGTACGTATCCAGAAAGCTTACGACGAGCGAGATGAAGTATTCCGTTCTAGATAAAGAGCTCCTCGCTCTTGTCTGGTCAATCACAAAACTGGATCGTTATCTCCTCGGATCACACTTTGTGGTGGAATCCGACCAGAAAGCTCTTACAGCACTGAACACAGGGAACGTGAAGTCATCAAAGTCAGCGCGTTACGCTATTGCGCTTCAACAGTTCCATTTTGAGATACGAGCTATTCCTGGAGTACAGAATGTGTTTGCAGACTGTCTTTCAAGATGCCCTAGTGAACATGTCGAAATTAAACCACTTCCAGATGGTGAAACGTCCTCACAGAAACATGAATAACTTTGTACATGGTCACTGACTATACATCTGTGGAGACTATGTGTAGTTCTGCAGTATTCGTATATATATAACTTTCAGAATATACTTACGTATGGATTATAACATTATTTCTTGTGAAGTAACGTTTTGTTAGAACGGGAACAGTGATATTAAAGTAACATTTTTTTTTTAGTATGGAAACATTGGTAAGAGTGACAAATAGACATTCACTATTGTTATGGAACAGATTACACTACATATCGTGTTCGTAAGCGTATTTCAGACATGGTACATTGAGAACATATTCTTGTCGATTTAACTAGTTCTAAAAGAATATTAACAATGAGTGAAATTGAAATCACTTAGAATAAATTAGTAATTAGTTATTTGTTCATAAATTAAGTACTATTAATTAGTATAATTCAATTTAATCAATTTGATTGATTATAAATCACACATCTACTAACTTTATTAGTGTTTCGCAATACGTGTATTCACGTATCCCACTACATGATATCTCACTTTTAGATAACTAGTCAAACTTACTAATGTTAGGAAATAGTAAGTGCGTTGCTTCTTAAAGTGTTTAATTATGCTTTGTTTCATTTTGCATGTTGTATTTTAAAATTTTCTGTTTTATTGATTCTTTTATCATTGATCATCATCAGTGTTGCTGTTCATTTTCATTTTTGAAATCATATGTTTCAAATTTCTTTAAAAAAAAAAAAATTTGGTTGAATTTTATTATCATCTTTTTTTTTATGGTTTATTTCATTTTCATTTTCAACTTCTTTTTACTTCGAATATTACCACATCGTTCCAAAGTAGGTCGATGGTGGATGTGTGCTTTAATGCATACTATCATTTAGTTATATTGTTTTCATTTAATATTCTTTTCTTAATATGATATAATTTTATGCATGTCATAAATCTTGTTGTAGTTTTGACTCACCTCTCTCGAGTAATTAGTTCGAAAAAAAATTAATAGAATTAATTTTTTTAAGGGGAGGTGATAAGGGAGCTGTTACGTACATTTATTACCTACGGGGGTAGTCTTCGGTCCTGCCAAATGTACGCACCAGTTTTATATAGTTATATTATTTGTGCGTTCGATTGATTCACGCACTGACGTGCACAAGGCAGTGTGAGTTGCTTTGGACGCACGTGTAACCTAGTTGAGTAGTTTCTGACGTCATGTAAGGGGCAGCTCGGACCATATTTATGTCCGCTGTGTTATCCTTTGATTCTTGGCAAATGTGAAGTGGCCATCAGTTGTATTCGTATCTATTGATCTTCATGGCGAAGTCAATAGTGGAAGTATAAAGTAAGTGTCGCCCCATTTCTTATGGCATGTTTATTTATGTACATTAAAGTATCAGGCCGCTCCTATTAATGGTCTAGCGGGAATTCATCGTAGATGACATTCCTAGAATTGGACACACGGAGTCGATAGCCTTTGAATCTTTTCGTAGAGGGAGAATACCTACAAGAAATCAAGTTAATGAATTTATATGCTTCACATGTTTAATATGCTGTTACTACAATGCCAGAAGCGTGGCATAGAATGGGAGAGGTTAGTCAACTGGAATCTCTAACCTGTTCGTATTATCATGTATGACTTTGTTTGAAAACTATATACTATATATAACGGGATGTATGGAGAAAGTCTGGGATTATGAAGTATGATATGGAAGAATTTTATCCTGGAGTATGAATACGTTACCATGATGTACGTCCTTGAAGGAAGGTCAATGGACTTGAATGAGCGGAATAGTATATGGTAACAGTTTTGTGATCCTCAGTCACTTGAGTCAGAGGACTTTATTAGTAGAGAATCTTCAGGAACTTTAAAAGTAATTATCAACATGTTGACGTATGATTTCTGCGCCTGTGACGATGTTAGTCTTGTCCACTCCGTATGTGCTGTGTTGAATAAAATCTATGTACAGTCACCACCGACTTCTGTGCTGCCAGTACTTGCCCAGTTCACCCAGTTCAATACTACTTGTTGAAGTTCGTTTGAAGAATATTGTTGACATTCGTTCATTTTAACCATTCGCGTTTTAAGCTACCTCTTCACCGATATAAACTGAACTCAACGATAAAACGGAGTCAACACTTCTATATTCAATACTGATGTGTTTATTTTTTGGAGATTTGTACCCATTTTTTGTGCAATGTATGGGATAGTGGTCACTCATAGCAATAGTAGGGATGGAACATTCTATAATGTTTTCTGGACATGTTACATAGATGTGATCGATCAGTGTGGATGATGTTTTTGTTACTCTGGTAGGTTTGTTGACTATTTGTTTCATGTTGTACGAGATAACGGTTGTTGCATGGCTTGATGTTGTTATTCAGCCTGTTGCTGTTGTTGCAACTGCTGTGGACGTTGTAGTTGATGTAAGTGTTGTTGCTCCATCATTTGTTGCATTTGCAACTGGTGCAAGTGATCAGGTGACAGTGGTTGTTCACAATAAAAGTATAATGTACAACTGTGAAGTGTAAAGAGTGTTATCAATTAAAAAAAACAAAATTACCAAAAACTGTTACCTTACAAAACAAAGCTACCAACCTGGTGTAAGTACCATAAAAATTAATATAAAAAAACAAAACAAAAAGAAACCACAAGCACTTGATGATGATCCTCACACTGTAAAACACTGTCTTCGCTTCTGAACTTGGATGAGCGCACAACCTACTAAAATGTATAGGGGAGAGAACAAAACCAAAAACACAAAATCATTAATCGAGACCTTCCTATAAAAGAAAGATAGTCCTTTATTAGTGTATATTAAACATAAACAGAATATAGCATACTTATAATAAAACTGGCAAAAAGAATTCATTGTAATGGCTCCTGTAGTAAAAACAAGCGTTCGTTAGTAGAAATGTGACAGAAATGAACACTTAAGAATTTAAAGCTAAAAACTAATTGTAAAAGTTACTGTTCAACTGAAGAGCCCGATGACATGTCAGCACATTCCAGTGTCCGTACGGTACGCTGACTGTAACTCTGTTGTTTTTGCAATTACGAATCTGTCATCACTAGGTGTTCAGGTCCAATACGGCACCAAATCCCAACATGTGTGGCCGTTTAACTGATATTTGTTGACCCTGTTATGTCTTTCATGCTTAATTTTTGAAGAATGTGGTAGTACTGATTCTGTCAGGTAAGCTCCTGTTGATGATTATCATAATAGTTGAGGCTGTTGGGGAACCTCATAACCCAGGTTATGCTGAAGAGCTAGTGATAAGTAAGCTCGTTAGCTAATGATAGTGAACTTGTCGAACACATGAATGTTCACCGACACTGTCTATAACAAATGGAACTTGGATGACATAACAAAATTCTGAGACGTCACGACAAAGTTACGTTTAGGTTTCTCCGCAAAACTCCAGGAAATGTCATATATTTATTTCCTTCCAAAAATTCTCCAAGTCTTTCTTTTCTTTTGTTACAATGGCGGAATGTTTTACATCAGCAAAATAAATAGTTCAATACATTCTTCCAACAGTTAATCCGTCCTGCCTTTCCTTCCTATTTGACGGTTACAAAAAGTTATTTTGTGTCGTTCGTCTTTGTTGGCGTTTCAACGTCAGCAGGATGCTACTACAGTAGTTATATCCTATTTGATACTGCTGGCCACACAAAGTTATTAAGTGTATGTAAGGGGAAATTAGTTGTCTAAATTTCTCTTTCTAACAGATCTGTAATTGTCATTTGTCTTCTGTCGTGCGGGCCAGTGTTACCAACGAAATCTGTGACAATTGCACGAAAAATGGTTCACTTAATTTTTAAATGTTTTTGTTCAACTTTCTGGTAGGGATTGAGCAGGCACAACTAATAAAGTACAGCCACGGATTACCTCTCCTGTTTTTAGAAATACGTGCACCGAAAACGTAGTGCTTGATGTTGAAGAGTTGCTGTCCTCGGAGAGATCTCTTTCTTATTTCTGCTTCTATGTCTTAAGAATTTGGAGGTTCCTATTGTCTAAAAAGTTATTCTACTGGCTATTGTCTTTATCTTTCTGCTATACTGCCCGTCAGGCCCCCGTCTGCCTGCTGTACTACTCTCTGTCTGCCTAATCTGATCAACATCTCTTTAGTTTTAATATTTCTACATTTTACTAACGGTTGTCACGCGATGCTCTATGCCGTGATAGATGTGTTATTCTATAAAATTCTCGCTGACCGTATTTATTTTAATATTGAGTGCATATCACGAAGTGGATTTAAGTTTAGAGTTTGTCTGAGTATAGCAACAAGACACTAGTTATGAGAAAGTCTGAGAAGATAGATTGTGTATGAGAAATGACAGTGTATGTGAAAAGATGAGACTTATAGCTTCGAGGGTGAGAACCGAGATTGACCCTCCCTCGCCACTTGTGACTTAATTACTCACTACGGTCTCACCACCTCTGACTACCATAAAGGAGATAAGGTTTCACTAAAGCCCACAGACACAACTATACAGACAAGCATATAAGTACAGTATAGTTATAGAGAAACTGATCCAGTGTACATTTTATAGTTTATTAAACAACAAAATCAATAACACAGCAAAATAAATAACGAGCGAGGTCGTACAAACCTGAAAACCAGAACAATTAAAATGACAGACACTATAAACACACACTTTCACCCTCTCGTTCAACCTGCATGGAAAAAATGAAGGATTAAACAAATCTACTAGGTGGGGTCTCTAACTTAAGAGCTGCCTCTCCTAACTATCCTATTATTATTAATTCTAACACACTGTCCCGCTGCAGACTTATAACTAAATGTCTACACAGTCTTAATGCACTCTATGATGTCCTACACAGCTAACACCTGTACCACAAGCACTGATCCACTAACTGACTTTTTCAGTGCTAACTCAGAAGCTGTCCTCTAAGTCCTTCTATCTGACTCTAACTTCTCTCTCTCCTCTGCTTCTGCTCAGTGTCTCTCTGACACTACCGTCTTCTGCTGAGGGGCGTCTCCTTCACGGCCCTCCTCTCGTTAGCCTTCGGAAAAGGATTGATTTCCCTCTCTCCTTTCCGGACTACTGATGCTGATGACTTTGATATTAATAACGATGTTCTTGACTCGGGATGTAGAGGTTTCCCTGCTGATGAAAAACTTCTTTTCACTGGCCCGTTAACCTCTTCGGGTTTAGGACAAACGGCTTTATTATGACCGTCTTAAAACAACACCAGGCCACGTGCCTCTTTGGTGTGTTATAAAGAGCAAAGAGCTCCGGATTTTAAGAAAACTCGTTCCTGCTGAAGTATGTGCCTCACTGCAAGAGAACTTCTTTCTTTCACTGGTGCAGACGTACTGGGCGCCGGTATTACCGCGTCACCAGTTCTCTTCACCTATGGCGATGTCTCGAGCCCTCGGCTCATGAGAAGACAAAATACTGTGGTAAGTTGTAGGGCTGTTTACAGCCCTCCCTATGTGCCGTGAAAATGCTGTAAAACGAAAAAAAAAAAACCAAATACACAACATGTCAAAGTATTCTCAACCCTAACACATAAACACCTTAAATTCCTCTACTCCCCTCTGTCCCCTAAATTATTACATCTCCCCTACCCAAACTACGCACAAGCGATAAACAAATATTCCTACCTAAGGGTCCAACTAATTGATCGTCCCTCCTATCACTCCCCCACACTCACTTACTATATGGCTGTTATGTAAACTCCAGACACGGAATGACCTGAATCTTTTGTGCTAGTCTAGCCCCAGGCGTCATAACATTAGCTTCGCAGAAGCGAAACATTACCCGGTACAGGATAATTTCCTAGCCTTAGCTTCTGATTAAAGACCGACCCGGGAAGGTTATCAATTAACACAATATTAACCACACTGTTACTACACCATCTCAGTAATATTACTTACATCCCTTACACCCCGTGTCTACTAACTACCTTACCAAAATTAGTACAACTAATAAAATAACAAAATTAGGCTCGCGTATATACACTACAAATTATCATAATCAAAATGCGGTTTACACAGTCCTCATATTACATATTACAGAGCACCCGTTTATCTTAGCGCTTACCCCCACACAGTTAATATCTCAAAAGCCGCTACACAAATCATAGATATTGCTAATATTATTCATAGGAAAACTAAAGGCACAACTTCTCGTTTTATTGTATAAGATAGCAATTGATGGCACTTCAAATTAATAAACTTTAATTCCCAGAAGAAAACTTACTCTATCGTGCTAAGATCTTACAGGAAAACTATCTACTCGCTAAAAAGTTATGAACATACCCAGATACCGAATTTCTGTCGCTGAGCAACCGATGACTCGATGAGCAGACGATAAGGCGTTGATTCACGGCAGCAACATTTTCTTTGGACACACATGCTAAAATCTTAGGCGCCGTTATTTATAATAGAAAAAACTGATGCAATAACCGACGCTTTGGGCCGACCTTTGACCAATTATATTACTGCCCATAAATTAAATCTGACGTCAGCCACTGATATCGTAAACTAACTTATGACTCATGTTTACCAAGCCAATCGCGAAGTAATTTTTACTCACGCGCGAAAGCATTTCGTAACATTAGATAATACTGCTGACCGTTCTAGTTACCCGAATAAATTTGATTGGTTAAAGCGTTGAACCTGGGTCGAGGTTCTCCCTCTCCTCCCCCCCCGCCCCCCCCCCCCCCCCCCCCCCTATCCCTACAATTAAACAGGATAGGTGCGGGTGTTCGATATTCTGCTAACGTCTGAAAAATTTAACCCAGCCTAATAATTATGAACTCCAACGCCTAATGAAATACATGAACGCAATTAATACAGAGAGAAGAAGACTGGGGCGAATTGAAAATAAAACCATAGTAACTCCTCATAAATGAACGCAAATAATTGCATGGAGAAGAAGACTGAGGCCCGTTGAAAATAAAAATACAGTACTCCATCACAGTGCAGGTGAATGCTTCTAAGGTTATTTTCGTTACTAACATCGAACTTAGTTAAGGAGCTTTCTATGTATTTTTGCGAACCACTGCTGACGTAAACTGTTTCAGTCACTAAGTACAAAACTGTTCATTAATTATTTTGACATACTGCGGGTTACAATGATCTGTCCGTACTGTCCTAACATAGTCTACTTTAATTTAACTTAAAAACTAACTGTTGTAAACAATTGTCGTTCTATGTCATTACGTAATGGCGCCTGTGCTCCGCACGCGGCGACATACGATTGAATACAAGCTGGTTTCATTCCACCACAGAATGAATTACAGTATCATTAAGATGTCGTAAGAAGATCCAATGGAGCATTCGTATACCAAATGAAGTAGCCCTAAGGAAATTGAAACCTTACTGTATGGTTATAAACTGGGGCTACTTTGAACAAAATGAAACTCATTTTGATGTTCTAAATTATATCATTTGCATTTTGGACTTTTTTGACAGAAGAATACCCCATTTTTTTCTTCACTCATATGGGAAGTAACCAGTCAAAAAGAAAAGCCAGGTTAAATATAAGTTTATCAGCAGTTACAGACCATTTTATGGTCTGTTCAAAGAAGCCCCATTGGAGGGGTTACTTTGAACACAACATTTTAGCTTATTTTGGACATCACCCAATGACCACAATAAACAACACAGACAATTTAAAATAAAACAAGTAAATCAAATGAGCCAGTCCAAACTTTTATTGAGTGGAAACTGTATAAGGACAAAATCACTATTATTTAAATAAGGAAATAGGCTACAGAGTGAACATGAATAACAAACACGAAACAAAACAGAGAACAGAATATGAAGTAAATTAAGAACAAAAAGAAAGAAAATGAAAGAATAAACAAGCTATGAACAGAAGTCACATGTGTATGTGTCTGAACCTAGCTGCAGCTCTGCACTGGCTTCATGGCACCACATTTTACACTTTGAACACTGAATCCAGTCTTCGACTGGAGGGTCTTTATATGGCTCGTTACACACTAAGCAATCAAATGTGGTGGACTGGCTTGTGCACTGACCTAATGACACCGTTTTTGCTCTGGTCTTACCCTTCTTTGAAGGAGCTTTAGAAGGTCCAGGCTCAGACACAGAACTTGCTGCTGGTGAATTTGCCGCAGATAAGTCTTCAGGAGAAATGCTTTTTCCTGGCGTCACATTAACTTTCACTCTCCTTTTTTGACGGGCAGGCTCATCTGATCCTCGCATTGTCTTAATAGCTCTATGACAGCTTCAGAGACCAGAGAAGCGTTAGAGTCATTGTTGTTGCTGGTATTTGTCTGTGTGCCAGGAATTTTGTCAAGAACAACCTGGGGAGCGAACGGAAAGAGTCCTGTTGCTGCGAACCCTGATATGATGTTTCTGCTGACCTCCTGGCTGG
Organism: Oreohelix idahoensis; assembly: GCA_024509875.1. Lineage (NCBI taxonomy): Eukaryota > Metazoa > Mollusca > Gastropoda > Stylommatophora > Oreohelicidae > Oreohelix > Oreohelix idahoensis. The sequence goes on from JAMPIV010019001.1 coordinate 618,324, forward strand.
AGCGATAAATCCTCTTATAAAGCTGCAGAAGCAAACCAGGAAAAGCATCTTTTGACACTGTTTTTGACCGGTTTGAGGTCTTCCAGATTTCTAGCAGCTTTCTCCATTCAATCTTCATAGGTCGAAAAAATGCAACATCGAGAGGCTGAAGGAAATGAGTTGAATTGCTCGGCAGGCATATGAATGCAATGTTATTGTCCTTCGCCAGCTGTAGAACTCGGGGGTTGAAGTGACTGGATAGATTGTCCCCAATAAGAATCTTCCTTCCAAGTAACGTGTGTGACGAAGGAACAAGGATTCCATCCAGTCTTCAAAACAGTGACTATCGAACCAGCCACTCTTGCTTCTGATGTACCTGGTGTTGGGAGGGCTACCTTCCATCCAAGTATTCCATATGTGTTCAGATTTGTATACGACATAACAGGGCAACATTACACCACTTGCCGAGCCACAAAACATGATGGATGTGGATGACTTGGTTGTGTTCATAACACGGTCGGGATGTTTGACTCCTCTCTTAAATATGCATTTTTTGGACTCAGGGTCATCTGATAAGTTGGTCTCGTCATAGTTGAAGATGTGAGTACTGTAGCATCTGAACCACCAACAGACTCTTTAAAGTTGTGAAAAAACTCTTTAAATTCTTCACCAGTTTTTGCAGCCCTCGCAACATTTCTATTCTGACACAAACGAGTTGTGAGATGTTCCTTGTTTCTTTTGAGGAAAGCCCAAACCCAATCTGTTGACGGTACATTGTCCTTAAAGCAATCCACATTTCTCCCTTGCAAGTTTAAGTAGCTCTTAACCAGCAGCCTGAGTTTGAGATGGTCTAGTGGAAAGCCCCACTCTGCCACTGTCTGTAGATGACTGCAGAATGACAATTCTTCATCAGGTGAGAAGACAGTTTGATGACCAGCACGTTTTGGGAGTTTGTTTCTGAGTTTGTTACTCAAAGTTCCAATGGATATTTTAAATTCATCTCTTGCCTGTCTTAGTGTCATACCACTTTTAATTGCTTCAAGTGCATCTTGCAGCTGCTGCTGCGTATAAATAGCATACTTCCGTGATGATTCACTTCGTACATACTGGTGAACCATGATGATGATCTGCAATATGCAAAAGATAAATGAGGATTATTAAAAAATCATGGCACTGCTATACAGTAGTTATGTGTTTCTTCTTCAAGAATAACATTTTAATGTAAATCTGTCTTGGCACAGTTACATTTCCCTATTTACATTTTTTATTAGGCCTACTCTAACATCCCAAAACCTCTAATAGAATCTGCACAACATTATATGTGCGTGTAGAAACCAGGAAAATTTTTTAAAATGTATTAAGACATTTTCTACGGTATTTTAATGAATGTAAAACTAAGTTTAGGGGTGTAGCAATGAACAGGGGCTACTTTGAACATGTTCAAAGTAACCCCAAATTTAAAGAAAACCGTACCACCTAACAATACAGTTCTCAAAACACATTAAAAATTTTTTATTGTAAATAAAACATAAGTGCAGTGTGTTAGATAGTTAATTTATTAAGCTTTTCAAGACTTTTAGACATCACATATCATATATTTACCTTGATCGAAGATAAAGGTTGCAAGGAGTTGAAATCACGAATTAACAAGCCTCAACGTTTGAAACACAGTAATACCGCACCAAATGATCGTCACGATGAAAATACTGGCATTTTTAAAATGCTTAAAGATTTTTTTAAAAGTATCTGACAAAAAAGATACAAGTAAAATAAGAAATAGTTATATGGTAGCGAAAGGATTTTTTATTTTTGTTTTGTTCAAAGTAACCCCCTCTGTTCAAAGTAGCCCCAGTTTACGGAAGAAAAAAAATCCGAAGAGCATGTTCAGCTACATACCACAGTTGTACAGAGATTTCATGAGCACCCTGCTTAAATCTTGACTGTAGTATTCTTATTATGTGTGAATATGTAGCAAAATAAACCTTAATTGAAATATATCAGTACAAAATTGTGTTCATTTAATTCAGTAACTAATAATACACATAAACATGGCTCCTGAATCTTTTATTGTTGGCCTGCCTAAATGAGCTTGTTAAAGTGAATGTTTGTGAGAGGAAGAACAACCTTATCAGGAAATAGCCTGCAAACTCTCACCATTTTGTAAAGAGATGTAATCGTCAAGAACATAGAAATACATATTTTTTAAAGGAAATGAACATCTAAGAAGAGAACGTAAGAATTAAGCTATAGTTCTGAACTGATGTTTTCTTAACCCACCACAGGCTATCTTCACCAGGACACTAGAGATGGAATATTGAAGTCACTGAAAGGTCACGTGTGAAGATAGAATTAAGAAACCAACTAGAAAGTGAATAATTATGTTGGCACATTTGTCTAGTTGGTAAGGGAGAGAACTATTTTGGACTTTAATATTTCCTAGGTATACATAGTTCTGCTTTAGAAAATTAGCATAATGATCGTTTTTAATAAACTTGAAGTAACAGAACATAGCGTCTGAGCATAAACCACAAAGGGAGATAACCATATTATTAGCGCCCTTTAGAGTTAAGTGAACGGAGAGCGGAGAAAACACGGTGTGAAATGTGAGCGAAGTGTGAACCTTTATGGAATGAAGTTCACTGAGTTGTTTATGAAGTATAAACAGTTATGAAGCACAGTTCACGGGGTTGACAGCGTAGAGTTAAACCGTGATAGGTGAGTGAACTGAACAATGGACCAATCATATTGTTTGGAAAACAAAGAAACGGATGACGGGTTGAGGATTTGAAGGACAAAAAAGAGGGCAGTCCAGACTAAGACGCGCTACGGAGCGGTCGTGTTTACTCAGTCTCACCAGAAACCTTAACAAGGTTAGACGTGCCGTGCTGGGCGCTCAAGAAATGTGAAACCTGCGGTGTGCAGAAGGTCTACAGAAGTAGCTAGATATAGAAATGTAGTGATAGGAATTCAGGAGAATAGCTTAGATTTGATTGATAATTTGTGCTAAATAGATAGGCATAGAATAGGGGTGCCTAGTAAGAAATGTGATAGGTGCTGGACTTCTATTTAAACGGTAAGTTGGCAAACTTTATTTTCTTGAACATTTTATAGAATTACAGGCAACCATTTTTAAAGGTTGAAGACTCCCACGCATAAAAGGGATGTCCATCAAGAGAAGGGCATGAGAAGTTCCACATATATATATTGCAGAGAATTACAAGAAATGCGCTCTCTCATACATGTTGTTTGACAGATGAACAGTTGATGATAAAATAGACGTGGTATCGTCTCAGGCATGTTATGAACAACCAAAAGATATTATTGGCACCAATTTTAGTTAGAATAAATGTTTTCAGAATTATAGCCAAGAGACTACAAGAGGATAATGCTGCACAGATTTAAGGGAGAGGTTGAACAGAGTGAATATATAAGTCGACCTTTGACTAAGTACCGAGTGGATAACTATTTGAATAAATATCCAGGATTAGCTGTCAAGACTATGAAAGAGAGTCATAGTCTACGGCTATAGTAAGAAGTAAAAGCTGGAAGTGCTCTAACATCTACAGAGTTTATTCTGCGCTCTCTCATGTCAGAGTAAATATGGTGGATGCCATTTGAGTAGTAGACATTGTTTGATTTTTTCACAGGTATAACAGTTATTATGATATGAAAAAAAAAAACTCTGCATTTAAAGGAGTAAGCCCAACTAAGTTGATATAGGAGATAAAATGATCTCAAGGATCTGGCAGAACTTATAAGAATCATGAGGGAAAATAGTAGACTTTGAGAATGAACTTTAGGGAGATAGTTATACAAAGTAATGAGTAAGAGGCTGCAGAAGAGACAAAAAAGACCTATACTTTGAGATGTCTGATGAATTATGTTTGAAGAGCATGATGTGTGAAGAGATATCTGATAGAATACAAGTTGGAAGTCTACAAGTTAGAATTGGAGAATTGTGTCAAATTGCTATAACGTTTGAAGATCAGGGAAATTGACTACACATATATATATTGCTATTTGGCGCCGTGACCACCTCTCCTAAAGGGACAACATGGCTATACCATTTCTAGAGGAAACAGCACCACCTCTAGAACAAGAATCATAGACAGAGAATAAATAGTTGAGTTCAAGAGACATTGAAGCATGGAGAGTTGTTCAAGAACCATACAGAACAGAAAGAAGAGAACAGCTCTGAGAGATTTCGCTTCAGAGTTAAAGCGCTGTAGAAGATACGCAGTCTATTTTCCTTGCATAAGAATAGTAGATGGATTGGTTGCGAAAGTTTATAAGATTGAAATAAAGGACATTGTTGAAATTAAGTTACAACCATTGAAAGTCAAAGAAGGGAGATCAAAATTGAATTTGAAAAAACGAACTGAGCCTGCAATTACTAGAATAGAGCCTCAGACAGAGAATGTCGCAGTGCAAACAGATGACAGGTTTAAGAAGAGTCTAATCCCAGTCAGGATAAAGTCAAGACAAGTTACAGATGACTTACCTGAGTTGTGCAGTGTTGAAATGGTCGATAATATAGAAAAGCTGACATCTGAAGGAAAAGATGTGAAGAATGACAGTGCAATTATAACGCCAGATACATTCTTGTCGATGCTATGTAGTCAAGCACAGAAATGTAAGAAAGATAAACAGTGCAGAAAATTCCAACAAACAATTGCTAATATTTCAGAGCTAGAGACTGTTGATGGTATGCTGAACAGTTTAGTGTCAAAAGGAATAGGTGTTCTAGAAGACATAAAGACATTACTTCTTCAGAAAGGAAAGTCAAGTCAAAGTAACATTCAAGATCAAGTGCAAGATGAGAAACAAGAAGCTGTCAAATGCAAAGATCCAGAAAGAACTGACCTGAATGTGCAAAGTCATGTACCTGTTCCAGAGTTGAGCGACGTTCCCTTAGATAGTGGATATTCAAGAGATGATAGCCTTAATCCACAAAAGAATCAAGAACAGCTGAAGCAAGTTACAGCAGCAGCACAGATGGACTCAGCAACACAAACGGAGAATAAAGTTGCAGTTTCAGCAACACAAACAGAGAATAAAGCTGCAGTTTCAGCAACACAAACAGATGTTGACTTTAACACTGACCCATCTTACAGGCGTACAGGAACAGTACAGAGCGTTAACAGCGGTCCGGAGGAAAAGAAGAAAATTACCAAGAAGTCCGAACTAAGCGTAAATGAGTTAAAAGAAGCAATAAGAGACATCATAACATATGACTGCTTCAGCGCCAAGGTACCATGGATGATGTACAGAAGGCTGGAAATAAAGCTTGATGTAGACTTATCACAAAGAGAACAAGAAGTATGCCAGCTGGTGGACGATGTCGAGCAAGAGCTGAACATAGAAAGGGAAAAAGAAATAGAGAGGTTGAGACAAATTCGAGAGATAGAGAAGCAGAAGAAGAAGAGAGCAAAAAGAAACAAAGTGTCGACGAAGACAGAAGAGAAATAAAGGAAGACGCAATTATAGAAATTGCTAAACAGATTTCGTGGGAAGGACATAAAATCAAGGAGTCGATAAGCAGCTGTTAGCACTGGAGGTGCTACATAAATTAATGATGAAGTGAGATAGGGAGAGAGTAGCAGGAAGCTATGAGAGCAGTGGCATAGCATAATAAGAGGTATAAACAATATGGCGGCGGCAGCTCAGTCTTGAGAAGACTTAGTATAATTGGTCTGTACCGCACACAAGAGACAACTGAGTACACCTGACCAATAGAGCACTGCAGTAAGGGAGAAGAGTAAAGGAGATGTAAGACGTACAATTGAGGCCGCGGTAGTACGGCAGGAAAATTTTTGTGAAAAGTCGTGGTGACGACGGTAGAAATACTGGAGACTTAGATTTTTTGATGAAGCAGCACAAGAAGACAGCAATTATGGAACGAAATAAAGTGACAACTACAACTATCAGCCACAAGTTAATCCTAACTTATATGATCAAGATGGGACATGGAAGATAATAGACTTTTACAATCAACAAGAAGAAACAGTACAGCGGAGTCCAAGCCTTACAGACGAAATAAAGAAGCACGAAGCACATGAGAAGTCTAGCCGCACTACACGAAGACAACACATCAATGTTCGCAATGTTAGTCACATGGTCACAACCATCGTTCCCTATCCCTTCGTTAGCCCTAACATATTCCCTGCAACACCTGTTGCAACCTCAGTGATCATGTGAAGCGAACATGTGATGACAGAAGGAAACATCAATCAACAACTACAACCACCAGTCTACACACTACAGTTAGGACGATGAAGAGGAGACACTCTTTTGATCAACGAGAGGCCATATAATTCAGCAGAAGCGGAGTAACACAGAAGAAAACTTGAACTAACAACTACAACTACCAGATTACACATTACAGTGGGAACACTGATGATAAGAAGCATCTACAAGCAACAAGATGTAACAATTCAGCAGAGATGAAGCCCTACAGAATAAAACATGAATCAACAACTACAACTACCAGCTTACACATTACAGTGGGGACACCAATGATAAGAGGCATCTACAAGCAACAAGATGTAACATAACTCAGCAGAACCGGAGCCGTACAAAGGAAGAATGAGTCAACAACCACAACCACTAGCCACAAGCTAACCCCAGCTTATACACTACAGTTGGGACGATGAAGATAATATACCTTTAAGAGCACTGAGGAATAATAAAACTTGTCATCATCGAAGACCTACAGCACAGCTTACAAACATTAGCAACAATATTGCTGACGAGATGGTACTACTTATACAATCAGAACTTATCAACATAAAGCAAAGAAAATAACATTGAAGGAATGAACGACTTTACCAACACCAGACTCAGAAGATAAACATCATCAAGTATACAAGCTATTGTCATACTGACAACAACAACATATTAATTCGTTCGTCCTCATCCTCCTGCAGAGCGACTATAAATAACATCACAACTGATACCAATTTCATAACGAGTGATCAAGTACAGTGATAGCATAGACACATGAGTGATAAGTGATTAATCATGAGACATATTCAGAGTGTTAATAGAATAATTGTAACTGACAAAATAGAACTTTTTCAGACTAGGATAAAGACAGCATAGCACAAAGTCTATAGAAGATTCCTTACAAGTCAAGACTTATTCAATGTTAAGTAGTTAATATAGTAATTTGCATGTTGACTAATATTGTATATGTATTTCAGGTATATGTCTGGCTCAAGACTAGAAGAAAAAGATATAAAATAATAATAATAAACAGAGCCAGCACAAAAGATGTCAAAGACCACACCAGATGATGTTGAACCAGAAAAGTTATACGCCTTGCTCTCTATGGTATTAGTAATTGACGACACAGAGCTATGATGTAATCATAATGTCCAGATTATAGCCACTGCTTAGTTGAATAATGATAGTGCTGACATTGAGATGAACAGGTACACATGGACTTCAAGTATAATATTGATCTTGAATATTTGGTTGACTATGACATACTGGGGTACAGTGCATAGTTCAGACAGCATTGATGATTCGACGGGTGCATCCAAGGCTAGCATCAGCCGAGCACATCATGCTCTGACTTAGTGACATAGGTCTTTCGCTATTGCCCCAAGACAGATGGTAGGATTGTGCGTAATTAGTTGCATACACGACTGGTAATTCGACTGGTGCATCCAAGGCTAGCATCAGCCGAGCACATCACATTCTGACGTAGAAACACGTGTTTCTTGCTATTACTTTGGGGATATTTAATTAATGCATGCTTGGTGACGTTATACATTATAGATATACTACATTCTGCCTATCTGTCCGCTACAATGTAACACTGACATTGACGGCAGATATTATAGACATATTAAGGACTGACAAACCTCTGCTTTCAGAGGCAGTTCCATGTTGCCCCTTGTAAATACAATATTTAATAATGTATGTTCACATATTTATGTTATATATTTGATGTAATGATTGATGATATACTTTACTTGAGTCATTACTATATAGACTACAGCATAGTCTCATTTGCATTTATTTTCTTCATTGCCTTTGATAATTGTCTTTGATGTTTTTGAGCCAGCTGTGGGTGGGATAGAGTAGTTATGATAGTGGGATAGTTAGAGTTTGGGTAATTTTTGATAGGACGCAAATGTCTCACTGCGTGATACATTTGTGTGGCCCAGGGACATATATGTCACCGTGGAGTCTTCAGCATTATTATGCTGAAGTTAAGTCAGATGAACAGTATTTTGGGGTCGTTAAAATAACAGGGTATGAGAAAACGGTTTTGAAAATTGGAATAATTTATTAAAGTGGACTATTTGTCTTATAGATGGGAGATAAGAACCAGCACATATGTGCTTAGTTGGTAAGGGAGAGAACTATTTTGGACTTTAATATTTCCTAGGTATACATAGTTCTGCTTTAGAAAATTAGCATAATGATCGTTTTTAATAAACTTGAAGTAACAGAACATAGCGTCTGAGCATAAACCACAAAGGGAGATAACCATATTATTAGCGCCCTTTAGAGTTAAGTGAACGGAGAGCGGAGAAAACGCACGTGAAATGTGAGCGAAGTGTAAACATTTATGGAATGAAGTTCACTGAGTTGTTTATGAAGTATAAACAGTTATGAAGCACAGTTCACGGGGTTGACAGCGTAGAGTTAAAACCGTGATAGGTGAGTGAACTGAACAATGGACCAATCATATTGTTTGGAAAACAAAGAAACGGATGACGGGTTGAGGATTTGAAGGACAAAAAAGAGGGCAGTCCAGACTAAGACGCGCTACGGAGCGGTCGTGTTTACTCAGTCTCACCAGAAACCTTAACAAGGTTAGACGTGCCGTGCTGGGCGCTCAAGAAATGTGAAACCTGCGGTGTGCAGAAGGTCTACAGAAGTAGCTAGATATAGAAATGTAGTGATAGGAATTCAGGAGAATAGCTTAGATTTGATTGATAATTTGTGCTAAATAGATAGGCATAGAATAGGGGTGCCTAGTAAGAAATGTGATAGGTGCTGGACTTCTATTTAAACGGTAAGTTGGCAAACTTTATTTTCTTGATTATTTTATAGAATTACAGGCAACCATTTTTAAAGGTTGAAGACTCCCACGCATAAAAGGGATGTTTATCAAGAGAAGGGCATGAGAAGTTCCACAGATATATATTGCAGAGAATTACAAGAAATACGCTCTCTCATACATGTTGTTTGACAGATGAACAGTTGATGATAAAATAGACGTGGTATCGTCTCAGGCATGTTATGAACAACCAAAAGATATTATTGGCACCAATTTTAGTTAAAGTAAATGTTTTCAGAATTATAGCCAAGAGACTACATGAGGATAATGCTGCACAGATTTAAGGGAGAGGTTGAACTGAGTGAATATATAAGTCGACCTTTGACAAAGTACCGAGTGGATAACTATTTGAATAAATATCCAGGATTAGCTGTCAAGACTATGAAAGAGAGTCATAGTCTACGGCTATAGTAAGAAGTAAAAGCTGGAAGTGCTCTAACATCTACAGAGTTTATTCTGCGCTCTCTCATGTCAGAGTAAGTATGGTGGATGCCATTTGAGTAGTAGACATTGTTTGATTTTTTCACAGGTATAACAGTTATTATGATATGAAAAAAAAAACTCTGCATTTAAAGGAGTAAGCCCAACTAAGTTGATATAGGAGATAAAATGATCTCAAGGATCTGGCAGAACTTATAAATAAGAATCATGAGGGAAAATAGTAGACTTTGAGAATGAACTTTAGGGAGATAGTTATACAAAGTAATGAGTAAGAGGCTGCAGAAGAGACAAAAAAGACCTATACTTTGAGATGTCTGATGAATTATGTTTGAAGAGCATGGAAAGTAACTCATGTAAATAAAAGTTGTTTTTGAAGTTGAACCCCATCACTCCAGTTGTTGTGATGTGTGAAGAGATATCTGATAGAATACAAGTTGGAAGTCTACAGGTTATAATTGGAGAATTGTGTCAAATTGCTATAACGTTTGAAGATCAGGGAAATTGACTACACATAATTTTATCTCCAACCAGAAGTTGCTTATAATTCTTCTTTGAATAATGATTTCCATATTCTAATTTTTTTATTTCAAATACATTCAACAGTTTCGATCATCGTGCAAAATTTCATTTTAATTAATGTGATAACTCCTTCATGTTCAACTGATACCCCCAAAACTTTGGATGTGTTTTTCTCAAAAGATACAAGGTACTTCAGTGGAGATGGTATAAAGCTGTAATAGGGCGAAGAAAATTTGACAGCATCAAAGGTTGCAGACGTGACGATATTTGTTCTAGCGTAAAGCTTAGAGTAGTGGACCCATCTCTCCATCTGTTTATAACTTGTCACAGATTTGACTGTTAATTTTATTTTACCAACATGTCCCATTTTCTTATCTTTTAATGTTCTGGTTTCCTCGATTTTTTTGCACTTGCAGTTTTCTTTTCATCCAGATTTTTCCTACGCAGCCCATTATTCCCTCTCAGACCCCACCCCGCGGTTTTAATTCGTTCTGGCCTTCAATATAAATTCCCCACTTGGTCAGTAGCGGTCAGATAAAATTATTTACGCCGCACCTGGTGTTGTCTGACTCGGGGAAATGCAGATGGCTCGTAACAGGTTTGATCTCGAGCGAGAAATAAGTTATTTGAAGCGAACCGCTAGCCTTCTACAATCGCTAGCGGGATCAAATGGGGAGACAAAACTCACGTTCATTTTGAGATTTTTGGTTGTGGCCCCTGATCGCTCACAGAATAATATTATGTATTGTCTATCTGGGAAACTTTCTCGCGGCTGTTGTCTTCTTTCTGATGTAGACTCTAGAATAACATTTGTCTTACTCTTGATTACATTATACGCCGAACATCTGTGGAAACAGGCGATGCCAGGTGTCCAGGGGTAGCGTCACTTGTAGACTATAAATTTAGATAGGTTACTCAGTCAAGCACACTCGTAAATTTTTCCTGCCCGTAGATGAACAAATGAGACAGGCAGCCTTTAACACAGAACTAAATTTTGTTGCCCATTTTCTCGTCATCTCGGGTTTTCAGGATATACCGCATTGCTATCGCAAGATTCCAGTCAGGCGAAGAACGTCACATTCTCTTCGATCTAGCGGTTTCTGAAAGCAACTAGCACCACGAGTTGTCACACCCTACCTGAAGTACAACCTTTTGTCAACGCCCATCCCTCTAATGGGAAATAAGCTCACGCAGTGTGTAACGAGCCATAGCAAATCTGAAAATCGTATTTGGCAGTAATGGTTTCCTACTCGCCTCTTGATCACCAGTCAGAGCATTGCGGCTTCTAACATATCTATCAGACCAGCGTCTTCAGCAGAATTTAAAAATCACCAGACTTTGTGCTTAAACGGAGCACTCAGTCACAAATAAGAGTTCAAGCCAGCCCAACAGGATTTAACACCAAATACGCAGGCCTAATTTCACGCGCCGGGATAATAGCGCAATGGACCATTTGTCCTAAAGTTACCTCGTCTTGGGTGTGTTTCTGGTCATTTAAAACCATGCACGTATTAGCGGCCAGTCGGATATAGGCAGAGTATCTACAACCTATCTCGTTATTAGGGTGTAACCACCAGTGCATGGATAGTGTCTACAGTGTATTTAACAGTGAAAATTCATCACCTATAGGAGAATCTATACCTAAAGACACTAACTGGAGCATTGATCGTGGTCCCCCAAGAGCGGAAGGATTGAGAACTTTTGTTTATTTATTTCTCAGGTGTTCTACAGCGGGTTTTGTGTTGGTGAATTGTTTGTCCATTGGTGTTTGATTAGATACTTGTTGACTGTTGTGAATATTGATGCCTTTTACTAAGTTGTTGTGCTGATATACATTATTTTCATATATCTTTTCTTCTTCAAGAACCTTTAATAAATTTTACTCATTTATTAACGCGCTGTTCACGACCCTTTCATCCATACTTAATATTACAAGCTCTCACTATAGTCTCTATTTTTGACAAGAGAAAAGAGAGAGAGCGGGTGGTGCTTAGACTATATAAGTATGTTGAGGCGTGGAGAGAGAGATAACTTTAATGTATCCTCTTCCAGGTTGGTCTCAAGTTCACCCTATTTACACAATATCTCTGTGTAATCTATAATTTTGTCAGTTCACTCTCATTGTCGATTTCACTACAATTGTCTAACTCGACAAATACTCTAACACTTTAACTCAACCACGACACCCTTGTTAGTTAGTTTCTCACCGATGGTGGTTTTTAGCGGTGCCATCTTACTTTTTGGGGGACCAAGGGCTTTCTTTATACCGTCGTACATTTGTCTAATGTTGCCTGTTTGCGCTGCGATCTGGAAGCTCTCACTGAGCTGGAGCCAATAGTCATTTGCACAGCGTCGAGCAGTTTGTTGAACTTTGCTTCATCGTGCCTTCAGGATCTGTAGGGTTCTAGCAGTTGGTGAACGTTTGTATTCAATCGTAGCACTGCGCTAAGCTTCAGTCTCAGGTGTCATCACATTTGATGAAGAATCAAACCAGTCATTTGACAAGCGCAGTAATCTGAATGGTGTTCCGCAGATGCTCCCAGTTCTCTGTAACAGTATCAACTATCATCATGCTTTGGACTACTAACCACTTTCTTGAAGGTCGTGGTAAATTGAGCGATCATGACATGGTCTGACATCTTGCTGATATCGATGCGTAGTTTCCCTTCATATCTGACACGATGGAGTTTTTCTTGGTTGTGCTCTGATTTTGCAGCAAACCAAGAAGTGATCTGTATCACACAGTCTGCACTTTGGTACGAGCGTATAAAGAGCACAGACTTGAGAAGTTGTCTTCTGACAAGAATTAGATCCTATTGGTGCCAGGGCTTGGATCGTGGGTGTTGTCACAAAATGGTTGTGCTAATCATTTTATTGTGTTCTATCAGTCTTCCATTCCATATTGTCCTTCGTTTTATTTCTTCATAAACCCATATTTTCTCTCATATTGAACGCATGACTCAAGTTTCATGTCGTTATTTTGCATGACCTATCCTGAGTAGAGATAACGTAAAACAAATTCAGCTGGGCGCCGATACTTCACGTAATGATATTAGGAAGGTAAACACTATAGCAGTCAGGGAAGTTATATAACTCACCAGAGGATGGACCCTAGTGTTTGTCAACATTCGTAATAAGAAATTAAAATGAAGGTTTGTCATGAAGTACAGACATGAGTAATCTAAACAGGGAAATGCCCATACCTTATATGGGAGGCGTATTAAATTACCTGAGTGGGGTCTATGTAGGGTTCGGGCTCCGACGTCCCACCTACTTCAATGGATGTTGATGCGAATACACAGCCTCTCATATCCAGGTGCAGTGATCGCCGCGGAAGCTACTGTTGTAGTAAGCTTCTAGCCAGGGCCGGCTCTACCGACGGCGCAACACGTGCATTTGCACGGGGCGGCAAGCTTTGGGGGGGGGGCGGCAAAAAATATTTTTACTTATTTTTACAATCCCGCCAAAATATTCCGCCTGGGAGCCTCGCTGGTGTAATGGTTACCACACTGCGCTAGTAATCAGGTGTTCAAGCCCGTGCGCAGGCATTTGTAAGAGTGTCATCGACCGGGATTTTGACTGAATAACCTGAACGGCCCCTGATAAACCCTCTGTGGATGGTGTCGCGGAGTGTTCGAAGGTTTCGTCTAGATTATTTTAAAATTCCTTACTTTTCTATTCCTTCACATTTTGTCTGTTTTCTCTACGAAATATTTGCACCTGCGATCTGTTCTTTAGCTGTTTTTCAAGTCTTCACTAATAGTTATGCCATACAATCGTAATGCTATCTTCTCCTCCTACAAAGGCAGTAAAAGGTATTTCTTTAGAGACGTCAGTACAATTTATTCGCTTGGTCGAAACCACAGTTGTTCCAAGAGGATTATATTTCCGTGTTCAGTGGTCAACTGAAGACCGCCACGATAAATTTTCCGGCATGGCTGAACGAGAGACGGGAATTAATTAACTTGGCGTGGGAATCAGGAATTTATTTTTTTATCGACTGTTCTATGTTGGCGGCTCGAATGTTTCAGTTGTTTTTGGAGTGTGCATTCAAGGAAGTTACAGTGATAAATAAGTTTTTTAAACGTTTTATGGAAGTTAGTACAGTGGTTCAGCCTCCATTCATTACTAAATAATACATTTTATTGTAGGGTTTATTAAAACAGTTTTAATATTTAAACAGATATAATGTCCGATAAAAGAAAAAGCTATCAGGTGCTGAATATCGGAAACGGAAACTGGAAAAAGAACGCGATATTCAAAAACATAGCGGGGCTTTACATAAATATATAAAAACTGAAACAGCTGATGTAGGACAGAAGAAAATAAGCAAATGTACCGAAACAAATGATTCTGAGCTCATGGCAAGTACTTCTAACTCGGACCCCAGTAACGTAGATATTACTAACAATGTCGAAAATGAGACTGATTTGACTGTTTCCAATTCCAGAGATTTAAGTGATGAACTTAAGAGGTACACTGATCCGGCAAGATGGAGTCCTTCTTTAAGCGATACCGAAAGACTGGAAATCGTTAAAAAAAAGGCCTGCCAGAGAGACCAAAAAATGAGTTCGTTTTTCCGCGCAGCTCTAATGGTCGGAAATTTTCACTAAATTTTTACACTAGGGAGCTAAGCAATGGAGAACATATTAATCGATCATGGTTAGTGTATTCAAAAGAAAAAGATTCTGTATTTTGTTTCTGCTGTAAGTTGTTTTCCTGTAATAAAATGTCTCTCACTACTGATGGCTATAATGATTGGGGTCATTTGTATGTGTATGTTAATGAACACGAAAAATCTAAAAACCACTTGGAGTCCCATACAAAGTGGATTGAATTATCGTCCAGGCTTAAATCAGTACAGACAATTGATTCAATGCAACAAAAGTTATTAAATTCAGAAGTTCGACACCGGAGGAGCATAATAGAACGCCTAATTGCTATTGTCCAATTCTTGAGCCAACAATGCTTGCCATTTCGTGGAACATCTGATAAATTATATGACCCTAACAATGGAAATGTTTTTAAAGCTTCTTGGGGAGCTGCGCTAGCGTAGTGGTTACAACACCGCTCTGGCGACCGGGTGATTCAGGATCAAACCCGGGCGACGGCATTTGAGGATTTTTCGTCGACCGGGAATTGGACTGGATTAACTCGAGACCTGGCGAGAACATTTGAAGGAGTGTCGTCGACCAGGGATTGGCGGCTCCTGAGCCGACCCAGCTGCAATGGGTACCTCCGAAATCGGAGAGTATTTGCCTGAATGGCGAGGGACACATGTCTCTGTACAAGAAAAAAGGGATACTCTCGTAAAATCAATGTCAGGTTAGACATTATTAATATCCTAGATTTCGCTTCGAGTATTAGCGGGCGTACGAAAAAAAAAAAAAAGCTTCTTGAACTGATTGCCAGATTTGATAGTGTTATGTGTGAACATTTAATGAGAGTAGCTCGTGGATTGACCCAACATTTCCTTGGGAAAAACATTCAAAATGAATTAATTGCTATTCTCTCTGGAACCATAAAAAAAAAAAAAATAATTTCTATGATGGAGAAAGCTAAATATTATAGCATAGTTGCAGACTGTACTCCCGATGTAAGTCACATTGAACAATTAACACTAATTGTAAGATTTGTTAATACGAATCCAGATGATATCAACATTCATGAGCATTTTCATGGTTTCATTGCTGTAGAAGCTACTACAGGCTCAGCGTTAACCGAATGCATTCTAAGAAAATTGTCAGACATGGATATTCCAATCGCAAACATGCGTGGCCAGGGGTATGACAATGGATCAAATATGAAAGGAAAACATTCAGGAGTTCAACAACGTATTAGGGACTTGAACCAGAGAGCTTTTATATCCCTTGCTGTTCTCATTCTCTCAACTTTGTGATCAATGATGCCGCGATGTCATCTAGAGAAGAGTTTTTATTTTTTGAAACGGTTCAGAAATTGTATGTGTTTTTCTCAGCGTCAACACTGCGTTGGGGAATCCTTAAGAAACATATTACAACTCTAACGCATAAGCCACTAAGTACAACTCGCTGGGAATCTAGAATCAAGGCCATTCGTCCTTTAAGATATTATATTGAGGAATTTTATGATGCATTGATAGAAATTGCTGATGACGAGTCAGTAGACAAAATGGCGAGACGTGAAGCTGAAACCCTTGCCCTAAAACTCTGAGATTTTAAATTTTTATGTTGTCTGGTTATATGGCACTATGTTTTAAACGAAATTAATGTTGCTAATAAACTGTTGCAAAGCATAAAAATGGAATTATTTAGTGCCATAACAACTTTGACAAATGTTCTCCATAGCCTTAAGAATCTCAGAAATGATGAATCATTTCAAAATTTTCTTGTTGATGCTACAACATTAGCTGAGAAAGTTGAAGCTGATCCTGATTTGATACCATCGTTTGAATGTACTAGAGTGCGTCGGCAGAAAAAGGAACACAACTATGAAGCAAGAGATGAACCTATTTTAGATCCCAAAACTAAATTCAAAATTGAGTTTTTCTTATTTTTATTATTGATGTTGCAACTAATTCTATTGAAGAAAGGTTCGAGCAATTGGAACATCACAGTTCACATTTTTCCTTTTTATATAACATCCCTAAATTGAAATCTGAGATGACAAATGAGCTCTTAAACAAATGTAGAAACCTAGAAAGCATTTTAACACATCAAGAAAATAGAGACATTGATGCCATTGAGCTATGTGATGAACTGAAAGTAGTATCCAAATTAGTACCAGAAAATACTCCACCAATTGAAGTTCTTCGTTACATTATTGAAAATAACATTGCTCCTAATGTCGCTATAGCCTTAAGAATATTACTAACTTTGCCGGTAACGGTAGCAAGTGGTGAGCGTAGTTTTTCAAAACTGAAGCTTATTAAAACTTCTTTACGCTCAACAATGGCCGAAACTAGATTGGAAGGACTTGCCATGGTTTCAGTTGAACATGAAATCGGTCAAAAATTAGACTACACAGACCTTATTTCTGCTTTTGCAAATATGAAAGCAAGAAAAGTGTCTTTTTAAGCAGTATATACTTCAAACAATATAAATTCAAATAATGTGAAAATATTGTTAAAAACTATAACATGTACATACTATAGTTAAGTGTTTGTGACTCAGCAGTTCATCGTTCCACATGAGAAGAGCATCCCGTATATGTAAGTAATGTAACTACATTTATTTCATATAATTGTCTCTAATAAAGTCAATGGTTTATTTTATGACTATACAGTATTTTCATCAATTTATCAATACATTATTATTAATGGTACTATTTAAAATTAGGCTAATGGTCATGAAATTAATGTTGAAGCTTGTTTAATAACATAATGGTTTCAAAAATTTCAAACGTTAATTTGAGGTTGGACTGGGGCGGCAAGGTATGGTATTGCACGGGGCGGCAAAATTCCTAGGGCCGGCCCTGCTTCTAGCATATGGCCTCTCCTGTACAAACGTGTCCATAGCAGCACCTTCAAGTGGTGACCCCGTTTTCACAGAGTTTGCTATGGGGGCGACCGAGTGCCTAGCGGTATAACTGGGTCGGGAGTTGTTTGGAACTCCTCCTAAGGTGTAGGCGCAATACCCACCGGCAGGTGGACCATGCTCTGGTCAACACCAACCCAAACCCCACTCATGGGTTAAATGCTACTTTCTCTCTTCTCTACTTGCCTACCAAGCTTTCTCTGTCCAATCCACGATACACCTCACCAAGGATCCTGAAGTGGTGATGGTAAAAGATGGGTCTTTACCTAGAAGGGATCCGGGCCCTGTCCTATGTCCCAGCTGCAGCAAGATTGCCATGCGACCTGACATTACACTTATCGTCAAATTTTGTCCAACTCCTGAGATACGGGAAGCAAAGCCACTAAAACTCAATGGAAATTTAGAACCGCTGTGCTCGGGAAAATCGTGAAGGCATAGGATGCAGGACGTGACACAGCCACAGCAAAAGCTCAGCCACAGAACGAAGAAATGAGGCCTGCATCGTGAGCGCTTGTGACTAGCGGGGAATGCATCTCTGTGAACCCCACCTGAACCCCCAGGGCGAAGTGATCTTTAGAGCCAAAAAGGTGAGTGGCCAAGCAAATCAACCCAATACTCATGGAGGAAGACACACCCATTGCATTCTTTGGGAGGGAGATGTCTGCAGCAAACACCCAATACCTCCAATGCCAGTCAAACAACATATTCCATACGAGCTCGGGCGTCGCCTCGGTTACCAAGGCCCGCGCAAGAGAGATAAATCCCCTGCTCCTTGTGAAAAGTCAGCGAAGGGGAACCTTAACATTCTACAGCTAAATATAGCTGGACTACAGAACAAGACAATTGAGCTTACAAAAATACTACACGAACATCAAGTACAAGTAGCCCTTCTGCAGGAAACAATACTCCCACGGAGACAAATTAACATCATGGGTTATACACAGTACAAATGTGAATGCCTGAAGTGCCAAGGCATCTTGACCTTAATCAGAAATTATACCCAAGCCACAGTAACCAACAACCCTGCGGGGGATATCGACCACCAAATAATAAAGCTATGGGGCAAAGATAGCGCCAAGTACACACTACACAACATTTACTGTCTCCCGACCTCATCAAAAGGTCTGCCTGAGTTCGAGCCCATACTAAAGAAAACTGTCATAGCTGGTGATTTTAATGCTCACATTCCTGCTCTAGGATACAGGCGGTTCAACAGTAGGGGTCTAGAGGTTGAGGAGCTGTGCAGCGGTACCAACTTAATGCTGCTGCAGAACTTGGAAACTCCATTAACACTCCTACACAGGGCACACGGCTCGACCAGCCGACCAGATCTGACATTTGTTTCAGCTGACATAGCAGAAAATAGTATCATCAAAGTCTTAGAAGACGTGGGAAGTGACCACCGCCCTGTTTTAACAACTATTTTAACACCACAGATGACACAGAAGTCCCCGTGTAAACCATCCTGGAACTTCAGGAAAGCAGACTGGGACCGCTACGGCCGAGAAACTGACGCTAGGTTCAGTCAAATCATTAGAACTGATAACATTAATACTACATACAACAACATGTGTACCACAATCCTAACAGCTGCCAAAAAGTGCATCCCAAGGGGGAAGCATAAGAAGTATAAACCTTACTGGACACCTGAACTAGCTGAAGCAGTCAAAGAAAGGAGAGAGGCTAGAAAGAAGGCTGAAAAATACCCTAACACCCTAAATAAAACAGAGTACAACAGGTGGACAGCAAAAGTAAGGTATGTCACCAAGAAGAATAAACGGGAGACTTGGAAAGAAAATTGCAACAAACTAGATTTAAAAAGAGAAGGGAACAAAGTTTGGAGACTCATCAGTAATCTCGAGGGAAGCAAGAAAAAGACGAACCCAACACCTATTGTGGATGGAAGTGGTGATGAAGTAACATCAAGCAGCAAGAAAGCCGATATCTTCAACAATTTTTATGCCAGTGTAAATAAAACACAACAGAGAAAGAAACTAGACAAAGTGCTCCTAAAGAACACATCCACGCGTAACATAGATCAGACCAATATGGCTGCGTTTGATGATCCGTTCCGTCCGCAAGAACTGAGAATGGCACTACGGAAACTGGCCAAAAATAAAGCTCCAGGACCAGATAAAATTAAAAAGAGATGATTTGTCAACTAGGGCCAAAGGCAAAAGAGACACTTCTATGGTTCATCAATAGAACGTGGAACGAGGGACAGCTACCATCAGCATGGCTGATAGCAACCATCTTGAATATATTGAAGAAAGGGAAACCACCAGGAACACAAAGAAGCTATAGGCCCATATCCCTCACTTCATGCTTGGGCAAGCTGGTCGAGAGAATGGTAAACAACAAACTATACTGGTGGTTGGAAAGCTGGAACCTTCTGGACAACAACCAGGCAGGCTTCAGACGTAAGTGTCGCACAGATGACCCCCTCTTCAGGTTTACACAGAATGTGATGGATGGCTTTCAAGAGGGAAAAAGCACAATAGCTGTGTTCATCGACCTTGAGCAAGCCTACGACAGAGTTTGGAGAAAGGGACTTTTGCTAAAGATGAGAAGAATGGGAATAGGATGGAAAATGGTTAGATGGATACAGGCCTTCCTAACAAATAGAACCATAGCTACCAACTATGCCGGTGCAATTTCACGGAAAAGAACGCTGGAAGAAGGACTGCCTCAAGGCTCTTCTTTAAGTTGCACCCTTTTCCTCATCTTCATTAATGACCTTGCCAAACATCTGAATGTGTCGAAAGCGCTGTTTGCTGATGACCTTGCCATCTGGACTACTGACAAATATCCCATCCTGGCAAAAGCCAAGATCAACAGAGCTCTCCTTACAATGTCAGTATATTGTGAACTGTGGAAACTTAAAATCAATACACAGAAAACTGTATACACCACTTTCTCCCGCAGCCACAAAATAGCAAAAAGACCTATCAACATCAAACTGAGTGGGGAAACACTAACAAAAGAAGAGCACCCAGTCTATCTAGGAGTAAAACTGGACAGACAATTGAAACTAGATGGATACATCCACAACCTCAGGGAAAAAGCATGTAAGCGCCTAAACCTCATCAAACGGCTAGCTAGTACAAATTGGGGAGCGGATAAACAAACCCTTCGTCAACTATATCTTGGCTATGTGAGATTAGCGATAGACTATAACCTCCCCCTCCAGACCATTGTGAGTACTAATACCATCTCAGCTCTGGACCGTGTGCAGAACCAAGCTCTCGGGTTAATTTGCGGAGGGATGAGATCAACACCTACATCCGTATGTGAGATAGATGACAATATAGAGCCGCTGGATATCAGGCGTAAAAGAGCACTGACTGAAGCTTTAGAGAGATACAGGAGACAAGAGAAAGACCACCCAAACAAAGTACTTATTGACACTTGGAAACAAACACGAAAACTGAAACAACTATCTCTCCTGGACATAGCCAAAGAGGAAAATGATAAACACCATCTCTCGTAAGAGAGAGAATTGGAAAACAAATACGGTACTTTGGACCACCCTCTTGGGAAAACTTCCATCAACCAACTGTCAAAACACAACTGATAGATAAAACGGCCAACAAGGAAACACTACCCACAATCTTGAAGACGTGTGCCTTGGAGACCATAAACAGCTACCCAACGTCAGCAATCCAGGCTTACACAGAGGGTTCAGCTTTCAAGACCACCTCTTTTGCAGGATACGGCGTTTGCATATGGTACCTGGATGGATCCTCTTATGAGTTCTGTGACTCCTGTGGTGAGAATTGTTCAAATTATGAAGCGGAGGCTGAGGCCATCAAGACAGCCATTGAATTACTACACCAACAGTTTGACCTTATGGAACGAAAGCCATCAGATTTAGTGATTTTCAGTGACTCCATGTCTGTTCTGGAAGCACTTAAACAGACTCCATATGAAAACAAAGACATTTTTCTTATAGGAAGAGCGGTTCACAACTTGATCACAGCCTACTCCATCAGTGTAACCCTACAGTGGATCCCTGGACACAGTGATCTAACTGGAAATGAGACAGCTGATAGACTTGCAAAAGCAGGAGCCTCTAAACAACAAAAGGACAGACCCTGCAGCATGAGAACAGTCAAACAGATTCTCAGAAACAACACAAGGGAAATCTGGCTGAACAGATGGGCGAACGGGCCGACTGGCCGAAATGTCTTTAATGAAATGTCCTGCCCAAAAGACAATGACAACATAAACAGACTCAGCAGGAGAAATCAAAGTCTCATCTTTCAGTTCCGAACAGGACACGCCAGAGTCAATAGCCATCTAAACCGTATCAACCCTCAGCACCTACCCATGTGTAGAAACTGCTCTCATCCCTATGAAACAACCAGACACCTCCTCATGGAGTGTCCATCACTCACAAACGCCAGGAAAAAACTTTTACAGACACCTCTGACAGTCACCAACTCACTATATGGAACATTAAAACAACTGCAGAAAACCTGCACTTTTTTAAGAATGGCATTGGGCTGCCAAGAGTAGATATGCTCAGCAGCTATGGGATATCGACAACAACAACAACAACAAATTACCTGAGTCTGCAGGATTTCATAAGAGAAGGGGAGAAAAGATATACACTAAAGTCAAACGGTTAAATTCGCTTGGTCTAGGCAAGATTTATTAAAATGAACTACGTTTGACTGGTGATTTTCACTGAATGTAAAGCCGACAGAGCGTGGGCGCAATGAGCCATAAAATGCATCACCTTTTCACACTGCAGCACTGTGTTCCACTGAGCCAAGACGACACCTTCAGACTAGCCAGGGCCGAAGAAATATAGGATTTCATTTATGAGGAGGGGACCGAGTACTGAGGATCTACTGAAATTAACAAGGAAACCACTTGGAACCTATAAACAGGATAATAGTGAGATTACCGTTAAAGCAATTCTCAACTATCTGTGACTGCTTCATGACGGTTCTCTCACAGGGAACCAAAAGCAGAGGTAGCCCCAGGCTCCAAATGGAGCAGGGAGTGGATGATGATGACATATGGTCTACATATTAATTATATTATCATTTTAATAAGTTTGTACATATATTTAAACGTGTGAATCAGGCAAAAGTCATTTTCCACTGTCCAGCCACATATTTTCCCATCATATTACCTAAATGTACAATGATTTTTCATACTATCCACTGGGTTTATTACTGATGTTCCGGAAGAGTAAAATTACTGAGAAAAAAAGGGAAGGGTTGGTGGAACGGACAGGAAACAAATACTTAGAAGAGACATTTGTTTTATCTGAAGCTTGTGACACCAGACAGACCACATTATGATCAATGGTAGATGGAGGCATTCAATACAGGATGTGAAAGTAAGAAGAGGTGCAGATGTGTTAAGCGATCACCACTTAGTAGTAGTAAGACTGAAGGTGAAACTCAGAACTTCTGGACCATACCCTCACCACACATCAAATACCATAATTCCCGCCGTAAGTTACTTCGGTCAGTCGGTTTGTCACATTTTGCACACTGTCGTTTGTCCAGTTTTTTATTTTTGAGAGAGTGCATTAACTTTCAAGCACAGCTAAGGGGGTGCAACTGTGGTTGAAAGTAAGACAATAACATTGTATTGTTTCCCCTTATATGTACTCTCCCGAAAATATAAAAAGTGTGACGGTGGGCATTAAGTCAACAGACAATCAAGAAACTCTTTTGTCCAGTGTCATTCGGGAAACGAATTTAAACTCATCATTTTTCTTAAAAATTACCTTAAGATGTAAGTTTTTTTGTTTGTTTCTTCGAGACAAAATTTTAATTTAAAGTATTGCAGACTTATTATTATGGATCAAAATGATAAGATGGCTAAAAGGAAGAGACGATCGCGTCATTCACAGCGAGAAGCGAGACTATAGAAGAAGCAGCAATGTAATACATGTAACAGAAACAACACACTTTAATTAAAAACCTGCCAATTTCGGCGGGTTTTGCTAGTTATATATTAATGTTCGCTATTGTTATGAACCATTTTACTATATTGTTTGTAGTTCTTTAGGTCTATCCATTCTCAGCAGCTGTTTTACAGTTATGGATGAATTGCATACGTACAAATAATACTGGCGTTCGCTGTTGTTCATAATTCTTATATTTTATGGGGAACTGCTCTATATTATTTTCGTGTACACATTCTGCGAAGTAAGGTTTTTCTATTCTAAAATTTCCCATTCCCCCTTGTAATCTAAG
Source organism: Oreohelix idahoensis (assembly GCA_024509875.1). Lineage (NCBI taxonomy): Eukaryota > Metazoa > Mollusca > Gastropoda > Stylommatophora > Oreohelicidae > Oreohelix > Oreohelix idahoensis. The sequence goes on from JAMPIV010019001.1 coordinate 642,074, forward strand.
TAGATTTTAATTGCTGGTAATTTTGAGTTCAATAGATATTTGACACATTCTTGTTGAAGCCTTAAACAGCTTGTAATATCCAAATAAGTTGGGATGTTGTAACTTGTATGTATGCAGTGATTTGTTATTCAAACAGTACAACTGTTACAACTTTGTGACAGATGAGAATTAAAGCTACACTTTAATCTCACCGGCCCAATATTGAACCCTTAAACCTAAGAAGAGAACGTTCAGCAGTGGAAACATACGAAAGGTATCTGAGGATGGACACAAAGGAGGAGAATAGGAAAATGATAGAGCAGTGGCACCAAAAACACAGAATACAAAAGACATCTTTTCTTAAAAATGCAAAAGAAGCTAGCATCAAACACCACCTACCAGCAGTTAGAAAGCCAATGGTAACTGTCAGTGATGAACCACCTTGTTGGCAGGCAACTACTCCCATAGTAAGAACTGAACTCTCTGACCCCTCAGCAGACAAGAACACTCTATGACCACTACTGAAAACCATCGCTTTAGAAACTATAGATTCATATCCACAAGACATCATCCATGTCTACACAGATGGATCAGCATTTAAAGCTACCATCAATGCTGGATATGGCGCAGTGATAAAATACCCCAACCAGCACCCAGAAGACCACCCTTGCATCTTTGGCCCTTGCGGAGAAATTTGTTCCAGCTATGATGCAGAAATAACAGCACTAGAAAAAGCATTGTGCCAGATAATCTCAGACTTTGAAAGTGGCATCACTCCACCTGAGGATATTGTTATATTCTCAGACTCAAAATCAGCACTCCAAGCCCTAGAAAGCAAAATGTTTCCTAATATTAATAACATCTGTAGATTTATTGACCAACTGTTCACTTCCTATTGCGTCGAAGTTACACTCCAGTGGATCCCAGGGCATGTCGGAGTCCCAGGAAATAAAAAAGCCAAAAAATTATCCAAAAGAGGAGCAGCACTGCCCCAGTTCCCATCAAGTACCACACTGCAAACCTGCCAACAGATCCTGAGAAACAATTATAGGGAAGAATGGCTAAACCAGTGGGCTTCCTCCCAGGCAGGGCGTCAATTCTTCAAACATCAAGCTAAACCAAACCCTCAAGATCCAGTTAAACAACTGAAAAGAAGAGATCAGAGTCTAATTTTCCAGCTGAGAACAGGCCATGCCCCTGTCAATAAACATTTAAATAGAATAGACCCACTACGTGAACCAAACTGTAGGCACTGCCACCACCATGAGGAATCGGTTGAACACCTACTGTTACAGTGCCCAAGACTAACAGACCTGCGACGCCAGCTACTCCCATCGCACCCAACCATCCAATATACACTCTACACATTATCACAACAACGAGAAAGACTTGTCAGAGAGGCAATGGGCTGTCAAGAGTTACCTGCTCACAGCTAAAGGGATTATATCATCATCATCATAATCATCATCATCATCATCATCATCATGATCATCATCATCTCACCGGCACCCCTCATTTTATTGAAATCAAAATCGCCAATGTGGGTTCATCGTGCTTCCCTAATTAGCCTGTCCAGGTGAGCGCGCTATAAGCCATGTCATTCGCCCTCTGTCTTAATTTTAATTAAGCCACGCCTACGGTCTTCTCTCACGAGCCATTATAATTAGCAATCTCTGAACCTCTTACCGTCATTCCTTCAAAGAGGCGGGCCAGAGGCGGCACCAGCGGTCATGTTATCGACGTCTTTTGTAGTCACTAAGAGAGAGCGAGTTCTATGTGTAACACCTCTGATTAACACCAGAGCGAGAACCGTCTACGCGGGGAAGAAATCTCTGCAGGAATGGCGGAGCCTGGCGGCGAAGTTGTGAAAAATAGCTTTAATTCACGGTTCGACCTCAAAAGTTCCCGAGAATCAGGAAAGATGAAAAATCTCGCATGTAGCTAACGATTTTCATTCATTTAATATATATAGGCATCTCTTAAAAATTCAGTTATCAATAGCGCTAGAGATTTGAAGAAAGTACCTAGCTCATATATGAGAGCCAAACATTAATTTTGGATTTCTTTTATACATGGAGATTAATTCATTCTTTGTGCTGCGATAATAATATATTAGAGTTTTGAGTGATTTAATCGTTAAAGTTTCTTCATTAAATTTCACTGGGAATTTGTGTTAAGCTGAATAACGTATTAAATAAACTTATAGCTAAATTCTCTCCAGGCGTAAACATAATTTAATTTCTTGCTATTCCCCAGTAGGAGAGGCTTAAAATATTATAAGACGCTAGACGAACAATAATTTGTTTGATACCATTTATTTCTATTTTCATCATGCGTAAATTTTAAGTGACTAGTGTTCATAACTCGGAGTTTTTTATATAGATAATTAAATACCGGAGTGATTTACATGTCTTACCTAAAACGCGGGTTTTAGAATATAATTATAGTATGATTACCTGTTAACTATTCTCTTTTATATAGATTGATCATACCTTTGCGATCCATCGGTTCTTATAGAGATGTATGGCCAGATGTCTTATGGCATTCCAATTATATGTTCCTAAACATACTAACACTGTCGGTGAAAATCTGATGCTGGAGACCCTTCTCGGTCCACCTTCTCCATCCATGAGAGTGGTTAAATAACCAGAACACTTCAATGTAACATTTTTTAATGTTAAACTGGAACGGGACTATGCCAGAAGATTTTTCCATCTTATCCATTTAAATATTACTGGCCTGATGTGGCAGAACTTACAGCACAAATTTTCTTTAAAAAAACCCATATGACAGAAAAGTTTTCCTACCACCAAATTCTACAGAGAGAATTCACGGGTCATACTAGGCTATTTCCTTCCGAGAACAGCCTGGGAGTAACATTCTGTTGTTTTTTTTTTTCACATTCACTACGACAGAGAGTCACAGCCACTGGAGGCTAGACCACTCCGGAAAAACAAAACTATATTAACTTATAAATTTCCAGGACAGTGCCACCACCTAGAAAAACGTATCACAAACCAATACCTGCAGTACGAAGAGGAATACCCAGGAAAAAATAATCAACGCACCAATTCAGCGACTCTCTGTAAAAAAAATAGCAGTTGCCTAAACGGAGAGTCTGGGGCTGAACTGGACAAATAATAGGACTCATAATAGTCTTAAATACAATGTGTTTGATAAATTCCATGGAATGTATGCAGCGTCGGCAGAGGGGTAAGCATAACTGAAGTGAGCTCACTGTATGTGTGTAGAGAGTGAAACAGAACGAAAGAACTTATTTCTTAAGTTACTACTAATATAACATGCTCTTTTATTTATCTCTCACTAATCTGAATGCCCATGGGATAGTTAAATCAACGACTTATTTTTTACCCGTCCTGACTGCCCTTACTCCCATTGTTAATTATTTGATCTTTTGGGTATATTACCTCGGGTGGGATCTTTCTTAATTTTCCTTTACAAGAGGGAAAGCTTATTAGATTTATATTTTCATTTCTCTGATGTAACTAAAATGTATTAATGTAATGCTTCTCTTGATGTTTTAGCGAAAACAAATTTAATAAACCTTACTCTATAGTGTCGGCCAAACCCCTGATTATATATATATATATATATATATATATATATATATATATATATATATATATATATATATATATATATATATATGTGTGTGTGTGTGTGTATGTGTGTGTGTTATTCATAGCTTGTTTTCACGTCTGTACGTAGTAGTTATATGTCACAGAAGTTTGTGTACTTAAGTGTTGTGTACTTTGTATGTTGTACAAGGAGAGTAAGGGCGTAAGATAGGCTGGATTAGAGCAAGTACTCAATCCAAGACTGCCTTTTTCTCTCTACACCATCACCTTTTCCCTACACGTTTACCCCTCCTCGTGAAACAATACTATTCCTACCACCATCCTTTCAGATAGTTGTCACTATCACCTCTGCTCCAGCGGGACCATAAATATCTGAGTCCTATCTTCTCATATTTACGACAAACTTACAATTTGGCGTGCTTCAAAATTTTTTTCAGCAGTATTGTTTATGTTCTTGCTACCCCCTTTTTCACTCCTTAACTAGCACGGAGACACTACTGCAGCTGGTCACACATTGTATTGAACAAATACTACAATCCCTCTTTTGTTACTTGATGGTACAAGAAGATGAAGATAAAAATGCATTTAAAAAAATAAAAAAATAAAATTTTTAATTCAACACATGCATACAAACCATACAAATACAAATGTATAATAACTTTTTATCATACAAATTTCATAATAGAAAATGAAATTTATTTAAAACAAATCTGCAAAGATAACGGATAGCCTATAAACTAGGAAGCAAAAAAACTGTCAATACTAACTGGTGAAATTAGGTCACGAAATAAACACCACATGTGTAGCACAACAATGTAATGTAATCAAATAAAATATACTACAAAACTTTATGATAGAACAAATCTGATGTTGGGAATCAAATGCCAACTGAACCATTTCTTTAAATATTTAGGAATATACTTCTGTCACAGAATGTATTGGGGCGACCCCTTCTTCTTCCTAATCTCTGTTTCACTACGGCAGTAATTAGTACATTTGTGGTAAGGATGTTATTGCGTGCTTTCAATTGTCGCACTTTCTTTCTTTTCTTCTTTGCTAAGTATCAGGTATTTGATATTGTCAAATCATTTTGACACTCCTTGAAGGTGATAATAATCACATTTTGCTTGAGGTGACACAAATTTGCGGAGATTAGAGCAGGTGAAGACCAATAAGGGTTTGCTCAATGTGATGATGCTACTGGTTGTCTGTTGAGTCTGTATTAGTGTGGTTTTGTTTCATACCTGTATTATATTGATGAAAATCTATCAACTGCGTCTCGGGTCGTTCTGGTCTCGTGTTCATTTTTCCAGCTATATCAATAGAAAAATCTGGCTTCATTTTCTTCAGAATCGATTATAGATCCATTTGGACCATTCACTCTACTGCCCTGCAAACGAATTTGTGGAACTTATAAATATTTCTTAAATTCCATTTAATAAAACAAATGAACTATAGACATCAACGTCGCAGTCCATTCAATATTTCGACTCATTTAATTTTGCACAAGACGATTTTACACAATGAAGATACATCACGATAAGTAACCATGTCCGATTCACTGTCATTATTCGATTCAATATTATCGTCTTTGTGTGCTTTCAGTATCAGCTACTATATATTCATTTCATTTATTTTATCCTGAATTCGTTACAATAAAGTTCCATCTGAACACATTACTACTTAGGTTCGCCCTTTTTAAAACGTCCACACTGTCTCTACATCCTTCTATTCCCCGAAGTAATCAATAAATGTGTATTCACACAATATTCCTTATACATTTCGTTCACATACAACGGGGCTGGTTGAGGTAGTCGATACTCACGCTTCTCGACATTTTACATCCGAATTATTCGAGGTTAATACTAACCTTAGTGATAAGTATATCATACATTCCTGGCCCTCTTAGCCGTATTTCTGTTCCACTTTCTTATTTCACTTTAAATATAGTTGTAATGCAATCTCAGTTCCAGAGTCAAGTCAGACTCCTGTTTAGTGATATATGTATCACACATTTATTTCAGTAGAAGAATTTCTACACTTTCCAAGTGCATTTGACACATTCCCCTTCGACGAACACCTTTCCAATTCAGTGGACACAGCCACCTTGGGTGAACACTCCGGAATATCTCCTTGACATTCAAAATTTCGTCATCCTTCACTATGTCGATACGTCAGATCCTAAACCCAATATTCTGCGTTTATGTGAGACATATCGTGGTGCGAAACAAATCTTCAAATTTTTCTCACATCATGATGTGCACTCGACACTCAGTTTCACATGATTCTGTTTGCTCAAGCTGGGCCGGGTGATAAAATTACTCGCCCGCAGTCGGTTTTCGTTTTCGTCTGCTCAGGCAACAGATAACAAGATCACCCGTCTGTGCGACACATTTGGGACGGACACGTTTGATATAATCATTTCCTGTCCACGACATTACTTTGTAAGAAAGTAAGAAGTGTTACATCTGATACACGTTGTCGTATGAGTCTGTGAATTCATCTGCAGGGCAATCGGATGTTTACAACCCATTTTCAGAAAAGTAAAGTTTGAAATTTTGCTCTAGATGAGTTATGCAAAATAGCCATATCAGATTGGCTGATCATTTGAGTTCCATAACAAACACAGCGGGGTAGGACAGTGAATATAACCTGAAGCTTCAGTCAGTCTAGTTCACTGTGAGAATCACGCTGCCAAAGACGCCAGACTTGCCAGTAGTTTGAATTCAGAATTTCCATTTATCAGACCGGACACCTTTTATTGGAGTATTCATCAGGACTTACAATTCAGCCCAGGAAATCTCTAACATTTTAAATAAGGAAAACCGGAATATCTGAGGAAACTGAAACACACGGAGTCATAGAGGGAATTATCTTATTAAAGAAACGACACCCCGAAAATAAATCTTTACTTTATTCCTAACATGTGAACTAACATATACATATTTATTACTGTGTGAATATTAATATGTGAAAATCGCTAGGGGATGTCCTAGTTATTTGAGGCTGGCAACCTCAACGTATAGAATGATGATTTCATGAACCACCACTGCCAAGGGCTACTGATTGCTTTATTGCTAGTTTCGTAATGAGAACTAAAAAGCATTAAGTAGTCCCAGGTTCCATATAGAGCAGGGAGGGAAAGATGAAAGAAATGATATACATTCTAAGTATAATATCTATATTTTCAATCAGTGTAAATGTAAACCAAAACATATTCACTTTAAAATTAATGGAAGTTGCAAACTTTTCAAATCAGTGTAAACATAAATGAAAACATATTCAATTTATATTGTGAACACTTTTCAATCCGTGGAAATGTAAATGTAACCATATTCTATCTGAGCTATTAACCTTTTCATTTAAATGTAATGTAAACCTAAAACTATTCAGTTTAAATGTAAAAGAAAGTTTTATCCTGAGGGATTAAATTTAATACTCATTGAGGGTAAACTCTGAGATAAATGTGATGGTAGAATAAAAGAAAGGGGACACATACGTATGTGTCGGGAAACGCAATACTCAGAACAGCGTTTCGTTTCTATTCTTTATCATAGTTATTGGTGGTACCAGCACTGGAACGAGAAGGGACAAGTTGCCTACGCTTTAAGACGAGGGACAAACTTTGTACACTCTCCTTGACATTTCTGGGAAACGAGCTACACTTGAGAACCTTGACCAGCGACGAGCGAGAGCAGTGTAAACAGAACCCATCAGCGGGAGCAGAAACTATTATTGGCAGCTAAGTGAAAAATATACGCTGCTAAATAGAACTTTTTCCCATCGACTCTACTATAAATCAATGATGAAACTTTTCTTCTAAATTATTCAATTATTTTCAAACAGTTAAAACTTAAGTGATTATTAAATTTGTTATTTGTAATTTTACAATTTTAACTTCAATACATTCTTTTAAATGTACTGCATGTTTGTCTCAGTCAAATTACTACACACACTCTAAACAGAGCTATACCAGAATAATAAGAATTCCACTGAGTAAATCAGTGTGGGCTTGAACGAGCTGAAATTTATGTGGTTAATTCCTTCACAAAAATTGTCGGCAGATTCTAGACTTAACGTGCTCAGCCACAGCAGCATTGTTTTCGCTTATCTAAATATCTTGTGAAGATTCCCTTTGTGATAGAAGTGTCATCATCCTTCTATCTACAGCTCTGCTAAGAGTAATCTTGTGCGAAGGTAGATACCTTTGAAGCCCCCATTAGATACTCTTGAGTTTTGGCCACTGTTGGACCACTACTGCAAAGCAGGGGAGGTAATTCCGTCACAACTTCACACATTTTTTTTAATCATTGGAGGTGAACAGAGTGCATGCGTTTATTCAAAGCCACCTTCACTTTTACTTGTCAAGCAAAATACGGCCGAGTGGGGGATAGGAGGGGGGGGGGGGTTTAACAGTGTAGACTACTACGTCGCTACAACTGTTAGACTTATAGTAAAGTATTTATGAATGACTAGTTAGAGATAAATAAACCACTAGTCAAGAATCAATGACATCATCAGTCATGACATACATGAACCCATGATGTCATCAAACCTTGTGTGGCCTCCATACAAGTCAGACCGGAAAACATTTAGATTAGAGAGAACTTTAAACAATGGTTGGTCATCATCACATAGAAACAATAATTTTAGACTAGAGGATTCGTAGTTAGTTAGGTTAAAGATTATTTCAACAGTCCACTAGCCCCCAAGACCAATCATTAGAAGGTTTCCGGTTTTAACTCCAATAAGAAATATTTCATTTGGCAAGCCATAGTACCAGACTAGTATAAAGACTGATGCATCATAGTAACCAGTCAGAGCTTGAGACAGTTATCTCAGAGCTAGAGTCAAACCAACATAAGGCGTTCTTAAGTCGAGGTGTGGAACAACCTGGCGCATCCCCTGCTACTGAACAAAAAGCCTTTGACTCATACGGTTAGGATAAGAAAATAACCGTCTAGAGATCTCCTACCATCCAGGGTAATTAGTGACCCAGCACTAACCCTTGCTACGATTATATTGTGGTTTAAACCACTATTTTTAAGTTCGACTTAGTTTTAATCAAAATCTCGTTCGAATTTTTATTTCGCTAGGATTTCCATAGTGTATAGACATGCCACAGAACGACTGCAGTATTGAGGAGCCGTAAGCCTTTTGCCATCGAGGCTAAAGCTGGCAGTTTTTCCTTTCCTCCCCACCAGAAATAAGCTTGGAGCTTCCACATTTTTTCTACTTGGAAACAAAACGATGTTGTTGTTGTTGTTTTGATGGGTTGATGGGTGTAGATCGGCATTTAACATCTGACCGTTATTACCTCTTCTCGTTCCATCTTGGTCTACCCTATTCAACCTGAAAGTTGGTTATAATTGGGGTATTTAGTGTCATGTTATTTACTAATTTGTATTCAATTTAATTAACTGTCTTTTGCAGTTGCTGATTTTTATTTATATTAGTATTTGTCAATTTTATTTACTTTTTTGTATTGTTTATAGATAACTATTGTCCTTTACGCTTGGTTTTAATTTGTATTAGTATTTGTTTATTTTGAGTTCTTGCTCTTTTTTTTTTAACCTTGTTGTCTTTCTTTGTCCTATGAGTAGTTAGTTTTTTGTTAATGCTTTGTTAGTTCTTGCTGCTTAATTTCTATTTAGTTTCCATGTTGTCTTCCATTCCTCGTTTATAGTTATCTTCACTTGGCTCTTGATCTCCGACCTTCCTAGTCCTGCTTTTATATTGTTTTTACTTGTTCTTCCATTCTTGGCGTTCTGGTCTGCCAACTCGTTGCCAGCAATACCTATGTGTGCTGGAACCCACACTAGCCTCAAACTACATCCTCTGTGTCCTAGTGATGTATTAATTGCTAGAATTTCTTCCTTTATGTCTGGCCGGCTACATTTACCTGGGTGTTCTAGTGCTTGTAGGGATGATAGTGAGTCTGTAAATATCGTAACAGATTCTGGTGGGTTATCTTCGATTATTTCTAAACTTTTAAGAATTGCTACCATCTCTGCGGTAAAAATCGAAGCCCCTTCTGTTACACTGTAGCTCTTTTTTATTCCCCATTGTGGTATTACAACTCCGGCACCTAGTTGACCACTGAAACGAAACGAAAAAAGAATATCTTTTATAACCATTTGGACTTTTCAAACACACTGCTCTATTGGAAATTTTCATTGACTGTTAAAGTTGCTGTTTAAAGTCAACCCTACAAGTTCAGTTTTAGAACCACACAGGCATTTACGAGTATCCTTGATTACCTGGGTTGTTCCTTACTTCTGGAAGCAACATCTCTGGTGTATAACCAGTCTTCCACAGAAGAACTACACTAAAGAAAGTCTTGTGATTATTTCCCTTTGCACAAGCGATATACAGACTTTCCTCCCTTTCTAAAAGTCCACTGTTACACTAGACTTGGTTTTGGTGCCGTTGACCAGCTTGTAACTGCTTTTTTTAACGATGGATTCAGCTACTCAACAGCTTGAGCATCAAGTATTTTTGTTGCAAAAGCAAAATCAACTGCTTCAACAACAACTATCACAGCAACAAGCAGCGAGTCAAAATTTGTCTGATTCTTCTGAAAATTCTTCTAGCACGTTACAGTCGATTGCTAATACTCTTAGCTCCATAACACAGAGCACCAACTTCCAAAATATTAATAACATTGTCAAGCCGTTTCATGGTGATGCTTCTCAATTTCGCCAATGGCTTATTGACATTGACAAGTTTATATCTTTGATCCCTTCGGCAACCGATGAGGACCGAAAGCGTGTTGCATTTCTCTCTTCACAGTCATTAGTAACTGATTTTTTGGGCCGTCGTGCACAACTTTTTCCTACTGAAACTTTCGCTTCACTAAAGAAGGCACTGGTCAGCCGTTATTCTTCCATAACTGACTGTCAACACGCATGGACTCTTCTTCGTAGAGTACGCCAGGATAGAGAGGAACCTGTCCGATTTTATGCGGACAGATTGTTGAACTTAGCTGAAGATGCCTTCATTGATTCTTCTTCCACATCGGCGGATATTGATCGGCAGCTTGTTGGTATTTTTATTGATGGGCTGTCATCCGACACACTTAAATTGCATTTGATCCGCAAGGATCCTCAGACTGTCACAGATGCGATTCAATGGGCCATAACAGAGGACAATGTAAAGAAACGCTTTACCAGCGTCTCGGTCGTGAGCCTCGTCTTGATCACAGAATTGATGAAGAACCGATGGACGTTAGCCATTGCCGCCACTCTTGGCAGCAACCTTCGAGATCGCCACAGCCCCCTCCCCCCCTAATGATTGCCACCATCAGTACCAACCTCGACGCTTTCATCATGCACCAGCGCCACAGGTCCATCAAGTAACTTCAGTAATATGTTACACTTGTGGGCAACGGGGACACGTCTCGCGCAGCTGTTTTCAGCGGCCACAATACAGTCCACAGATACAAAGTAATCCCGTGCCACAGCCACAACATTACCAGAACAGGCAGCAACGACCTCACCAACCTTCATGGCTCCTACCGCTCCTGTGCCCTCCCCCAAGGTCATCCGCGCTCCTTTTCACGTAGACAGTCCCGTCCTACACCCTTAATGAATCAGGGAAACTCTTGGGTTGCCCAGTAGCCAGGACCATACCGGGTAACCTGAAACCATCCTCACATCGGTCCTTCCATAATAATTGTTTTCTTTCCTACCAACCTTCGGTGTCTTCCGCCTCTCTTTCTTATGTTTCTCCACTTTCTGTCACTCCGGATCCTTCATCGTGCCTTATCTCCATCAACATGAAAAGCTACCGTGCTCTTGTTGATACTGGCGCAACTGTTAGCCTCACCCGTGAACAGTTGTTTCGTCAGATCCGTCGGCACGTAAAATTTTTTCCTTCCTCTACTCCTTTAGCCTCCGTAACTGGCCAACCTTTGCGTTCCATTGGAACTGCCATGATAAGCCTCAAGATTGGTTCTCAATCTGTTGTCCATCCATTTATCATCACAAAAGGCATGTCCCGTAACTTTATTATTGGTCGTGATTTTCTCCTTCGTCATCACGCCCGAATTTATTTTGACTTGCGACAGATTTGCGTCAATGGTGAATACATCCCTCTTCAGGATGATATTCACATCGCATCCCTTGTCCTCCTCATTGCTCCTGTTACCTTAAAGCCTCACTCTTTGACTATAGCCACTGGTCGGGTCAACGATCTGACTATGTCTCTTCTGGCCATTCTGTCATGGTGGAACCATTGCATGATACTGACATCATTGGTGACCCCTACATCAATGTTGTTGATGGCGTTGTTCAGATTTCCACTAAGCGTGATTTTCCCGTCAAGATATTAAATACTTCTGGAAAGCCTGTGACTATCAAACGTGGTACAGTGATTGCTCACTTAACATCACATTCCCTGCCTAATCGTACCTCTGTTCCTCCCTCCACAGTGTGTTATACACGCCCCTCCGCTACTCCTTCCCATTTATTTACTTACCCTCCCTACTCTTACCCCACCACCATTGGTGCTGTTACTAATCCGCGTGTATCGTTTAGTAACTACCCTCCTCAGTGCCGTTCACTTTCTCCTCCTACCTTTACAACCCTCCCTTGTGCTTCCAGTAATCGTACTTCTCCTCCTCAGCCTCTTTTTCCGCAACTTTCTCCTTCTCCCTCCTCATCCTCGTATGTACCACCTACACGCCCCTACACTGTCCCTCCTCCTGCTCTTCCGTCTGGCCGCCTCGTGCGAAAAGCTACCATCCAGTATAAACCTTCATCCTCTCCTTCCATGTCTGAACTTTCATTTAGTCTTCCATCAGACAATATCGGATCTGCCCCCGTCTCCTTTATCCCTCCTCCTGCTCCACTTACACCTGTTCAGCCCCATGATTATGATGCTTCCTCATCAGACTCTGATAGTCCTCCCAGTGATGATGTTTTACACAGACTCCGGTCTAGAGTAGTCCGTCGAGCTGCTGTTCCTTCCGCTTCCTCGGTGCCTTCTCCTTCTTCTCCCTCCCGTATGGTTGATCGTACCAGACGTTATCGTTCCTGTTCCGCCTCTGAAGGTCCTATCCTTCCTCCTGAACTGTATTCCCGTATCCACTCCCGTGACACGCGTTTGGCTGAGTTACCCTCCATTACTCCGGGCCTCTCTCATGCTTCACTTCAGCATGATGTTATTGTACCTCCTCTTACAGCAACAACTCCTGTCGTTTCCTCTCCTCCTCCCTCTGTTCACCTCTCTTCTGACCCCGCTCTTTCTCCCTCTGGTTATTTTCCTCCGCTTCCCTCCGACTTTGATACCACCCCTGATTCCGACTCTTCGGATGTTGAACCTGCTCTTCCAACCTCTGATTATTTTCCTCCCCCTCCGTCAGACCTTGACAGTCCCCCCGATTCTGCTTCTTCTGATACTGAACCTGATCTTCCTCCTCCCCAGCTCGATTTTCTTCTAAACGTCGTCATTCGACATCATCTGGAGATTCCGCTCCCCTTCCTAAGTACCTTCTCCAACAGGCCGCCCATGTGCGTACCCGTTTTCGTCACTCCCTTGGTTCTGTTCATTCTCATCACCATAGTCCCTCCCCTCCGCCCCCGCCACCCCCTGTCACACCTCCGTCCCGTAGATTACGTATTCCCCTCCGTTATCCTCCTACTATTCCACAGCCTCCACCCCGACCCTCCCGTTCGGTCCCGTCCACTCCCGTTGTCCATGCCATTGTTCATACCTCCCATCATATACAGTACGATCCTCGACTGTCATCCCAAGCCATTGCAGGATTGGAAGCAATGAACATTTTTGCAAAGATGCTTAAGAATTGAACTGTACTTACCTCCAGGTGCCGACTCGTGTCATGTTGACATTTCCTGCCCTGATGTCATTTTCAAGCATGATGTCAAACCCTGTTTTTCGGATTGAACTGTACTTACCTCCAGATGCCGACTCCTGTCATGTTGACATTTTCTGCCCTGATGCCATTTTCAAGCATGATGTCAAACCCTGTTTCTCGTGTATTACGAAGCAAGTCTCTTACACTATGCTCCCACTGCTGAATCGATTGATCCTGATGCTACAGTAAAGACCAACCGTTACGCAGCCCCGGACATCTCGGTTACAGACTTTACGCACTTTTCCAGTTCTGCCATGAAGTCCAAGAATCGCTATTTATGGAGAGCTGTTACATTTTCGTCCGCAAGAAAGACATTGCCGAATCTGCCAGTACATGAACAGTTACCCTTGCGACCTCCTTTTAAACACTGTTGATGGAGATCTCCCGACTCAGAAGAACTGTGTAGTCCTCATATATTGTAGTTAATGTATTTCCCTTTCACACGCGTTAGCTTCATTAAGTCACGTTATTTTGGACTGATCTAATATTTGACCATCTTTTATGTCCCTTTGTTTGTTTTTTCCTATGCTTTTGACCATCTTTTATGTTCCTTTGTTTTTTACTATGCTATTGACGTAAGATTTTGCCCAGATTTGAGTGTTCAGTTCGTTCTGTTGTACCTAATAAAAGTGTTTAACTAATGTACATCTTCACCCGCCACTAATGTTGGCATCATTCATGACTTATTATGATAATGATTCCATTTTGCGTTATGGTTGTTTGAATTTCCAGTTATTGTTGCACCAACACATACTGATTCAGTACGTAATTATTTTCAGCTCTGGACGGAATTATTTTTAAGCCCCAAAAATTTACACATACATAATTTACGTTTACTGACAATGTGTGTCTAATCATGAGTTAAGTATAACATATTATATATCAAATTAAAGTACATTGGATGAACAATATAAATCCATATGCCTTTCTAGCTAATTTTATGTTATGTTTATGTTATAACAGATAACATGTACACAGAAAAAAGATAACTTGAAATTTTGAACAAAAATTTTCGACTTACGTAAGGCTTGTAACATAAATTGTTATCACAATACAGTTTCACTGCTCTCTTTGTGCAGGTAATCCATTTAGAAACACAGAAAAAGTAAGAAAGTTATGGTTGATCACACAGTTTGTTCACTGTTCACATATTAGTAACATATCCTGTGTGTTTTCGGCCATTATGGCGATACCACAAAACACGATTAAAGATGAAGATAAATGTGAAAAAATCCCTTCAAACGCAAATAAAAGACGTTGAAGCTTGTTGAAATTTGCCCAGTTTTGTGTTTACTTCCGTTCGAGACAAATTCCGGGCAGTATAAAATATCAGAATAGAAAGAAACAACGAAATAAATCAGCGTCTTTTAAAAGATCTTGCGGTCACAGCGGTCGGCCATTGCGTCTTTTAAAAGATCTTGCGTACGGAATCAGTTAACTATTTGCCCATTTATCCATTGACTACCTTAGTCAGTTGATTACAAAGTTTCCATTCCTTGCATTGTTTCCGGTAATTGTTATGCCGGTGTAGTCATTATTTTTATTATAAGACTTGCCCATTTTCCCCATACTTTGCCACCAAGTTTTGTGGTTCCTTTTCCATTTGTTCCATTAATTTTATTTCATCACCCACTTCAGTTGAAGTGTAGGGTGACAGCCATTTTGTACATCCGCCATTTTGGGCGTCCGCCATATTTTATGGGCACCCGCCATTTTTTTCTCCAGTTTTCCTTTGCGACGTTAACTCGCTTCTAACTTTCTGTTATCATGTTTTATAATTCTGTCTTCTTCATTGATTTGAGAGATAACCTGATGACTATCAACCCATAAAAGTCGGTTTGCTAGTTGGTCTTGATGATTGTTGTTACGAGTTCTATTTTTTGCCCATTATTAGTGCTTAATTGTTCATAAATGTCCTCCCCATTAATTCCCATATGTCCCTTGACTATGTCCATCAGTCCCTACATATGTCCCTTGACTATGTCCATCAGTCCCTACTTATGTCCCTTGACTATGTCCATCAGTCCCTACCCCTTCATAATTACTTCTTGAAATGTTAATGATATTGTTTCATCCATCATTCCCATCTATTGATTGTTGTATTCTATCCGACATGATTTCAAAGTTAACTCCAATTCAAAGAAAACATCAAGTGTCTATCGCATGCTATTCATAGTTAAAGTGAATGTTTGTGAGCTTGTAGAAAAAGTATCTTTAATCCTGGTTATACCGCAGTGTTCAATGCAAACAGGGGAGGGCTTGTGCACAATTGATTTCACTGTAAATTCTTTCTCTTTCATCCCTCCATCATCTAGAGACCTACCAATCATCACCTATGACCTACAGGCAGACTGGGATCGATCTTATGCCAACACTTGATCATATACTGTACACTGGAATATACTCTTATGTGCCGCGATTGCACAGTGGTTAGTGCACTAGCTTCCTAGCACGGTGGTGTATGGTTCGATGCCCAGTTGAGGTGGGATTTTTTTAGACCACAAATGGCTCCGGGGTCGACCCAGCCTTATGAATCGGGTACCAGAGCAACTCTTGGAAGTTTTAGGCGGCTAGCGTGATGCTGACCACATCACCCCTAGTGTTCCGGTCGAGAAATATGTGCCTAACATCATATTCCTAGTAAGCCTCAATAGTCGTGTAATGGGATCCCTCCCTTTTTTTAAACCCTAACCATGTCATTAAAAATGATAAAATAAGGTTTTCCAAAATTTGTTTGTTTTCCTAAGAAGATGATATTTATTAATTAGTTGGTAAATTTTATGTACCCAACCCATATTGTTGTTGTTTCACTAGGACTGCTGAACTTCTCGCTCTCTTGCAGCCAATATCAAGTTGATATTGGTATTATCTACACTGTAAATCTAGGCGTATTCAGTTGAAGTCATGAATTCCAGTTTCTCCAGCTTGGCTTGCATTTAAAGAATCATCACAACTAGTCCCAAGCTAGGAGTAAGAAGTGCGTGGCATACTGTGCATTCCCCGCAATCAAAGGGGGCTCTCCAACTATACAGAGCTAAAATACTGTGCTCTGTTCTCCCAAGGAATTGTCACGTTCTGCACAGAGCCACTTCTCAGCTCCCCCTGCCTATCACTGGGTCCTGCATGCAGTCAACCAGGTCAAAACCAAACAATCACGTCTGTGGCTCTAGTGACTCCTCCAAGCTTAGTGTGCAAAATTGAGTTTTCAACATGTTTCATCACAGAGGGAATCCCTAGAAGTGTGTGGATGATTTCAAGAGTCAATGAGTGTGTAATTAGTCTCACAGACAGAGGTTCACTTCCACATATGTATATTGTAGCATTGTGCACAGCTGGTGGTCATATAAGAATGACTCCAGATATGCTTCCATGCAAACTTTTCCCATATAAGTGTTATATCGTTTCACTACGTTAGACTTCTTCTTTGATGCATAGCTGCCAACCGTCAAAGCAGTCAGTGGCCATCACGCCTGATGCGTCTTGTAGGGCAGCAACAAATTGATTCCACTTTGCTCGGTCGGCGGCCATCCTTCGTACAGTGCCCCAACTCTGGTTCATTCTTTGCATCTCGGGTTCCACAGTTCTCCGCCAAGTTGTTTTTGGTCGGCCTCTCTTTTGCTTTCCCTCGGGGGTCCATAGCATAGTTGTTCTTGTGATGGTATCAGGGTCCCTTCTGAGGACGTGGCCAACCCAACTCCAGCGTCTGCCGGCTATGATGGTGCACATGTCCTCCTGGTTACTCCAAAAGTAGTTCTTGGTTGCTGATGGTATTCGGCCAAAAGATTCAGAGAATTTTCCTTAGGCAGATTGTGTGGAAGGATGACAGTTTCGACATTTCCTTCTCTGCTACTCTCCAGCATTCCGCACCATAGAGAAGCACAGAAAGTGCACAGCTCTCATACAGTCTTTATTTTGGTGTTTGTGCTATACTGGGAAGACTTCCAAATATTGTTGAGACTAGCAAAGGCTGTTCTCGCTTTATTCATTCTGTTGTTAATGTCCTTTCTTGTTCCGCCGTCAGGTGTTACTATGCATCCTAGGTAAGTAAATGTGTTTGTCTGTTCTAACTTCTGGTTCCTTATTGTTATTGGCTCATTTTGCCCACATTTAGTGTCAAGATCTCTGTCTTCTTCAGATTGATGTTCAGACCAACCTGCTGGCCATACTTATTCAGTCTATCGGTTTTTTCTTGGATGTGTTGATGTGAATGCGCGAGTAGAACAGTGACTTCTGCATATTTCAGGTCTTCCAGTGTAGAAAACGTTGTCCATCTAATTCCTCTTGGACTGCCCTCGGTTGTCTGGCGCATCACCCAGTCTATGGCTGTCAAAAATGATGTTGTTGATAAGGGGCATCCCTGTCGTACACCTGTTTTCACTTCGAAAGTTAGATTACTCAATCCAACACTGCATGCAAAGTTAGAATAGAGGCTTTTTCATGATGGAAACAATGCAGCTGGGAATTCCATAAGCCCTCAGTATTTTCCATAGGCTGTGTATGCTGTCGAAAGCCTTTTCAAAATCAACAAATTTCGTTATAAGTATTGTGTTCCAACTTTCGCATTGAGTACGTTAGACTGCTGAACTTTTAACTCTCTAAATTCCCCATTAACTTTTTTTTTCTTCTAGTAACTTCTGAATATTCACTAGCTGTCATAAAATTAGATATATTAGAAACTGTTTTATTATCCCTCCACTGTATTGTTAACATATTCCTCTTCCTGATCCGACTTCTGTCACTGCAAGCTGATTTTGTTTTCAAATGATTTTATTTATTTTAAAGATTGTGGAAAAAATCTTCTTTTGTTTTATAGTTCCCCGTGCACAAACACAATTCTTTAAAAGATATTTTTAAAAGTGGTACACTAGTATAAAAATGATCAAAATGTAACCTTGATTAATGAGACTTTATTAGTCTCATAACTACACCATAAGTCAAACCAAATGGGGAAGACGCCCATGCATGACTCTTTTGGCTGCCACTTCTGTTGGTGTATGTGTGGGGGTTGCTACTGTCTCTCACAGCTGACAATGTTGACGTCAGCAAGGTCGGGCTTACTGTAGTGGCCGACAGTTGTATAATATATATGAGAATGTCGTGAGTTCTTTTGGTTTGTTTACATCTAATGTCACCCACACAACAGTAACGTTAGGTCAGGGAATAGACCAACGGGTAAGACGAATTCGTTTCCAACTCTTACACAGTTTATTGACGACAGCAACATAGACATCATGGACAGCAAATCACAAGTTATAACAGCACGTATAATCCATAGAAAATTGGTTGCTTAAACAGCAACTCGTCGTACATTGTAATAGCACAAATAATCCAAAGGAACTTGGTTGCATAAACAGCAACTCATCATAAATTACAATAGCAGAAATAATCCATAGGGAATTGGTTACATGAACAGCAATTCATTATAAATGGTAATAACCGGTATAATCCATGGCATTAATAATATATTGAATCTCTTCCCTTCAAAAAAACACTCTGGACACACTAGCGAGGATATAAAAACCGTCTCGAAGCTCTGCCAGATACCTAATGACCGAGATTATTGTTTTTCAATACAACTCAGTACATCTTCACTCAAGCGCGAACTAAAAGCTTGAGATGTGAGCTCAGCTCACCCGTATCTCTCCCCCAACTACTCAGAACATTTGAACACTTTCTTTATGTTTAAAAAAAACCAACACATACTCAGTTGAGCTATGTTCAAGCACCCAAATAAAAAATCATCTCATAACTTTAAACGTGCTTACTAGCGTGTCTATAAAAAATCAGACCCGTACATAAAAATCCCAAACACTTAACTCCCACTCAAAAACATGACGTAACACTTGGGTATCCTTCCAAGGTAACTCTAAAATCATTTGTATATCCTGTTTCAGCTTCAGTAAAGATTCATAATTTCATTTCCCATGTAACTGGTTTATCTTTAATATACTGCTTAAATAGCTTGCCGTGTGTGCTTCATAAATTGGGTCAGTAGATACATTATGGTCAATTTCCATGTCTAAGTCAAATGTTTCAGTCTCCCAGACATCATCATCTGCAGAAACAGTGATGAATTCATCACGGAAATCATCGCTGAAGTTCATTATTTTTTTCCACGACAGTGAAATATCACCTGATTAAAAAAATTCAAAACGGCGGTGAGTGTTTATGGTTCTCAGTCGTGACTTCAACGTTGATTCTTATAAAACTTTGTTTTAAAAAGAAACGTCTGAAGTTTTAAATAAATTTTATGGTGTATTTTATTATAAAACAATGTTATTTATTTGATAACAATGTTTTTAAAGTACTTTCTGTAACTTTGAAATTACGAGCAGTACATGTCGGGTTTTTAAAGGATAGAAATGAAGAGAGCTAATATCTTCTTTTTAGTACACTTTCAGACGTCAACTTGAATACGTTCAAAGAAAGCAGTGGTCAGCTCGAGGCTATTTCTATCTCCATTGTGCTTTTCTAGGAATGGTACTGGCCACATGTGCTTCCTTTATGTTGGGCATCTTTAAAGCAGATGTTCAGCAGTAATTTTATCCGTGCCAGTCACACTCATCAGTAGTTCCCATCTTTAGCTTGTTGAATAGGTGGTACCCCAATCTGTTGTGGCCTGTGCGGAGTCTGAAGATTATCACTTGTTCTCTTCAGTTTAGCTGGTTTTTTACATCATTTTTTGTGTGTGTCCTGGATGTTCTGCTTCTCATTTGTTCCTGTATCTTCTTCTGATAAAACTCTTTGCCACTTCAAAAGTTATACTTGTATCAGGCTGAGGTAGCTTTGCACCTTCCTTTGCCAGTCTGTCAGCTTCTTCATTGCTGGAGATGTTGCAATGAGATGGGATCCACCATACTACAAGTTTGAATCAGTGGCTCAGTTTGTGGAGTACGGTACTAAAAAGAGTTAATATATCAAGCGTAAACTTTCTCTTATGTTTTTTTTTATCTGCTTATCCTTAGGTAAATGTTTTGAGAAAATCCAACACCACACAGTCATAAGGTTTCTCTCCTGTATTTATTATTTTATGTCTTCAGCTGATGACTTCCAGCAAAGTCTATACCAAAATCATTACATGTGTAAACCTTCTCCTGTGACTGTATTAGTCAGTGTCCTAACACTACTGTCAAGTAAATCTTACACGCATCACACTCGTAAGGCTTATAACCTGAATTTGTTCTTTTGTGTAGAAGTGACCCCCCACCTCCCCCAAATCCTATTTCTAAGGCTTCTCTCCTGTATGCTTTCTCATGCGTTTCATAAGGCCACCGCACTTAATACATAAAAAACACATACACATGTGGCTCCTCTCTTTTGAATGTCTTCAGGCAGGTACTGTAAGTTTAAACCACAAACATCACAAATGTTGCTCCTCTCTTTTGTGTATCTTCAGGCAGATACTGTAAGTTTAAACCCCAAACATCACAAATGTGGTTCCTCTCTTTTGTGTATCTTCAAGCAGATACTGTAAGTTTAAACCCCAAACATCCCAAATGTGGTTCCTCTCTTTTGTGTATCTTCAGGCAGGTACTGTAAGTTTAAACCCCAAACATCACAAATGTGGCTCCTCTCTTTTGAATGTCTTCAGGCGGGTACTTAAGTTTAAACCACAAACATCACAAACGTGGCTCCTCTCTTTCGTGTGTCTTCAGGCAGGCACTGTAAGTTTAAACCCCACACATCACAAATGTGGCTCCTCTCTTTTGAATGTTTTCAGGCAGGTGCTGTAAGTTTAAACCACAAACATCACAAATGTGGCTCCTCTCTTTCGTGTGTCTTCAGGCAGGCACTGTAAGTTTAAACCCCAAACATCACAAATACATGCTTTCTGTAATTCTACAGTTTTCAAATTTGAGTAAAATTTACACCAGTCTTAATTAGTGGCTCAAGTATATGGCTCTTGTCATGAGCAGTTAGTAAACCAGAAACATAAATTGTATGATTCTCTTCAGGTACCGTACTCATTTTAAATGAAACAGAGACAGACAGCAAACGTCACAACTGTAAGTGTTCTCTCTAGAATGCTTACTTACTTAGTCGTTCCCCTTCTACCGTGAGGTGTAGAGGTTCTAGAATGCAACTTTTGTAATTTTTAAGATTCATTTTTACAGTGAAACAGGCATCACATACACCTGTAAGACTTTTCTCCGGTATGCCTCCTGTTATGTGCCTGTCACGGGATTTAATCTCCTTGCTCTGAAGTGATGGTCCAACAGTGGCCAAACTTCAGAGTCTCGGTATCTACTGAGGGTCTTCAAAGGTGTCTACCTTTACCTCAAGATTACTCTTGACAGAGATGTGAACTGAAGAATGGTGCTTCAATTCTAGGGAACCTCACAGGAATTTAAGAAAACAAGTACTACGGCTGATAGGATCCAGGCTGTGTAAACTTTTTAACTTTTTCTTGTTTCAGTATTTCTTTTAGATTTTACGGTTTTCTTGTATTGTTATTGTTCTTTTTTCTCTCATCACTGTTGTTGTTTACTTTTTCCATCTGCTTGTATCGCTCATTTGTTGTATATTTCTCATCATCGTATAGTTTTGTAGTACCTATATGTAATTTTTGTCTTTGTCACCTGTTTGTGGCTGACGAAGGGTAAAACCCGAAACGTCCCTTGTCTCATGTGAACTGTCATTTGTAAAACTGATTCAATACCGTTTTATTAGTTTATAAACTTATAAACTTTTAAACTTTCCTGACCTTCAATGAGTTAGGATTTTGCTCGTTCTGATGAGCCCCCACCTGTTTCAACTCAGTAAAAATATTACTTAAATAGCTCTGTTTTAAGTATTTAAAATGACTGAGACATTAGGGTGCAGTTCACTCAAAATGATAAATCAACTATAAATTTGTATATTTACAGATAACAAAATTTAGCAGACAATTATCATTAACAATTGTAAAATAAATAAGTGTGGGGTGAATTCAGATAGCCTCAAAAATTTTTTCATAGGTGATGGTCTGATTTGAAAATAGAAAGTTCACTTAACAGCTTTGAATGGGTACTTAGCTGCCAGTAAAATGTCGGTTGGTTTCTGCTCCAGCCGATGCTTGCTCTTTGCAGGTTATGGACTGGTTCACTGGTCAACTCTGGTGGCCACAGCAAGTTCCTTGTAGTATCGTGGAGTAATTGTGAAGATGGTCTAGCGTCTGTTAAGACCCGTCTGCTGTAGGTGTCTAGCTCTGACTGCAGGATACTTATACCACTCACTTGTTCCCCAGATAGCACCACCAAATTGAGAGAAACAAATACCCTCCCGAGTATTGGATTTCCTGACACGAAAATCAGGTGTCCCCCATTTTAATTCCACCATCCCATCTGCCTCAGAACTTTACCCTCTCTGAGCATTAATAGTAATCTCAGTGAGTGGAAAAAATTCATTGCATTTATACTGAACATGTTTACATTTACATCTGGAAGTCCTCTCAATACAGCACAAGCACAAAATTAAGATTATATCAGAGCTGTGTGCTTTCTGTGCTTCTCTATGGTGCGGAATGCTGGAGAGTTACAGAGAAGGAAATGTCGAAATTGTCCTCTTTTCACACAACATGCCTAAGAAAAATTCACCGAATATTTTGGCCGAATACCATCACCAACCAAGATCTGCTTACTCAGAGCAAGCAAGAGGACATGCACACCATCATAGTTGGCAGACGCTGGAGCTGGGTTGGCCATGTCCTCAGAAGAGACCCCGATGCCATCACAAGAACAACTATGCTTTGGACCCCTGAAGGAAAACGAAAGAGAGGCCGAGCAAAAAACAACCTGGAGGAGGACTGTGGAGGATGAGATGCAAAGAATGAACCAGAGTTGGGGCACTGTGCGAAGGATGGCCACCAACCGAGCAAAGTGGAATCAATTTGCTGTTGCCCTACAAGACGCCACTAGGCGTGATGGCCATTGACTGCTTTGACGGTCGGCGGTTAAGGATCAAAGAAGAAGAAGAAGAATGTTTACATTTACATTTGCACTGGGTGAAAAGGTTCATATATTAAGTATGTACATCAGGTCTATCACCATCCACTCCCTGCTCTATATGGAAGTTGGAACTCCCTGCTTTTATTTCTCTATGAGAAACCCGCATAAAGCAGTCACAAGCTCTTGCAGTGGTGGTTCATGAAACCATCATTCTATATGCTGAGGTTGCCAGCCTCGTATGACTTAGACATCCATTAGCAATTTTTACATGTTAATAATACAAAAACAGAATTATAAAATGTACATTCATTCATAACCCTCCACTCTCAAAGGAGCATAGGCCTTCAACAAACACATGTCAAGTCCTCCTGTCACGTGCCATCATCTCAAGTTCTTTCCAAGTTTTCCTCATCATTTTCACCTGTTTCCAGGTCTCTTCTCCATGTGCTTCTTGGTCTACCTCTGCCTCTCTTGCCCGGGCAGGGTGGGGGGTTCCAGAACAAGGACTGCCTTGTAATGCTATCAACAGGTCTCCTCAGTGTGTGTCCAATCCATCGTCTTCTTCTCATCTCTTGTTCCACTGGCACTTGTCTAGTTCTTGTCCTCAGTTCCACGTTGGTAACCTTGTCATACCATTTTAATCCCTCTATTCTACGCAAGCACCCATTTATGAAAGTCTGTAGCTTTTTTGTTGTTCTCCATGTCTCAGAGCCATACAATAGGACTGACTTCACATTTGGGTTGAAGATTCTTATTTTCATGTTGGATCCGATTTCTCTTGATCTCCATATATTTCCCAATGCAATGAAAGCTCCTCTTGCTTTTTGTATTCTTATTTTGATATCACTGTTTGTCCCTCCAACTTTGTCTATATTGCTGCCAAGATATGTGTACGATTCTACATCTTGTATTGGTTTTTCTTCAAGTTCAACCCTGTTATCATTACCTGCATTTATTCTCATTATTTTTGTCTTTTTCCTGTGTATTTTCAGACCCAATTGCTGTGACCTCTCATCGAGTGTTTTCAATTTGTTCTGCATCTGACTACGGTTATGGGACAGAAGAGCCAAGTCATCAGCAAAATCCAGATCATCCAACTGCTTAGTCAGAGTCCACTGGATTCCATTTCTGTTGTGTGTTGTCGATGATCTCATAACCCAGTCTATTGCTAGTAAGAAAAGAAATGGAGACAAGAGGCATCCCTGTCGCACTCCTGTTCTTATCCCAAATGGTTCTGTAAGCTGTCCTTCATGAAGAACTCTGCATGTCATGTCTTCATATGTTTTCTTTATTAAATTAATGATCTTCAGGGGAACTCCATAATGCCTCATCAATTTCCAAAGTGATTCTCTGTCTACACTGTCAAATGCCTTTTCATAGTCCATAAATCCGATGTACAGTGGTGAATTACATTCCACACTTTGTTCAACTATTATTCTCAAAGTGGCTATCTGGTCTGTACATGATCTGTTTTGTCAAAAACCTGCTTGTTCATCTCTCAGTTTCTTGTCTATGGACTCTTTTAATCTCTCAAGGATAATCCTGTTTAATACTTTTCCTGGCACTGATAGTAACATTATTCCTCTATAATTTGTGCACTCTTGTAAATTTCCCTTCTTAGGCAACTTAACCAGATATCCTTCCTTCCATTCTGCTGGTATCTCTTCCTTTTCCCAGACTTTACCAAGTAATTTATATAACATCTCTGTAGCCGTGTCGATATCTGCTTTGATGGCCTCTGCTGGAATGTCATCAGGTCCAGACGCTTTTCCATCTCTTAGAAGCTTTATGGCGTTCTTTATTTCTTCCTTCGTTGGTCTTTCACCGTTAATTTGTAACTCTTCTTCTGCTGGCTGGATGTCCGGGGGGTTTTGTGGAGCTGGTCTATTGAGAAGGTCCTCAAAATATTCTGTCCACCTCTTCATTTGCTCTTGTATATTGCTGAGCAGTTTTCCATTCTTGTCTTTTATGAGGCAACTTGTTTGCTTGTATTTCCCTGTTAGCTTCTTTGTGCTGCTATACAGTTCTCTCATATTTCCTTTTGCTGCAGCATCTTCTGCCTCTCTTGCTAACTCCTCAATATACTTCCTCTTGTCTCTTTTGATACTTCTTTTTACTTTTTTGTTTGCTTCTGTGTACACTTCTTGAGCCTTGGCTTTGGAACTTCTGGTTTTGCTTGTGTTTAAATCTGCTTTCTTGTTTTTTCTGTCTTTTATCTTATTGATGGTTTCTGTTGTTATCCATGCTTTTTGTTGTCTTTCCCTTTTCCCCAGTATTTCTTCACATGTCTCATTCCATACAGTTTTGACCTGCTGCCAATAGTCTTCTGTATTCTCTACATCTTCCAGCTGTTGGAGCACTTGGAATTTATTGGATACTGTGACCGCAAATTTGTCTCTTGTTTTCTTAGATGTCCTACATTGAATTGTTGTCTATAATTTTGCATTGTTGCATATCTCTTGAGTTTCATTTTTACTTTGGCTATCAGAAGATGGTGATCTGATGCCACATCTGCTCCTCTAAAACAAATATCTCAGTTATCATATGTGTATGGCTCTTTCCCTGCATGTTTTCATGTGTATCTTCAGAGTAGGATTTTGCCATACCTGTCAACCTGTACGAATTTTTCGTACAATGTATGGATTTTTAATACTTTTAGCAGTGTACGGCCGTACAGACCCGTTGAACGGATTTTTCCCCCCCCCCCCCCCCAAAAAAAAATAATTTTTTTTTAAAATTCTAAAAATATTTTCCAACCCAAGTTTTTTTAAATCAGAAAATATTTTCTACCCCAGGTTTTTTTTTTAACCAATTTTTTTTTATTTTTAATTCCGGGAATCTCGGCGTTTGTTTTTAAACTGAGGTCTCTCCCAGCAACCAATAAAATCCTTTCATACCCAACAATTTGGCAAAAACTTTGAATTCGGCCTCAAACACTTTCGGTTTACAGCGTGACATGATGTATTTTTAAAGTTACCTGTTATCAATGACCACGCTTGCTTGCCACCACACTTCGACGCCATTTTGTTTAAAAAAGCTAAGTACTTATAACTTGGTTAAATATTGCTGTTGTTTTGCTTTGTTGCAATTTAATCGCTGTCTTCATCTTTCCAGTTATATCTTCCTCTTCAATATATTTCCGATAAATTGTCGTAATATTCAGTGTAGGCCCTACATAACTAGAAAAAAAAGTTTGTTTGCGTTGAGTAGGCCTACTTTATTCCAGCGCTCGAGATTCGCTGCTTTATTTTTTAATAAAGTGACAATCTGTTATCACTGATCTAGGCTACCAAAAGCTTGCAGGTCATGGTAAGTTTCAGGTCGAATGGGTTAAACCCTTCCCTGGCATTGTAAATGCATCCAAGTTAGGATCAACAACCAAGTCATCATTCAGCGACTGCTGACACTCCCTCACAGCAAGGCTGACTGCGAAAGATCATTTTCAATGATGAAAAAAATCCACACAGACTGCAGGAGGTCCGGGAATGCGGACCCACTCACTTATATTTTACAGTGTAAGATTAACATTGATACTTGCTGTGCAGACTTTAAGCCCACAAATGCAAAGTTCTAAAAGTGCATGTGTTGATTATCTTCTTCTTCTTCTTCTTCGTACACTCTCAGACGTCCACTTGAATGTTCTCAAAGAAAGCAGTAGTCAGTTTGAGGCTATTTGAATCCCCGTAAAGCTTTTCCACAAAAGGAGCTGGCGTCGGCCATATGCACTTTCTCTGCACCACATATAAGGGGCAACTTTGAAGCAGATGTTCAGCAGTCATTTTATCAGTGCCACAGTTACACTGATCGGTAGTTCCTATCTTTAGCTTGTTGAATAGATGGTATCTCAATCTGTTGTGGCCAATGCGGAGTCTGAAGATTACCACTTGTTCTCTTCTGTGGAGCTGGTAGTAAGCATCATTCTGTGTGTGCCCTGGATGTTCTACATTCCATTTGTTTCTGTAACTGATTCTGATAAAACTCTTTGCCTCCTCAAAAGTTATGCTTGCATCAGGCTGAGGTAGATGTGAACCTTCTTTTGCCATCCTTTTCATTGCCGGCGATGTTACAATGAGATGGGATCCATTGGATCACAACACTTTTGAATCGTTAACAAAGTTTGTGGAGCACTACTCTGAGATCATCCAGGTCTGTATTATTTTGGTTTTTCAACGATGCAATTACTGACTGTGCATCAGTAAAGAAAGCAACTTGTCTCTCTGCCCTTTCTTCTGACAATATAACCTCTGCTGCAGTTTTCAAGGCCTCTGCCTCTGCTCTGAAGTTGCTGGAGAATCGTCCTGTCGCCACTGACAGCCTTTTTTCTGCACCAGTGCTTAAGGTCAGAAAGACACCCCCACCTCCATTTTCTGTTGCATTTGTTGCTGATCCATCTGTGTATGCATGGGTCCAGGTGTTGCGTGGATAATGTGTCTCTATATATTTTGTCGCTATGGATTTTCTATCTGTTGCAGTTTGGCTCTTTTTACTTTCAATTCCAGGAATGTTTTCTATCATTTTAGGGAAACGATTTTGTTTCCAAACTGGAAGCTTGTGTGCAGTGTAGATGGGTTTAACAGTGGATATTTCATCTATGGATACTGCTCTCATTTGTGGTTTGGTTGATTCTACAAAATTACTTCGTTTGAGTCTTTGCCTTCTAAGAGCATTTATTCTATGGCACATTGGGTGGTCTGTTAGTCTTTTGAATTTTTCGGCCTGTTGCTGAGCCCTGCAGTCTCTTCTATCTGTCATTGGCTGGAGGCAAGTAATCTTTTCGAGTTCTTTTATAGGTGTTGACTTCATGCCTCCCGTTATAATTCTCATTGCTTGATTTTGGAGTGTGCTAATTTTATCGAAGTTTGTCTTAGCTGCTGTTGCCCATGCTGCCATGCCATATTCAAGAACTGGCCTCACTTGCCCTGTGTAAAACGTCTTAAGCACTTTCTCATCTGCACCCCAGGTTGTTCCAGCAAGTTTTTTCATAATTGCCATTCTTTGTCTTGCTCTCATTCGATTTCTGTCAACCTGTTTTTTCCAAGTCAGACGGCGATCAAAAATAATGCCTAGGTAGTTCGGATTTTCATTTAATTGAAGATTTACTCCGTTTAGTACTAGTTTGAAGCTCTGAGGTCTAGTTGAGAGGGAAAATACAGTGTACGTTGTTTTCTCTTCATTAATCTTCATGAGCCATGTTTTGGCCCACACTTCCAGTGATGTTAGTGCTTGCTGCATCAGAATGTTTGCAGTAATGATATTTTCTTCAGAGATCCACAACGCTAAGTCATCTGCAAAGGAAGCATTGTGTGCTATTTGTTGAATATTGTCAGCTATGTCATTTATGTATTTATGTTGATTGTAATACAAAACATTGTACATCGAAAGAATAGTGTACCTCATGATCACTAAGTTTTTTATATGTAAAGAACAGCATGAGACTATTAGCATGTTTTATATCACAATAATTCAAATGCTAATAGATTTGTATATATCATTTCTCATTTTAAAACTGTGTTGCTTATAATTTATTAATATATTTTTTGCGTAAGGATTTTTGGGTGTTTGTAAGGATTTTTTTGGTCCGGCGTACAGATTTTTGTCTCAGGAGGTTGACAGGTATGATTTTGCTCAAAGCCAACATTAGATGCCTTCTCTCAATACGTTCTTGTGGCATTAAGAGAGTTTGAAGCTACAGCTACTACATCTGTATGAGGCTTCTGTTCCGTATGTATCATTTTGTGCTTCTTTAGGTCATCAGTATCAGCAAAGCTTTCATAACATACATCACACTATCGTCGAATTTGGTCAGCAAAGTGTTAAAGGTTTCTCTCCTGTATGCTGTCTTCTGTGTATTTTTAGGTCAAAATTTCGACTAAATTGTTTATCACAAACATCGCATTTATAAGGTTTCTCTCCTGTGTGACATCATCTGTGTTTATTTAATTTACCAATCTGGCCAAAACCTACACTACAAACATCACACTTATAAGGTTTCTATCCCGTATGCTGACTTCTGTGTTTATTTAAGCCAGTGTTTCCCAAACTTTTTTGGGTCACCGCCCCCTTGGCTCCCAGGGCATGTCCCCAGCGCCCCCCTGCATTTCCTCACAGTACATAAAAAAATGTAAAGAGTGAAGAATAACAGCAATTGTTAATACAGTAACAACTAATTGCTCAGTTTATCGCATTGTAATATAAAGCTACAGATACGCTTATTTATTAACTTAATTTAAAAAGAAAAACTTAATTACTTAATGCTGTAAAATAAACAGCAGTATGCGAAAGTAAATTAGTAACAAACTTACTTCATTTTTAACTTCAGTGAGATGGATGTGCCTGGTGTAGTGATATCAGCTTCTCGACATCAGGCTGAAAGTTACTTAGAAGGAGTCTCAGATCCCCACGTTCAGTAATCTGCAGTCTGTTTCTCTGCTTCGAAAGAAGTTGTACAACCGCGCTGAAACCACGCTCTACTAAATACGTCTTTGGAAAGGCAATACAGAACATCTTAACCTTTCCCCACACTGCAGGGTAGCGTTCAGAGATTTATTTCTGCAACCAAAACTCTTGATATGATTTCTTGAACATTGGCTTAAGCTCAACGTCATTTTGTAGCGATATCAGTTTCTCTTCCACCCTTCCTAGTTCCTCACTGCACGCGTCCAGGAATGGATTTATTATCCAGTCTGGAATTGTGATCAAAAGAAGATCCCGAAACCTTTGAGCCATGTCTTTATGCAGCATATCTAGATGTGCACAATATACTTGAAGATTATCCTCTGGTATTTTGTCTTTCTCTTCCAACTCTAAGAGGCTGGGAAATTGGAATAACTCGTGACGGTCAATATTACGTTTGAACAGCGTTAATTTGGCCAGAAACGTGGAGACGACAGATTAGACTTTTATAGATTAATATCATTTCCTTGCAGTTGTAGATTTATTTCGTTAAACTTTGTGAATAAATCTGACAAATATGCAATGTCATGCCTGACATTCGTTAGTTCTGTACGGAGCGAAGCATGCGAACCTTTGAAGAATTCTACCACAGTTTCAAAAAGACCATAAAAGCGTCTCAGACAATTTATTTTGAGAGCCACCTAACTTCTGCGTGCATCAGCAAACGTTCAAAGTGTTCATCATTCTTAGTACAAAGCTCTCGAAATAGTCGAGAATTGAGAGCATGGGACTTAATTTTGTTAATCATTGTGATACCAGTATTTAATGATTTGTGAAGCCGATCACTTAGATTTTTTGCGACAAGATGTTGTCTGTGAATTACACAGTAATCTACTCTAGAATCCTAGAGAAGAGACTCCGACGCCTAGCTGAGCCACAACTGGATGAGGTCCAGTGCGGGTTCCGAGCGAACCGAAGTACTCAAGACCTAATCTTCACACTCAGACAGCTGAGTGAAAAGGCCCTTGAGTATAAGAGTGAGATCCATCTTTGTTTCATAGATCTGGAAAAGGCGTTTGACAGGGTCCCCTGGAGAAAACTTTGGGATTGTTTGGCAAGGAAGAACATTCCAGCACCTCTGATTCATGCTATACAGAGCTTCTACCAGTCTTGCAGAAATTATGTGAGGACAGCAAACCATAAGTCAGAAGAGTTCAGGACCACCACTGGTGTAAGACAAGGTGATATCCTGTCACCTTACCTTTTCATACTCCTCATGGACAATGTCATTAAGGCATGTAAGGAGAGAACAAGAAAGTATTCAGTGGGGTACTGGAAGATGAGACAGGTCTGTATTTCGGAGCTGGCATTTGCTGATGATGTTGCCCTGATTGCTAAATCAGAGGAACATCTCCAATCCAACCTATAAGTCTGGAAGGAAGAGCTGGAGAAGAGAGGGGTGGTCATAAGCAGCTCTAAAACAAAATCCATGGTGATATCACGAGAAGAAAGAAGACATCAAATTAAGCTGGGAGAACAGGTCCTGGAGCAGGTAGACCACTTTAAATACCTCGGAGCTATTATTGACCGAAAGGGAGGCATCAAAGAAGAGTTGGCCACTCGAAAAGCAGCAGCTGGGAGACTTTTTCAGGCCATAAATCGAGGATTCCTCAGCAAGAGAGAGGTTGGTAAGAAAACGAAGATGGCTGTATACCGCTCCACCTATGTCCCAGTCTTGACATATGGATGCGAGTCATGGGCAATGACTACAACCCACAAAAGCCAGATCCAAACCTCAGAAATGAGGTATCTGAGGAAAGTGGTTGAAGTAACAAGAAGAGACATGGTACGCAACCAGACGATACGTCAAGGCCTTAAATCCCACCCCCTGCAGACCCAAGTAGAACAGTCCCAACTAAGATGGTTTGGCCGTGTCTGCAGAATGGGAGAAGACCGGCTACCACGACAAGCATGGGAAACAAAGAGCCAGGGATCCAGACCCCCAGAGTCCACTGGGAGGACAACATTAGACAATCTTTGAAGGACCGAGGACTAGAATGGAACCAGGCCAGGAGGAAGACAGCCGATAGGATAGTCTGGTGCTCTCTCTTCCAAACCTCTACACCTCACGGTAGAAGGGGAACGACTAAGTAAGTAAGAATTACACAGTATATTGTAAATATACCAGGTACAGCTTCTTTTAAGAAAGCGATAAACCCGCGGTAAGAACCTATCATTGATGGTGCCCTATCTATTGCACAAGCAAGAATGTTAGTAAGCGGAATGTCCTTCTCTTTGAAAAATTTCTCTACTACACGAAATATTGACCCTCCTTTTGTATCAGTTACTAGTAGCTTAGCAAATAACAACTCTTGAACCAAGCTTTCATCTTTTACGAAGCGAACATAGGCAAGAAGCAAAGATTCGTTGCTAGGCAAAGTTGACTGATCCAACTGCAATGCAAATTCTGTTGTCCTAAGTATGTTGCACAATGTATTTTCAACATTCTCAGCCATTTTATCTATTCTTCTTTGAACTGAGCTGAGCGGAATCGCTATAATTATTTGTTCAGGTGACTTTTGCATAACTGTACTCACAAATTCCCTTATAGCTGGCAAAATCAAATTTTCTGCGATTGTATGAGACTTTCCAGATTTAGCTATCAGCAATGAAATTTTGTATGAAGCTCGCAAACCATTACAGCTTTGTTGTGAAGTGTTGACAAACATGTCACGGACTGTTTTACGTTTCTGAAAGTTTTCACGAAGTGACTGAAAATATGTCAAACTTTTATCTGTTTTATCTGGGTGAATTTTTTTCAAATGTTCAAGTAGTCTGGAAGGTTTCATCGCCTCATTTGAAAAGGCCCTCTCACATAATAGACACATTGGCAGTTGTTGGTTATTTAGTGCTGGAATAAATTCATATTTCAGATATTCCACGCTGTATTGTCTGCACTTCTTTTTGGTTTGTTCTGCTTTTGCCATATTTGTTCTGAATTCTAGAACAAAGAATTGATTTTACAATTTTGCAGATAGAAAAATGTTCGTCGAGTAAACAACAAAAGCTGATTTAAAAGTGGCTTTACAAAAATGTTGACACAGATGTTCTTACCAGTTTACTCTTCTATTTTATAAAGTTTCTTAACCACAGCCATAAATAAATTAGAAAAATACAACAATCAGGAAAAAAAAACACAATTAGCAACAGCCACACTATCACTGAAGTAATCCAATAATCATTTCATAAATTATAATAATAGTTATTTAATATGAACAAAATATAAAATAACGCACTATATTGATAGGTCTTCAGATTTAAAAATTGAGAGACAGTAGCCTAACTACAAAGTGTGGAGATCCCGGTAACAAATTAAAAGGATGTAATATAATGGACTGAACAGAAATATTCAATATACGGCAAATTTGTATCAAAATGTATCTGCTTAATTAATAATTAATGTTAGTAAAACTGATGCTAGCTCTGTGCAAACAAACAAAAAATATAAGTAAGAAAACTTACCTTATCGACAGGATGAAATTGTTTGAACCCGGTACACGATTATTTGAAACCACTGTTCACAAAAGAAAAGCTGAGAAAGTTTCTTGGTTTTGCTCATAGCCAGCGCAAAGTTGAAAAAGACGGGAAACGTACATCGCGCCAGTCGATTTATGAAAGTCTGAATGTAAGGTAGGAAAGCCGGTTCAGAGGATCAAAGATTGATTTATAATGCCAAGTACCTTTAAAAACTTTCTCCCTTGAACCTTTTCTCTTATTTATTACCAATCTGCGAATATCTAGTTACCACTAGCCCCCGCAAATACCGAGAAAATAAATTCCGCAACAAAGCAAAGTTGGTACTTTCTGAATCACCGGCAGGTATCTAATTTCGTCCATGCCATCGGCACGGATCATTTCTCTTCCTTCAGGAGTGAACGAATGGACAATAGGTGTTTGGTTAACCCCCTTTCCTAGCAGTTTCAGATTACCATTTATGGTCAGCGATGGTTACCTGAGCTCAGAACGACACGCATGGACGAAACTATGCCCTACTTAAGGTAGTAGGATACCTTGATAGGGTAAAAAACTCAAATTTTCCTTTCAGAATCAAACAACCATGGGTATAGTGTTAGTATGGACTTAAAATGTTTGTCCACATAATGACCTCATTAATTATGCAAATTAGCTATCCAATATGGCCGCCGTAGTGAATAAATTATACACCTTTTTTAAAACATCATAACTATGTTATTTGTACAAGGATCTGACTGAAACTTGGGAAATTGAATCATTATATATAGCGTGAGGTCATGAACTAAAATGACAGAGATTGACAGAAAGGTTATTTTTTAATGAATTTTCAAAATTTATATTTCTGGAATGTTTGATATTTGTGCCTCATTATATATGCATGATGGTCATAAAACTAAAACTTTGAATTCAATTGTATCCATTTTAGGTCAGAATCTGTAAGATTATATGACAACCAACTGTGTTAATTTTCATGTCAATTGAATGTACAGATCCAGAGATATCTTGTTTCAAAGATCACCAATTATGCTAAAAAGACAATTCCGAGAAAACAAAGAAAAACAGAAAAAGAACTCACAAAATGAAGTTTAATGAGCTCCTGTTGAATAAAGGTCTCCTTCTACTGCAGCTGCAGTGTCTATGAATCCCCTTTTCAGTGCTCTCAGGGTCTTTCCATTGCAATGTCCTTACTTGCTGAATAGATCCTGTGCAGTGTTCTCCTGTATGCTTTCTTTGCCATGGGTTGACTTGTGTTCATGTATATCGAAAAATTCTGCAATGCACTGTGGCCTTTCCCAATAGAACGCACAAATGCCACCATTCGGACATTTACTTCTTTGTTTGTGAGTAGCTGAAGATGAAACATCAGAAGTATTGAAATTGGCATTCCATTCGCCACAGTTTGTGCACTTGATACTGATTTCATGACAAAAGCCATTCCGAGTCTCTTCGACGATCTCACAGGTCAGTGAGTACTGATAACATTTGTCACATCTAAAGTTAGCGCATAAAAACCCAAACAGTAGTTTTACATCCATAAGGATAAACCCATTTCCTCTGTTGTCATTTTTAGCTTGTCCTTCACTTTCTTGGACCTTTATTTTCTTTGCTGAGGAGCACAGAGACTTTATAGCGTCACTATCGGCAATAGGTGTCTCATTTTCAGGCAACGGTTTGTTGGTGTCCCCCCCCCCCCCCCCCCCCAGTCTTTGTCTTATTTCCCATTGTGAACAAAAGAAGCTCTGCTAACTACTATTATACAGAATCAATATAAAACTAGCAATAGATAGAGTTGATGTTGGTGAAAACGCACAATGCATGTAACAAATGTTGAAATTTACGATCAAAGCTTTCTAGACACACACTTTTGAAAAATTCATAAGAAATCATTGAGTGATTCCCCGTGGAAAAATTATAAATATCTTTTTCCTGTTGCCTCAGTATAATTATAATTTCGCAGTTTTAAAATTACGCACCTTCATGTTGGGTCATTATTCACATGGTAACTATAAACATTGGTTGCTATGCAAATCACTCAAGGGGGTGTGTGTAGAAAAACACTGATTCCTATCAAACCAGAGTATCTCTAAGCTTCTATGAATTATTTTTAGTTCAAGAACATGTTGACGATGATTTAAAGCATGAAAATGAAAATTGTTGGATTTTTATTTTTTTAACCTTTTCTGGGTATACTACTACCTTAATGATCCCAGTAATACAACCATCCACATCGTCCCCGCTTCACAGATGCTGTCTCTCAAATCCACAATTCCTTTCTCCCCCGCACGTACTGAATTTAGCTTGTCAAATCCTGAACCACCCTTACTACTAAACGCCCACTGTTTACTACTGAACGCCCCCCTCTGGCCCATTTTTTTCCTTATCGCCCCCTTGGACCCTTCCAACGCCCCCAGGGGGGCGGTACCGCCCACTTTGGGAACCACTGATTTAAGCTATCACTTAGACTAAATCCTACACCACAAACATCACACTTATAAGGTTTCTCTCTTGTATGTGTATTTTTATGTTTTTTCAGGCAACCTCTCTGAGTAAATCTAAAACCACAAACGTCACACTGATATGGCCTCTCTCCTGTGTGTGTTCTTTTGTGCTGCTTTAAGTCACCAGCAGTCACAAAGTTTTTATCACAAACATCACACTTGTAAGGTCTCTCTCCTGTATGCCGTCTTCTGTGTATGTTGAGGTCCCCACTCTGAGTGAACCTAATACCACAAACATCACACCTGTAAGGTTTCTCTCCTGTATGCCGTCTTCTGTGTATCTTGAGGTGATTACTTTGAGCAAAGCCAAAACCACAAACACCACACATGTACGGCTTCTCTTCTGTGTGTATTTGTTTGTGATTCTTTAAGTCAAGAGTATCAGCAAAGTTTTTATCACACGCATCACACTTGTATGGCCGCTCTCCTGTGTGTTTTCTTTTGTGCCGCTGTAAGTCTATAGTATAAACAAAGTTTTCATCACAAACATCACACTTGTAAGGTTTCTCTCCCGTATGCCTTCTTATATGTATCTTCAGAGTTGAATATTGAATAAATCCTATACCGCACAAATCACACTTGTAAGGTTTTTCTCCTGCATGCACCAGTTTGTGATACTTCAGGCTCTGACTATGACTAAAATCAGAACTACAAACATCACATTTGTAAGGTTTCTCTCCTGTGTGTTTTCGTTTGTGAATCTCTAAGTAAGAAATATCAGCAAAGTTTTTATCACAAACATCACATTTGTAAGGTTTCTCTCCTCTATGCCGTCTTTTGTGTGTCTTTAGGGTATTACTTTGACAAAATCCTATACCACAGATATCACACTTATAAGTCTTCTCACCTGTATGTGTTCTTCTGTGTTTTTTTAGGTTACTATTAAGACTAAATGCTACACCACAAATATCACACTTGTAAGGCTTCTCTCCTGTTTGGATGCTAAATATACTTTCAGTGTCCTTGCCCTCATTATCAGTATTGGAGTTGATAAGGCAGCACTGCATATCAAGGCAGTCCTCTGAAATGTAGAAAGTAGTTATGATACATAAATATCTGAAGCCTACAAAAGATATAACTGAAACTTGTTACAAATATAACAAAACTTATTCATAAAATGTTCACTATTTAATCAGTTATGACATAAAATAATAAACTCATCATCTGCTTCGAGTGGATAAACATTATTAAATTATGCTCCATGTTTTTTTTGTTTTTTTGTTTAAACGTACGCCCGCTATTACTCAAGGCGAGAATCTCCGGTTAGTATATCTAACCTGAGACTGATTTTTACGTGAGTATCCCTTTTTCCCTGTACACTGACAGGTGTCCACTCGCCATTCAGGAAGATACTCGCCGTCTTCGGAGGGTACCCATTAGAGCTGGGTCAGCTCAGGAGCCGCTAGTCCCTGGTCGACGACACTCCTTCAGGGCTCGAATTAATCGTGTCCAAGTCTCAGTCGACGACACTCTCTCAAATGTACTCACCCGGGCTTGAACCTCGATCACCCAATCGCCAGCGCAATGTGGTAACCATTACACCAGTGTGGCTCCTGTGTTCCATGTAAGTAGTGAAAGAAATCTTGTATTCTATACACACACAGACACAAACATAGAAGCTTCAGTAAAACTTCACTATAAAACATTCTCAAACAAACCATGAATGTTCTGATGAATGTATCCACAAGTACAAAGGTGACATTACTCTCATCTGTCAAAAACCTAAGCCCGGTCTCATTTAAACAGTTACAATAACTGTTGATGTAGCACACAAATCAATGATGTCCATAATATTAACTACAGCAAACATGAAAGTCCCGTCACTGATGGAATGAACCAGACAAATAACAGTAGAAAAGGGATGACCTAAGATTGCCGGCCAAGCACTCAGCAAGTCCCTATCAGCATTGTAAGGATTCTTGTTCAGGAATCTCAAAGGTAGGAGAAACAGAGGAAGACTCAAAAACTTACTTACTTAGTCGTTCCCCTTCTACCGTGAGGTGTAGAGGTTTGGAAGAGAGAGCGCCAGACTATCCTATCGGCTGTCTTCCTCCTGGCCTGGTTCCATTCTAGTCCTCGATCCTTCAAAGATTGTCTAATGTTGTCCTCCCAGCGGACTCTGGGTCGTCCTCGGGGTCTGGATCCTTGGCTCTTTGTTTCCCATGCTTGTCGTGGTATCCGATATCCGATCTTCTCCCATTCTGCAGACATGGCCAAACCATCTTAATTGGGACTGTTCTACTTGGGTCTGCAGGGGGTAGGATTTAAGGCCTTGACGTATCGTCTGGTTGCGTACCATGTCTCTTCTTGTTACTTCAACCACCTTCCTCAGATACCTCATTTCTGAGGTTTGGATCTGGCTTTTATGGGTTGTAGTCATTGCCCATGACTCGCATCCGTATGTCAAGACTGGGGCATAGGTGGAGCGGTATACAGCCATCTTCGTTTTCTTACCAACCTCTCTCTTGCTGAGGAATCCTCGATTTATGGCCTGAAAAAGTCTCCCAGCTGCTGCTTTTCGAGTGGCCAACTCTTCTTTGATGCCTCCCTTTCGGTCTATAATAGCTCCGAGGTATTTAAAGTGGTCGACCTGCTCCAGGACCTGTTCTCCCAGCTTAATCTGATGTTTTCTTTCTTCTCGTAATATCACCATGGATTTTGTTTTAGAGCTGCTTATGACCATCCCTCGAAGACTCAAAAACATGTGAATAAAAGAACTGGAGCAGACAAAAATGATGAAGACGATAGTGAAATAATAACCAATCAGATTGCCCAAGACAACAAATTTAAGAAAACTTCCACATAACTAACAGAAGCCATATGTTCCAAACGGAACAATAAAGCAAATAAGAAGAGGAAGAAAGATACAAGTACATATTTCATTTGTCATTCAGGCTTTGTACTTACTTACTAATTGCAATTAATGATCACCTGCTAGAAAATGACACTGCAATGGATGAATCAACAAGGCTGAGACTGTTGGAGTTTGGTATCAAATGTGGGACTAGCAGAGGTGGACCTGAGAGAGGATGCATCCATCATATGTACAACCAGCATGCTACAGTTAGCATTCATACTCTTTAACATTTGCTGAGGGAGACTGAGCACCTATGGGTTTGTCCTGAGTGCAGTGAGGTCGATTCTGATTAACAATAACAATAACTTTCTAACAGGGGAAATCATATTTTAACCATTTGCTATGTAGGATGTAGCCAAGGCATCTGTCGGTAAATGTCTTGAGTTTGGACATGATATACGCACTGGTCACAATAGATTGAGATACCATCTGTACCACAAATACAAAATTGGTGCAACAGATCTCTGCACCTGCGGTACCAGCCCAATGACAGTCGAACACCTGCTGCAATACTGCCCAACCTACAGTAATGAACGGAGTAGCATATGGCAACAACCCACTTCTGTCAACGAAAAACTGTTTGGAGATGTTGGGAGCCTTGGGTTGACTACTGCCTTTATTAGAGTCATAAATGTGGAAGTCTGAAGGCGAACGAGGAAGAAGAAGAAGAAGGACATGATATTCTTGGTTATATGCTACATCTTTGAATCAAAGAGTAGGACAGATTTCCCATTTATGTTGGAAAGCATAATTTTAATTTCCTGCACACACATTTTAAAAATTTTACTCCATAATAAAGTGGTAGCACAGCTTGTGTGCCTAGTGGATGACATAAGCAAAGTCCTGGTGCTTCTGACAGGTTCAAGAAATTGGCACAGGACCCAGTTTAACAAATGAACATGTTTAATCAGGCTGAAAAGGTCACATGGGAGAGGCCAGGCAGAGAGGAAAACTAATCCTCTGGGCATGTGAGCAATGTCATAAAAAGTGACAACTACTTACCTACTAGTTGCGTCTGGCAGATTCCTCACAAATGAGACAGTTGGTCAGATAATGAAAGTGAGGTCACCTACGATTAGTCTACTGACAAAGGCAAAAGCTATAACAGCAATGCAGAATGAAAGAATTACTTTAAATTAGAAAAACAGAATAAGTCACCAAGGAAATGAGGTGCCACAATGTAAAACTCCAGCGACTAGCAGACGGACAAGATAGAATGGAGCAAGATACAAAGCAGTGAATATTAGAGAAAGCATAACTTATTCACAACATGAGCACATAGAACATGCTCACAGAGAGCTTTGCCTTTATGATGTCAAAAAAAAATACAAGAAAAAAAACACGGATAGAATAGGAATCTTCTTCTTCCTCGTTCGTCCTGAAAAGGACGTTGATTGCGTTGTGTCTGTTTACACCGGAGCTGCGATATCTGCGCCTTTCGGCCGACACATCCGACTTCAGCCGGCATTTTTTGGGACCGGGTTTGCCTTCCCTCTTAGATCCCTACTCTCTCAGCCAGACTGCAGTGATGCAGCCTGTTTCCAGGACCACCACGTGGAGGTGGAGTAGGGTCTTGGTCAGCTCTGGTTCGCTGACCCTGACGCAAGCAGTCAAGCTATGGGTCGCTGACTGCATTCTCTATTGCTGCATCTTTGGGTCCTGAATAGGAATCATATCACTCAAAATCATAACTGAAATATTCCAAATGTATAGCAGAAAAATCACCATAATCCAATGCAATGCAGCACAAACAAACGGTGCAAGGAATATTACCAAACAAGTCTACTATGATGAACTACAGCCGGTAATTAAATCAGACAGAGGTGAGACATTAACATGGTCACAGGAGGCACGAATGTACAAAGGGGGAATAAACAACAGCACAATATGAATTGATTATGGAGAAAAATGGCGCAGGAAGCAGAAATTATTTACAAGCAGCTCAGTTTATCACAGTTGTCACTTACAAGACATAATAAAATTTCCATCTATATTAATTCCAGGCCACCAAAAAATATATGTTTGATCTGAGTGAAGAAGAACTCATAATTCCTTGGACAGAAAAGGTGACTAGATAAAGTTTCAAAATGTATATATCATAGATAAAGTGTTCACCTCATATTTAACAGGTGGGTAGGGAAAAAAAAAGTAGCATTCCTACAAAATAAACAAGCTAAAAGCCACACATTGTAGAACACAAGTGGCAGATGTTTGATGATATTCCCTATCTTTGCTGTCACAAACAGAATTGAGTCCTACATGCATGGAAGAAGTCCAAAATACTGAAACAGAAGAATAATTTAAAAAATAAATAGAAAAAAGTAATGACTGAACAGTTGTGAAATCAAAGAACTATGCCAGTGAACAATTCTAGAGAATAACAGAGGTTAAGTAGGACAAGTACTGCAGCACTTGAAAAACCAGCATTACAGCTTTGCATAGAAGAACAGATATGGTGGGGAAGGAAGGGAGAGACTACACATTTTAATGTGGAGGTAAAACGTCTTCATAAGCAATCTAGACTTCCAGTAGTAGTACCTTTTTAGGTACTGCATTTGGAAACATAAAGATTTAAAAGTATATGAAGATTCTGTGGCAAAGTAAGTGAGAATGCGATTTCAATTTTTTAAAGCGCCCTTCCCCCTTTTTGCATGGATCAAATGTGGATCTATCTTGTTTTAAGTCTTGTAAAATTCATGTTTTACAGACTCCACTAAAACATGGACTCCAAAGCCCTGGTAAAAAGACAGTGCCCATAACAACTAGCAGCATGAAAGAGTACAAGGTTCCAAGATCTGATCTACAGAGTGCTAGAAGTGATGAAAAAAAGCATTTTCATAGATGCAGAGAGGAAACACCTAACTACAGAAAGATCTACCAAACCACAGAATGGACCCACAACATATATGCAGATGGGTCAGAAACATAAGGTACAAAAAATGGGGGTGTAGGTGTATACAGAAAATTAAAGAATGGACAAGAAAACCACATCTCAATGCCATTGGAAAATTGTCAAACAACTTTAAAGATTGGGCAGAAGCACTAAAACAAGCTGCAGTTAGTAGTAGTAGGCTCTTCAGTCATAACTAACTAGGGGAATGTACCCCTGAGGTGATAGACCTCAGCTGCATTTTTGTTGTTGCTTCGTGTTCCTTTTGGTGTGTTCTTTTCACTTCTACTTGCTATGACAGTTTCTTTTTCTCCAACCTGAGGTGGGGCAATAGGGAACATCGCCACTTGGGGTGATTGGCAGCTTCATTCCCCCCAGGTTGCTGGATGTATGTCCAGTGTCTTCATGTCTCTCTTGCACACATCTCTGAGCCTCAGATGTGGTCGTACGACTGTTCTTTTGCCATCTGCCAGTTGTCTGTAGAAAAATATCTTTGGGGATGTGACCATCTTCCATGCAGCAGACATGGCCAAGCCAGT
Organism: Oreohelix idahoensis; assembly: GCA_024509875.1. Classification (NCBI taxonomy): domain Eukaryota; kingdom Metazoa; phylum Mollusca; class Gastropoda; order Stylommatophora; family Oreohelicidae; genus Oreohelix; species Oreohelix idahoensis. The sequence continues at coordinate 684,166 of JAMPIV010019001.1, forward strand.
GTAATCTGTTCTGTCTATGCACTGTAGATGCTTTGAAGGCCAGCACGTGACAACACCTCGACATTTGTCACTTTGTCCTTCCATGAAATACCAAGGATGTGGTGTAGACACCACAGAAGGAAGGTATTGAGCCTTCTTTCTTGCATAGCATTTTTGTCCATGTCTAGCTGCCATGTAGAAGCATGCTGGTGATTCTGGCATTATATACCACACTTATGGGCTTTATTGTGAGTTTGGAATTTCCCCAAACACAAGTTCTGAGATGAGCAAAGATGGCTGCAGCTTTGCCAATGTGGCTATCAATTTCTGTGTCCAGAAAGAGTTTGTCATTGATGATAGACCCTAAATATGTGAAGTAGTGCACCATTGGCAAATCAATAGTTATCAATAGTAATAACTGGTGCAACATTAACATCCTGACCCCGCACATTTGTAAAGAGATCAAGTGATATTTTTTCAGACTAATTACTGGCCATTGCAGACTCAAATACAAATTGTTAAAAAAAAACTGTAAATTAAATAGACAGATGTGTGTCCTTGTGGGGAGGACAAACAAGCAGTAGATCATGTCCTCCAAGACTATCAGCTCCATTAGAGGAGCAGGGCCTTCTCCAACCTAGATGAGGGAGAAAGTGTACTGTGAAGCCTGAGGCCATGTTTAAGAGATGTGGTTATTTGAGAGTGAACAATGAAGAAAAAGACATCTAACAAAATAACTACTAACCACTTTGACTCACCATCTTTGACATGTGTCACTTTATCCACTACACATAATCTAGGCTGTTGTGCTTGACCTATTTCTTGTGTTTCCTTTTTCATGCTCTCAACATTATTGAAATTAGTGTTTAAGGCTTGAGCGCTGATAACCCCACGAGTCATCTGAAATATTCGCAAGAAACTGTGAAACAAAGTGGAAAGGCATAGAAAGGAAGAATCTGAACACATGACAAATGGTGCTGTAATCAGAACATGTACCTATTCAGTTCACAAAATCTGTTAAGTATCACAAGAAGTATGATTCATTAAAATATATTATTTAAAAACATATAGAATCAGAAGTTCTAATGAACCAGTACACAATGTCGAACACATTCTACGATATGACTGGTGTAATTTTATGGTCAGCTGGTACAATGGATTGCTTGCCCATTTCCTTTTATAAGTTAGTAATCTTCCTCCATAGGTCCTGTACAAATTCAAGATGCCTGCCTCATGGTGTTTGTATGTGTGTGTGCAATATTGTTTTCAATACTCAGTGGAAACATTTAAAACAACAAATCAACAATTATATCAGTTAAAAGGATGGTATATCTATGACATATAAATAAAAGTACCATTTATAACATATAATAAATGTACAACAGACAAGGACATAATGTTAGTGCAATGAAATAAAGATATTTATTTCAAAACATTGTTAGAAAATTAATAGATAAAATCAACATGGTCCCTCCATGAAAAAATGATACAGAAATTGCCACTGGGAAGTTACATTGTTTTAAAATTACCTTTAATTAGTAATTCTCCATATCTTTCACAATAAAACATTCATTGACAAATCTTTCAATGAATACACAAAATGACACTGGCATAGTAATTCTGTCATCAAATTTTATTCTATGCTGACAAGAGCTATTTGTGGTTCTGAGTGAACACAGCTTTTCGTGTTTGGTCTTGTTGTTTAGGGGTGTGAGGGTGTTGTATACCTTTGGCCTTTCTATCTGTATAAACCACTTAACATAGATATTCTCAGTCTCCGAAGTATTTAATAGACGGTTACATCCATGAAAGAATACACAGTAAACATTCTACCACAATCCAGCATGTGACCTTTCCGATTCAAACTCCCAACCAACACCCCATCTCAAATGTTAACCATCAACTGCCATTACACACGTCCTCGCACCCTTTATCCCACTAAAATCATGAGTTTTGCTCACTTCTCCGAGAACACTTTTAAGACAAGCCGAACACACAAACACTGCCATGCTCCAATGACCAAAACAACCAATGGGATCATACGCAACATCATGTCAGGCTCTCCCTAAATTATAAACATAACAACAAGTTTCCTGTGGAGCACAGGTGTTTTACAATTATAAACTCGGCAATAAGTCAACAAAAACATTCCTTTACGTTTGCATTAAAATGTATGAACAATTGATTTTCTGCTTCTGAATGCATTTGTAACAACAATAAAAGTGGGTCACCAAAACTGGTGTTTTTTCATTGCTTGTTTTAAATTTAAACACCTTGAGGAACGTTTTACTTGCTCAAATGTCTCTTGTCATCCTCTATCATGAAAACCATTTGTTTAAGAAATTCTATTCCATATCTGTTAAAATAAACTTTCAAAGTGGCCCTCCTAGGTCAATAAATATGATGTATACTTATTGAAATGGCAAAGAAATTGTTGGCTACACTCACTGAATGACATACACTCACTGAATGACATAATTTATCAATAGATGATACACTGCATTTCTCACATAAAGAATGTCAGATTTCTTAGAAAGATAACAATTAAATGTTTATAAACTTTTCAGTTTCAAGTTCTCAGTAAAACAGTTCAGCAATAATGGCTACCAAAGACAATATTTTCAGACCAAGATAATACCTCTCAAAAAGGACAAACTGTCACAAATTGTGATAGGGGATGGAGAACAGAATGTATAATCTGGCAATATATCAGAGGAGAAAATCTACAAAAGAATAGACAGGATACTTAACAGTGACTGACAACTGGTGAAACTTACCTTATTATCTGTTTCTTGCTTCACCTCTACCACTAGTTCTGGCACATTAGTTCCAGTAGTTTCAAGAGCCTGGTGACAGAGGAACACGTCAGAACATGCAAATAAACAGATGATATTTTATTTATACTAGTTCATTTATTTGGCCATCTATGTCTAGAACATGGGCTAACTTCTAATGAAGTTTTCCAAAGATGGCAAGAATTGCTGTGTCCAACTGCTTGCTATGGAGATATATTCTTCAGGGTTCACAATGTCTGGTTATCAGTTAATAATAATGAACTTTTTTTTTTGGGGGGGGGGGGGGGGGGGTGAGGGAAAGGATCTTTTCTTACATATATATAAATAAGGAACTGTACGGGTGATAGAACTAACAACTGCAAGACACCATGCTCTGCTGTTGTCTTTTTTTAAATTGTGTAGAGATCAAGCCTAAATAGAATGTAGCATTGCAGCTCTGGCAACAGCACCACTTAATAATTTTGATAAAGTTAACAGATTCCAAAGCCAAAGCATGAGAATCATGAGGCATATGAAGGCAACACCCACTAAATAAAGGAAAAATGTGACATTACAATCAATATATAACCAACAAGACCCAAGGACCAAATAACACATTTAAAAAATCAGAAAGTTAAAACCACACAAGGCACCTGAAAGTAAATGGTCTGGAAAGAGGAAAACTCAAATGGAGGAACTTCTTGGAATCTATAAAACTAAAGATAACAGTAGATCCTATAAATGTTATGGCGACTGATGGCCTCATTTACTCTCACAAGTTTCCCCAAGATGAAAAAAAACATAATCAGGATTGTAAAAATAAAAACCAGACTGGAGAATTAAGAAAAGAGTTACACATAAAATATAAAGAGACAAATTTCCCAAGCAGTTGCTGGAAACATGCATGCACAGATGAATCAGTAACTAATGCAACTGAAAAAAGAAGAGGGAGACCTTTTCCTAACAAGAAGAAACACTACACAGAAAAAACTATCAGTAAAACAGTGAAATTGTCAAGAAACCTCAGAGCAGATGCACTAAAACCATAGCAGAAGTCTTCACGATATTGAGCAGCAGTAAAATAAGAAGTGGTAAATATATTTATCAAGAGCAAATATAAGAACAATTAGAAGACTAGAGAATCCAAGCTGCCAGTAAAATGATGCCTATAACCAGCTCAACAGAAGTAATAACCTTCAGACTCTGTAAAGGCCACAACAAATTTGAGATTACAATATGTTCAATATGCTAAAGATACCAACCACCAAAAAGAGCACTTGTGTAGCACTGATTAAATGACTGCTCAACATCTACTGCGGGAGTGTTAGGCATATGAAAAACAGTTTATACTAGTTAGTTACTGGAGCTTTTGTTTTTTTTTTAAACAAAGTATTCTGTTCAACCATTGATGGGTTATAATTAGGACACATTGTGTAATGGTTAGTGCCCTGGCTTCCCAGCTTGACGATCCATGGTTTGACCACTAGTTGAGGTGGGATTTTTAGACCACAAAACAGCTCCAGGGTCAAGCCAAGAGTTCAGTATTTCATTTTAAAGAATCGTGGAATTGACGCTTGACACTTTAAAAAAATTATATCGCAGAAGCAAAATTCAGTTGATGGAATCCACATAGAAACTGTTTCTGTATTTTGTTCAGTGAGTTTCCACCAATGAAATAATACTTTCCATGCATGTGTTGTGATCGAGTGCTACAAAAAAATATTGTGGGATCATTAGAAGTTCAGATTAAAGTTCAATTTTTTCTGACTGTTTTTAAAATTTCATTCATTTCTCAAGTGTCAGTAACTGCATGAATCTTTCATCATTAGTTGTACATTCAACAAATCTCATATTGTTAAGCTGATCACAGCACTTGCATTGTCAAGTGCAACATCTTTATCAATTAATTATTGACCAGAAGCTTGCACATCTTCCATGTTAGTACTCTAAGGTCATTCATGAAAAATATGTGAAATCTAATGGTTTCATCAATATCTCTGTCTTTTAAAACAACTGATGTACATGCATTTATTTTCACCATAAAAATTGTAACACAAACTTCAAGAACGTCTCTTCATTTTTCAACAAGGATATATGGAATCTTCAAGGGCTCAGACTCTTGACACAAGTGATGCTTAAGAATGTCTATCACAGATTGAATAAAATTTAGAACAACATTCCTTTCAAGTCATTAAATATTTACTTGTAAAAATATTCCTTAAAGAATTTACTTGCATAAGATAGACCTAATCTAAGTCATGTTCAATCTCCAAAAAATAGTAGGACAAAATGCACTTTTGAAAAAAGCTGTCCAGACACTTAATCTTGGTGTGGAAAAGAGAACAAATCTGGGGAAAAGAGGACAGATGGTCACCCTACCCCTAGTGTGCTGCATGGTCAAGAAAATATGCTCCTAACAGCATATTCTCAATATGCTACAATGGGCTCCTTTGCCTTGACCTTACTGTTTGACAGACTGACATCATTGTACCACTATTCTTTGAGGGGTATCTTAATAGATGACCGATGTGAGATTCCACATAGATTTAGCAATGATTAATATCATAATGTTAGAGAAACTGCCGCATAAACCATCACAGCAAGAGCAAAGTGAAGATCTTTGGTGCAGGATTCCCACATGAGGTCTACGTGCCGTTGTGGCTTCAAGTTCTTTAAGGACTTAAATCAGTGGTTTTATTTCTAGTCGAGAAAGTATCCAGAATGCAAAGAACAACGAGAGACTTTTAAAAATGTTCACAGATTTAAATACTTCAGCAGTCTAATGTTTTCAAATGAGATGCACAAGAAATCATGCTCCCCTAGAGTGAATTACAGGATTAGACTTATAATCAAGACCTTGAAGCACTTTTATGTGTGGCATCCCAGAAACAGGAAATTTTCAAGTTGCCTAGCCAATGCTTCAGAGATAAAATAGCCATACCAGAGTGGCTCAACATAACAACTCCTCCTGTTGTGAAACTTGCTGATAACCCAGTATTGCACATTAAGCTTGGGGGAGTCACTTCAGCCCCAGACTTAAAACTGGCAGTTATCTGGTTGGCTGTGCACAGGAGGACATTGAGTGAGTTGATGAAAGGCAACAGGAGCTAGGAAGTGGATCTGTGCAGGCTGTGGCAATTCCCTGGAAAACCCCAGAATCAAAGCACCTATTTATTAAACAAACAAAAAAATACAAGCTACTGTCAATGAGAAAATCATGAAAAGTAAAAAATATAGAATAATATAGTAACAAATGAGTAACTGGTGCATGAAAACAGAGATACAGAATGACAATCTGAGAATCTACTGGGCAGTCACACAACAAGTCACAGGAGATAATCAACAACAGACATGACAAAAGAATACAAGTGATTGGCAGCTGTAAAAAGACATGATTACCAGCTAAAACGGCTTTTAGTCATAACACGGAACTAATAATCTACTTCTTTCTTGACTTCTGCCATGAGATCTGGCACCGTGGTGTCATTATTTTCTAGAGCCTGCTGAAAGAACAACACAACAAAACAAGTCAATCAAAAGATCATCAGCATTATTTCCCTTTTTTGCTCCCTATAGAGCTTGCAGATACCACTGCAGACGGCCATCTTGCAGAAAGACTGTATCTAAGTGCACATGTGGTCTTGCAGCTGTGGTATTTAAGTCACACTAAATTTATCAGGACAGTGAACAAAATAATGGCTGTCTGTTGAAAAAGATGATTGTATCCTCACCAAGAAAACTCCAATGAAAGTTGTGGATCAAGCTCATAAAGACAGAAACAGCTGTGTAGATAACTCCTAGTCCACTGGAGAGAAATCTGCTGCACAAAGCATACATGCCACTGCTATGGTTTACCCATAATCTGTACAAGGTGTTTGCGTTTTCAGATGTGTACACCCTGTACATAATTTATGTACAGGTTTTCTAACCCATTCCCCTTATTACTGTTCTTTTATAAATTCCTATTAACACAGGATTTCCCAGTCTGTTAGTGATAATTAAACACAGAAATAGACTAAATGATGACACCATCACATTATTTTTACAATATAAAATAAACTCAGACATTTATTGTTTGGGTTTTAAAATAAGTGAAGACCTGCTTTAAAAGGCAAAGTCCCCGTGCCTCATTTATAATGCAGCCCACTGTAATTGAAAATATTTTCACACGAATTAACTCTTTTGATATGTTTTTTTTTCAGTCTTTGTACAAGTTTTGCGGGTCTTTGTACAGGGTTTTGGATTTTTTGTACAGGTTTTTCATCTCCGAGATGTGGCATGTCTGACAAAGCAGCAGTGTAACTCCTCTAGTGAGTATGAACGAACAAATGAATGACATCTTTATTTCATCAAGGTAAAGATATAGTATTATTGCCTTTTTACAAACACTTCTGCAACAGCAAATGGCTATTTTTGGTGCATCCATCCTACAAGATATCAGCTGCAATAGTGGTACCAAGCTCCATAAGGAGCAAAAGTGTAAATAATCAAGAGACCTGCTATCAATCCTAGCACATCCTCTCTGTGGATCTAACGTTATTTTCACTGTACAGAGAGAACAGATCAGGTGACCAGACACATTGCTGCCTAACACCCTGTTATACTTGATGAAAGGCATGGGCTTGGAACAAGACTAAAGATTTAATTGCACTGGCATTCTAGTATCATCAGACAGTAGGAGAATCAACTTCCACACTTTGTTGTTTGTTTTGGTTGCAGGGATTTCTTTCAATAAATCTGTATCAATAAAATGAGAGTTCTGACGTTAAAGAACCTACACTGGAAATAAACAAAAGACAATGCATAAACCAGCAAGGAAATCAATGAAGATCACATAAATTAGGTTTTACAGAAGAATGTGAATAATTTCTTGGCAATTAATTAATGATGTCAAGCCAAAGTCCACCATGCAATGAAAAAACACCAAAAACATAAATAAATAAATACAAGAATAAGGCACACAAATGTAACAAAGTACTAACTTAATGGATATAAAATGAATGACAAACCTATAAGATAGTAGACAGCGATTCAGAAGTGTTGTGATCCAATGGATCCCATCTCATTGTAACATCACCGGCAATGAAGAGGCTGACAGAATGGCAAAAGAAGGTTCACATCTACCTCAGCCTGATGCAAGCATAACTTTTGAGGAGGCAAAGAGTTTTATCAGAATCAGATACAGAAACAAATGGAATGTTGAACATCCAGGGCACACACAGAATGATGCTTACTACCAGCTCCACAGAAGAGAACAAGTGGTAATCTTCAGACTCCGCACTGGCCACAACAGATTGAGATACCATCTATTCAACAAGCTAAAGATAGGAACTACCGATCAGGGTAACTGTGGCACTGATAAAATGACTGCTGAACATCTGCTTCAAAGGTGCCCCTTATATGTGGTGCAGAGAAAGTGCATATGGCCGACGCCAGCTCCTGTCGTGGAAAAGCTTTACGGGGATTCAAATGTTGTTTTTCGTCCATCACGGGTGATGAAGACCACTCTGTTCATCCAATTATTAGGAATATGTTAGATTGCTCTATGGGTACGAAGGTGACTGATGAGCCCGATGCGGGCCTGGAAAGATCTCGGACAGTGTGGGCAGGGAATGTTTGCTTCATGTGAAGGTTTTATTACACGGTCCTTTCTAGCTTGTCTCCGCTGTTCCGCTGCTGCTCTTCTGGATGATTTGCATGCCGCTGCACCTTTATGAAGAGATGTGCGCCAAGCAGTTCGGTCTTGCGCAGCAACTTCCCATGTGTCTGGGTTTATGTCAAAGGTTTTCAATGACGTCTTTAACGTGTCTTTGAAGCGCTTCTTTTGGCCACCATGGGATCGTTTACCCTTCTGCATCTCACCATAAAAGAGTATCTTTGGCAGTCGATGGTCTGGCATGCGGACTACATGACCTGCCCAGCAAATCTGTGACTGCATCAGAATAGTATGGATGCTAGGGATACCAGCTATGTCAAGAACGGCGGTATCCGGGATCTTGTCTTGCCATTTGATGTTCATTATCTTCCTGAGACAGACTGTATGGAAGTGGTTTAGCTTCTTTACGTGGCGCCTGTATACAGTCCATGTTTCGCATGCATAAAGCAGCACTGGAAGCACCGCAGCTCTGTACACCTTCAGCTTTGTCTGTAGACTAATGCCACTTCGATGCCAAACGTTGGTGTATAGTCTGCCAAATGTGCTGCTGGCTTTGGAGATCCTGATGTTTACCTCATCATCAATGACGACGTTCTGGGAAAGTGTGCTACCAAGGTATGTGAATCTGTTCACAACATTCAGTTTCTCACCATTTACCTTGATGATTGGCTCAGTATAAACTGTGCCAGGAGCTGGTTGGTACATGATTTCTGTTTTCTCCGTGTTGATGGTAAGCCCAAAGTTGGCACAGGCTTCGGAGAATCTATCCACGCTGTGCTGCAGATCAGCCTCTGAGCCAGCACTAAGGGCACAATCATCAGCAAACAGAAGATCTCTGATGGTGTGTGATTTGACCTCGGTTTTTGCTTGAAGCCTCCTAGGGTTAAACAATTTTCCATCAATACGATATCTGATGTCGATTCCTGTGTCCTCGTCTCTGAAAGCATCAGTCAGCATAGCAGAAAACATGATACTGAACAGAGTCGGTGCAAGTACACACCCTTGTTTAACTTCATTTGAGACGGGAAAAGGCTCCGACAGCTCACCGTTTTCCTGAACTCTAGCCTGCATTCCATCATGCAGTTGCTGCACTACTGAGATAAATTTCTTTGGGCAGCCGTATTTTGCCATGATCTTCCATAGACCCTCTCTACTGACCGTGTCGAACGCCTTTGTCAAGTCGATGAAAGCTGTGTACAGGTCACAGTGCTGTTCTTGGCATTTTTCTTGTAGCTGTCTTGCAGCGAACACCATATCGGTGGTTCCACGTTCTTTCCGGAATCCACACTGACTTTCAGGTAAAAGACCTTTGTCAAGATGAGCCGTAAGGCGATTCAGAAGGATTCTGGCGAATATCTTCCCAGCAATTGATAAAAGAGAGATGCCTCGATGATTGTTACAGTCTTGGCGATTACCTTTACGTTTATATAGATGTATAATTGACGCATCTTTAAGATCGTGTGGGATGGTTTCACTCGGCCACATTTGCTGGAAGATCATGTGAAGTTTCTCTATCAGAACTGTACCGCCATCTTTATAAACCTCAACAGGAATTGAATCGGAGCGGGGCCTTTCCACTAGAAAGTTGACGAATCGCTTTTTGAGTTTCCTCCAGAGTTGGTATATCATCTAGTGCTTCATTTATAGGAATTTGGGGCAGGCGGATGATGGCTTCGTCGTTAATAGATGATGGCTGGTTCAGAATATTATTAAAGTGTTCGACCCAGCGTTGGAGAATTTTTTCCTTGTCTGTAATTAGTGTTTTTCCATCTGCATTAAGGAGGGGAAATGATCTTGTTGATGTTGGACCATAGACCGCTTTGAGTGCATGGTAAAAATTCTTCAAGTCATGGCTGTCAGCAAAGCTTTGGAGCTCATCTGCTTTATTACTCAGCCATGAATCCCGCATCTGGCGTAGTTTATGTTGGACGATTCTACGCATGTTGTTGAAAGCGTCTTTCTTTGATGTAGATTTTGGATCATTTAAATATGCTTTATGGAGATGGTGTTTCTCAGCCAACATCTTCTTTATGTCAGCTGAGTTCTCATCAAACCAGTCATTTTGTTTCTTGATGGCGAGACCCAGGACCTCTGTAGCAGTGTTGTAGATCTGCTCACTTAGGGCTGCCCAATTTGTTTCCACACTTTGGCCGTCTAACGAGATAGATTTGAGACGGTCTTCTAGGGTGTCAGTAAATGACTGTTTGATTTTTGTCTTCTTTAGTTTGGTGACATCTAGCCTTTTATGAGTTTTCTTCCCCTGAGGGCGCTTGGCTGGTTGGATACGAATTTTAAGTTTAGACACAATGAGGCGATGATCAGTCCAGCATTCAGCACCACACATAGACTTGGTCACCCGGACATCTTGCCTGTCCTTCTTCCTAACAATTACATAGTCAATTAAGTGCCAATGCTTTGAGCGAGGGTGCATCCAGGAGGTCCTGTTGCGGGTAGAAGGTCGAAAAATGGTGTTGGTGACAAGGAGGTCATGTTCTGCGCTAGTCTGGAGGAGAAGAAGTCCATTGCTGTTAAAACATAAATAACACATAAGGAAGGGAAACCCGAGGCCTGTAAACAGTAAATTAATATTAGACAAACATAAAGGTATGTTTTCAGGCACTCGTAAGAAATAAAGAAGTAGAACACTTGGACAACAGAAAAACAACAGACGTGAGTGGCTTACCCAGGGTTCGAACCCCGTACCTTCCGTACGACAACTCCGCCTAGCTATCAAGCGAATCACACTGACCCCACGGCCAGCTAGGCATCCCCAGAAAAAGATGCTTTGCTGGCTATTTATCAGTACGAAACACACAAGATAACACCGGAAGTATACAGTGGGCAACTCAGCCCTTAAATGACGCAATCACTTCTGTTGTTCTCCTATTAACAGTATGTGTCAGTCCAAACAAGACAAAGACCTTGATACTGGGTCCAGTAAATAGTAGAAGACTTAAGGACATTAGTATAGAACAGAGGGTAGGTTTCTGGTATTGTATAAACATAAATAACACATAAGGAAGGGAAACCCGAGGCCTGTAAACAGTAAATTAATATTAGACAAACATAAAGGTATGTTTTCAGGCACTCGTAAGAAATAAAGAAGTAGAACACTTGGACAACAGAAAAACAACAGACGTGAGTGGCTTACCCAGGGTTCGAACCCCGTACCTTCCGTACGACAACTCCGCCTAGCTATCAAGCGAATCACACTGACCCCACGGCCAGCTAGGCATCCCCAGAAAAAGATGCTTTGCTGGCTATTTATCAGTACGAAACACACAAGATAACACCGGAAGTATACAGTGGGCAACTCAGCCCTTAAATGACGCAATCACTTCTGTTGTTCTCCTATTAACAGTATGTGTCAGTCCAAACAAGACAAAGACCTTGATACTGGGTCCAGTAAATAGTAGAAGACTTAAGGACATTAGTATAGAACAGAGGGTAGGTTTCTGGTATTGTATAAACATAAATAACACATAAGGAAGGGAAACCCGAGGCCTGTAAACAGTAAATTAATATTAGACAAACATAAAGGTATGTTTTCAGGCACTCGTAAGAAATAAAGAAGTAGAACACTTGGACAACAGAAAAACAACAGACGTGAGTGGCTTACCCAGGGTTCGAACCCCGTACCTTCCGTACGACAACTCCGCCTAGCTATCAAGCGAATCACACTGACCCCACGGCCAGCTAAGCATCCCCAGAAAAAGATGCTTTGCTGGCTATTTATCAGTACGAAACACACACAAGATAACACCGGAAGTATACAGTGGGCAACTCAGCCCTTAAATGACGCAATCACTTCTGTTGTTCTCCTATTAACAGTATGTGTCAGTCCAAACAAGACAAAGACCTTGATACTGGGTCCAGTAAATAGTAGAAGACTTAAGGACATTAGTATAGAACAGAGGGTAGGTTTCTGGTATTGTATAAACATAAATAACACATAAGGAAGGGAAACCCGAGGCCTGTAAACAGTAAATTAATATTAGACAAACATAAAGGTATGTTTTCAGGCACTCGTAAGAAATAAAGAAGTAGAACACTTGGACAACAGAAAAACAACAGACGTGAGTGGCTTACCCAGGGTTCGAACCCCGTACCTTCCGTACGACAACTCCGCCTAGCTATCAAGCGAATCACACTGACCCCACGGCCAGCTAGGCATCCCCAGAAAAAGATGCTTTGCTGGCTATTTATCAGTACGAAACACACAAGATAACACCGGAAGTATACAGTGGGCAACTCAGCCCTTAAATGACGCAATCACTTCTGTTGTTCTCCTATTAACAGTATGTGTCAGTCCAAACAAGACAAAGACCTTGATACTGGGTCCAGTAAATAGTAGAAGACTTAAGGACATTAGTATAGAACAGAGGGTAGGTTTCTGGTATTGTATAAACATAAATAACACATAAGGAAGGGAAACCCGAGGCCTGTAAACAGTAAATTAATATTAGACAAACATAAAGGTATGTTTTCAGGCACTCGTAAGAAATAAAGAAGTAGAACACTTGGACAACAGAAAAACGACAGACGTGAGTGGCTTACCCAGGGTTCGAACCCCGTACCTTCCGTACGACAACTCCGCCTAGCTATCAAGCGAATCACACTGACCCCACGGCCAGCTAGGCATCCCCAGAAAAAGATGCTTTCCTGGCTATTTATCAGTACGAAACACACAAGATAACACCGGAAGTATACAGTGGGCAACTCAGCCCTTAAATGACGCAATCACTTCTGTTGTTCTCCTATTAACAGTATGTGTCAGTCCAAACAAGACAAAGACCTTGATACTGGGTCCAGTAAATAGTAGAAGACTTAAGGACATTAGTATAGAACAGAGGGTAGGTTTCTGGTATTGTATAAACATAAATAACACATAAGGAAGGGAAACCCGAGGCCTGTAAACAGTAAATTAATATTAGACAAACATAAAGGTATGTTTTCAGGCACTCGTAAGAAATAAAGAAGTAGAACACTTGGACAACAGAAAAACAACAGACGTGAGTGGCTTACCCAGGGTTCGAACCCCGTACCTTCCGTACGACAACTCCGCCTAGCTATCAAGCGAATCACACTGACCCCACAGCCAGCTAGGCATCCCCAGAAAAAGATGCTTTCCTGGCTATTTATCAGTACGAAACACACAAGATAACACCGGAAGTATACAGTGGGCAACTCAGCCCTTAAATGACGCAATCACTTCTGTTGTTCTCCTATTAACAGTATGTGTCAGTCCAAACAAGACAAAGACCTTGATACTGGGTCCAGTAAATAGTAGAAGACTTAAGGACATTAGTATAGAACAGAGGGTAGGTTTCTGGTATTGTATAAACATAAATAACACATAAGGAAGGGGAAACCCGAGGCCTGTAAACAGTAAATTAATATTAGACAAACATAAAGGTATGTTTTCAGGCACTCGTAAGAAATAAAGAAGTAGAACACTTGGACAACAGAAAAACAACAGACGTGAGTGGCTTACCCAGGGTTCGAACCCCGTACCTTCCGTACGACAACTCCGCCTAGCTATCAAGCGAATCACACTGACCCCACGGCCAGCTAGGCATCCCCAGAAAAAGATGCTTTGCTGGCTATTTATCAGTACGAAACACACAAGATAACACCGGAAGTATACAGTGGGCAACTCAGCCCTTAAATGACGCAATCACTTCTGTTGTTCTCCTATTAACAGTATGTGTCAGTCCAAACAAGACAAAGACCTTGATACTGGGTCCAGTAAATAGTAGAAGACTTAAGGACATTAGTATAGAACAGAGGGTAGGTTTCTGGTATTGTATAAACATAAATAACACATAAGGAAGGGAAACCCGAGGCCTGTAAACAGTAAATTAATATTAGACAAACATAAAGGTATGTTTTCAGGCACTCGTAAGAAATAAAGAAGTAGAACACTTGGACAACAGAAAAACAACAGACGTGAGTGGCTTACCCAGGGTTCGAACCCCGTACCTTCCGTACGACAACTCCGCCTAGCTATCAAGCGAATCACACTGACCCCACGGCCAGCTAGGCATCCCCAGAAAAAGATGCTTTGCTGGCTATTTATCAGTACGAAACACACAAGATAACACCGGAAGTATACAGTGGGCAACTCAGCCCTTAAATGACGCAATCACTTCTGTTGTTCTCCTATTAACAGTATGTGTCAGTCCAAACAAGACAAAGACCTTGATACTGGGTCCAGTAAATAGTAGAAGACTTAAGGACATTAGTATAGAACAGAGGGTAGGTTTCTGGTATTGTATAAACATAAATAACACATAAGGAAGGGAAACCCGAGGCCTGTAAACAGTAAATTAATATTAGACAAACATAAAGGTATGTTTTCAGGCACTCGTAAGAAATAAAGAAGTAGAACACTTGGACAACAGAAAAACAACAGACGTGAGTGGCTTACCCAGGGTTCGAACCCCGTACCTTCCGTACGACAACTCCGCCTAGCTATCAAGCGAATCACACTGACCCCACGGCCAGCTAGGCATCCCCAGAAAAAGATGCTTTGCTGGCTATTTATCAGTACGAAACACACAAGATAACACCGGAAGTATACAGTGGGCAACTCAGCCCTTAAATGACGCAATCACTTCTGTTGTTCTCCTATTAACAGTATGTGTCAGTCCAAACAAGACAAAGACCTTGATACTGGGTCCAGTAAATAGTAGAAGACTTAAGGACATTAGTATAGAACAGAGGGTAGGTTTCTGGTATTGTATAAACATAAATAACACATAAGGAAGGGAAACCCGAGGCCTGTAAACAGTAAATTAATATTAGACAAACATAAAGGTATGTTTTCAGGCACTCGTAAGAAATAAAGAAGTAGAACACTTGGACAACAGAAAAACAACAGACGTGAGTGGCTTACCCAGGGTTCGAACCCCGTACCTTCCGTACGACAACTCCGCCTAGCTATCAAGCGAATCACACTGACCCCACGGCCAGCTAGGCATCCCCAGAAAAAGATGCTTTGCTGGCTATTTATCAGTACGAAACACACAAGATAACACCGGAAGTATACAGTGGGCAACTCAGCCCTTAAATGACGCAATCACTTCTGTTGTTCTCCTATTAACAGTATGTGTCAGTCCAAACAAGACAAAGACCTTGATACTGGGTCCAGTAAATAGTAGAAGACTTAAGGACATTAGTATAGAACAGAGGGTAGGTTTCTGGTATTGTATAAACATAAATAACACATAAGGAAGGGAAACCCGAGGCCTGTAAACAGTAAATTAATATTAGACAAACATAAAGGTATGTTTTCAGGCACTCGTAAGAAATAAAGAAGTAGAACACTTGGACAACAGAAAAACAACAGACGTGAGTGGCTTACCCAGGGTTCGAACCCCGTACCTTCCGTACGACAACTCCGCCTAGCTATCAAGCGAATCACACTGACCCCACGGCCAGCTAGGCATCCCCAGAAAAAAGATGCTTTGCTGGCTATTTATCAGTACGAAACACACAAGATAACACCGGAAGTATACAGTGGGCAACTCAGCCCTTAAATGACGCAATCACTTCTGTTGTTCTCCTATTAACAGTATGTGTCAGTCCAAACAAGACAAAGACCTTGATACTGGGTCCAGTAAATAGTAGAAGACTTAAGGACATTAGTATAGAACAGAGGGTAGGTTTCTGGTATTGTATAAACATAAATAACACATAAGGAAGGGAAACCCGAGGCCTGTAAACAGTAAATTAATATTAGACAAACATAAAGGTATGTTTTCAGGCACTCGTAAGAAATAAAGAAGTAGAACACTTGGACAACAGAAAAAACAACAGACGTGAGTGGCTTACCCAGGGTTCGAACCCCGTACCTTCCGTACGACAACTCCGCCTAGCTATCAAGCGAATCACACTGACCCCACGGCCAGCTAGGCATCCCCAGAAAAAGATGCTTTGCTGGCTATTTATCAGTACGAAACACACAAGATAACACCGGAAGTATACAGTGGGCAACTCAGCCCTTAAATGACGCAATCACTTCTGTTGTTCTCCTATTAACAGTATGTGTCAGTCCAAACAAGACAAAGACCTTGATACTGGGTCCAGTAAATAGTAGAAGACTTAAGGACATTAGTATAGAACAGAGGGTAGGTTTCTGGTATTGTATAAACATAAATAAAACATAAGGAAGGGAAACCCGAGGCCTGTAAACAGTAAATTAATATTAGACAAACATAAAGGTATGTTTTCAGGCACTCGTAAGAAATAAAGAAGTAGAACACTTGGACAACAGAAAAACAACAGACGTGAGTGACTTACCCAGGGTTCGAACCCCGTACCTTCCGTACGACAACTCCGCCTAGCTATCAAGCGAATCACACTGACCCCACGGCCAGCTAGGCATCCCCAAAAAAAGATGCTTTGCTGGCTATTTATCAGTACGAAACACACTGACCCCACGGCCAGCTAGGCATCCCCAAAAAAGATGCTTTGCTGGCTATTTATCAGTACGAAACACACAAGATAACACCGGAAGTATACAGTGGGCAACTCAGCCCTTAAATGACGCAATCACTTCTGTTGTTCTCCTATTAACAGTATGTGTCAGTCCAAACAAGACAAAGACCTTGATACTGGGTCCAGTAAATAGTAGAAGACTTAAGGACATTAGTATAGAACAGAGGGTAGGTTTCTGGTATTGTATAAACATAAATAACACATAAGGAAGGGAAACCCGAGGCCTGTAAACAGTAAATTAATATTAGACAAACATAAAGGTATGTTTTCAGGCACTCGTAAGAAATAAAGAAGTAGAACACTTGGACAACAGAAAAACAACAGACGTGAGTGGCTTACCCAGGGTTCGAACCCCGTACCTTCCGTACGACAACTCCGCCTAGCTATCAAGCGAATCACACTGACCCCACGGCCAGCTAGGCATCCCCAGAAAAAGATGCTTTGCTATTTATATAAGGGCTGAGTTGCCCACTGTATACTTCCGGTGTTATCTTGTGTGTTTCGTACTGATAAATAGCCAGCAAAGCATCTTTTTCTGGGGATGCCTAGCTGGCCGTGGGGTCAGTGTGATTCGCTTGATAGCTAGGCGGAGTTGTCGTACGGAAGGTACGGGGTTCGAACCCTGGGTAAGCCACTCACGTCTGTTGTTTTTCTGTTGTCCAAGTGTTCTACTTCTTTATTTCTTACGAGTGCCTGAAAACATACCTTTATGTTTGTCTAATATTAATTTACTGTTTACAGGCCTCGGGTTTCCCTTCCTTATGTGTTATTTATGTTTATACAATACCAGAAACCTACCCTCTGTTCTATACTAATGTCCTTAAGTCTTCTACTATTTACTGGACCCAGTATCAAGGTCTTTGTCTTGTTTGGACTGACACATACTGTTAATAGGAGAACAACAGAAGTGATTGCGTCATTTAAGGGCTGAGTTGCCCACTGTATACTTCCGGTGTTATCTTGTGTGTTTCGTACTGATAAATAGCCAGCAAAGCATCTTTTTCTGGGGATGCCTAGCTGGCCGTGGGGTCAGTGTGATTCGCTTGATAGCTAGGCGGAGTTGTCGTACGGAAGGTACGGGGTTCGAACCCTGGGTAAGCCACTCACGTCTGTTGTTTTTCTGTTGTCCAAGTGTTCTACTTCTTTATTTCTTACGAGTGCCTGAAAACATACCTTTATGTTTGTCTAATATTAATCCATTGCTGTTACAGCGACCCACGCCGTACTTTCCAATAGTGCCATTCCAGGAGATGTTATCTTCTTCTTCTTCTTCTTCGTTCGTCCTGAAAAGGACGGTGGTTGCGTTGTGTCTGTTTACGCCTAAGCTGTGATATCTGCACCTTTCGGTCGACACATCCGACTTCTGCACGGCATTTTTTAGGACTGGGTTTGCCTTCCCATTTCGATCCACGACTGCCAGCGTACCCACGCCTGCCGCTTCGCCGCTCGCCCATCGCCACAGGACTTGTTGTGAGTGGATGGATGAAAGAGTGACTTGCGCAGTGATTTGGATTAAAGTGAGGAAGAGTTGCGCAATTCGTCGACCTCACTCTCTCGCCTGCGTCCATCTGAATCCAGTGGCAAGACAAGTCAAGACGACTGGAGAGGAAGTCAGGTGCAGTGGATGACCAGGGCTTTCTACGTGCCTCGCCGTGCTCCTTACGCTCCACAGCGCGTTGCTGGTAATCGCCGTCATGCCCGTTGAACCAATAGGTGGTTTTTTTCCGCGCAGTCTATCGAATCCAGTCTTCGCATGCATGGGTAGGCAGACCCTAACTCACCGAAGGTTTATAACCAGTCAGAAGAAGAAACACTTTTTGTTGTGTCGGCTTTTAAAGCCGAGCCAAAAAATAAATTACCATTTAAAATTTAAACGGAAAACAACATCCCCTACTGATACAAACTGTAAGCTGAAAGATTAGTTCTAATACTTAAATTTAAAACTGGCTTAAACAATGTAACTGGCTAAAATATTTATGTCTTTTGTTTTATTAAAACAAAATATTTAAACTTTTACTTACAAAAAATACATAACTTTAATCTGTTATTTAAAACTTTTTAATCATTGCGTAAGAAGTGAACAACTTTTTACAACGTTTATAATATAAATCTAATAACATTTTTTGTTACTTTTATTTCCCTTGTTTAACACTTTTTTAACTTCCCTTGAAAATACTAACGTGCTCTAAGTCTTTGTTATCTCCCATAATGCCGCGTTTTTTAACACAGTCCGAGGCACCACTTGTCTATTATCATCATCATCACCAGCTGCCATCTGCACACGAAGGTCAACAGCAATGGATCTTAGGCGTCTTCCATCTGTTGCCTTGATCGCTCTTTTATGTCCATCGTGCCTGATAACATACCTTTATATTTGTTTCATATTAATTTACTGCCTACGTCTTACACGTTTGCCTTCAGCTCTGCATTCCATTATGGTCGTTAGCAAGGTGTTACGTATTTTCATTTGACCAAAATATGTTAGCTGTCTGATTTTAACCTCTTTCATGTTATTTCTCTTTGCATTCCTAGTTTTCTAAGACTTCTTTATTTGATTTCTTCTCATTCCTAATCGTCTAGACATCCACATCTCAAGGGCCTCTATTCTTTCTTCCAATTGTTTGTTAATTGTCCATTGTTTTTTTTTGTTTTTTTTACACCATTCGTTCATGAAGAATATATATGACATTTGATAATTCTCAGTTTTAATTTGTAAGCTAATTGTTTAGATTTTTTTTTTTTAATTAATGAAAAAAAAATATCACGTTCAACCTCTGATGGGTTATAATTAGGATATATATTGTTTTCAATTCCAAATAATATGAGCAACTGCCGACATGAGAAAGTGGCATGACATTTGTCAAATCAATGTAAATAGGGATAATCACAAATGTGCTTATACGTTAAATAAATAGAAAAAAAAAAATAAAAACAAACAAACAAACAAAATCAAGAAGAAACTATGAACAAGAATAATATTAAAGTGGAGGGGTGTAAAGGCCTGGTGGTTCTAGTTATATAACGGACTTTAACAGATATTTAACTGACTTTCATCTGTTTTAAGTAAGAACAGCATCAGATCTTCACATTCCCAGCCATTATATATTAACATGTGTTCGTGTTAAATATTGTTTGACTATATTATGCAGTTCCCTAGGTCTGTCTATTCTCAACACCTCTTCTATATTTATAGGTAAGTTGGATGCTTGCAAATAATCTAATATTGGTATTGTTGATCTTTACTGTTTTATATAGTAAAGGTTGTTAAATATAATGAGACGTGGCTGGCTGTCATACATTCTCACATTATGAAGCATAATCACGAAGACTGAACACACACTGGATACATACGACATATTTAATCAGCCATGTTTAGAAGCAGGAAGTAGTAAAAAGGAAGAGGAAGAGTTAGCATAAGGGCAAGTAACTCTAGTGGGAAACAAAATAAACATCGAGACAATATATATACATCAACATATCAACATCCCCCCTTCTTTATGAGTGAACAAAGTCATTCATCCAAGAGGGTTTCTTGCGATCTCTTTGAGGTCTCTTAGAGCAAGATGGTAAGAGAGAATGTTTCTGTTCTTTGCCAGCTTTCCCAGGACTAGAAGTAGCTGGAGTTGAAGGATTATCTTCTGGAGGATTGGAACTGTTCACTTCACTAGTGTTCTCCATGTCTGGCGAAACAACCTGTTGCTCGGGTAGAACTGGAGAGGAGAAATTAATTTCCAGGTCCGCGGGATCAGGTGTGAAAGGTGTTGTTTTAGGTCTTAGATGAATTCTGTTTCTGACATATTGACCTCCATTCTCCCCTTCAACTAAATAAGATCTTTCAGAGAGCCTCTTATCGATCCTTCCAGGTTGCCAGTTTGGTTGTTCAGGGTCTTGATAGTAGACTGGCTGGTGAGACAACTTGGGCAGATCATGAGCAGTTTTATCATAATACGTCTTCACTGATCTGTCTCTCTTGCCTCTACTTTCAGTAACTCTACTGTGAGATGCAACGGGTTTCACTGCAGAAGGTATCAGCGTACGCAGTTTCCTGTTGAACAGTATTTCTGCTGGACTTTGATCAAACCCTTGTCTCGGCGTATTACGAAGTTCAAGTAGTACCTCATATGCATCTGTATTATTTTGAACAGTCTTTTTCATCATACCCTTGATGAGTTTCACAGCAGATTCAGCTAATCCATTGGCTTTATGGTGACCTGGTGCTGATTTAACATGAAGTATTACCCATCTAGCAGTAAATTATCTGAACTGTGCAGACGTAAACTGAGTACCTTGGTCAGATACAATAACTTTAGGAACACCATAACGAGCAAAATAAGACTTCAATTTCCTGATGACTAACTGTGCTGTCATTGTAGGTAGAAAGTCTACTTCAATGAAGTTTGAAAAGTAGTCAATCAGAACTAAATAATATCGGCCTTCTATAATAAAGATGTCAGTGCCAACTTTCTCCCAGGGTGATAAACCTCTTGAGTGTTGGTTTAAAGGTTCTTTAGTATTCCTTGCCTTCGTTTCTTGACATTCTGGACAACTGTCAGCTATCTGTCGAATCTTAGCCGTCATGCCGATCCAAAACAGACAACTTCTGGCCCGGCGCATCATGCTGTCAAATGCAAGATGAGCAGCGTGTAGCTTCTGCTTGATTTCAGGCCTCAATGCTTTTGGGATAAGAATACGATCTCCTTTAAGTATTATGCCTTGTTCTGTTGTCAGCATATCACGAATGTCGAAATAAGGCATAAGCTCAGCTGGTACATCAGACTTTTTTGTAGGCCACCCATGCAAAATGGTCGACTTCAACCTCTGAAGTACGCTGTCTTTGAGAGTTTCAGCTTTAATCTTTTCCATCATCACATCTGGTATTTCAGGTAATCTTACAGGTGCATCAGCTCCTGCATTGCTCTCTCTATCAATTGAGAAATCCAATGTGACATTATGAATACAAACTCTGGACAGTGTGTCGGCTATAAGAAGATCGGAACCTTGTACCCATTGGAATTCAAAGTCATATCGATGGCTGCGCATCAAAAAATTCTGCAGGCTTCGGGGAATTTGACTCAGAGGTTTCTTAACGATGGCTGCCAAAGGTTTATGGTCGTTGATGACTGTAACTTTCCTTCCATAAGAGTACTGGTCAAAGCGTTCCAAACCATATACAACAGCTAAGAGTTCCTTCTTAATTTGAGCCCAGCGTTGTTCTGTTTCAGTTAGAGCTCTTGAGGCAAACTCTATTGGATGACCATTTTGTAGGAGGACAGCCCCAAGTACGGGCATGTTTAGTATTGTCTCAACCTTTTTCTTGTCTGGTTAACCTCGAGCAGTAATAAGGTGACCCATGAAGTAATTTCTTCTTTCTCCTCTGAGGGATGTACAATGAGATCAGATATAGTGGTTATCCCACTTGAACAGCGTTTCGTCTGGGATGTAGCTGTTGAACAGCGTTTGTCTAGCTGTTAATTTATTAAAAAATATATGAGCGTATTGTATTCGAATCTTCGATATTCAGAACGCTTCTCACTGCGGCTGAGTTTCTGCGTGAGATGGATTTGCTAAGCTATTTTTGAGCTGTGAGCGAAAGTTCTCGGGGAGTTAGCCCCACGCATGTGTGATTGGCTGGGGTGTGCTGGGAAAGAATAGTTTTGGAGAGAGTGTGTTCCCGAGCGAGTGTACTGGGAAGATGTTGAGTGTTTTTTCGATGTGTACCAGGGTACAGGCACGATGGCTTATGGATTGTGTGTGATTATCTGCAGATAAGATGTACTTTATTTAAGGAGATGTTCCTAAGGCCTTGGAGTGTACAGGCCAGTGTTTTGAGTGATATTAGTAATATATTTGAGGCCTATAACTATTAGTACTGCGATTGTCAGCAGTCTTCTAGATGGATTAAATAGCGCTGAGACGTAATATATTTGAGGCCTATAACTATTAGTACTGCGATTGTCAGCAGTCTTCTAGATGGATTAAATAGCGCTGAGACGTAATATATTTGAGTCCTATAACTATTAGTACTGCGATTGTCAGCAGTCTTCCTGATGGATTAAATAGCGCTGAGGTGTAACGTATTTGAGGCCAAATAACTATTAGTACTGCGATTGCCAGCAGTCCTTCTTGATGGATTATTATTATACGTTAGTACTACGATGTGGATCCTTTTGGTATGCTATTATAACCTGTGTAACATGCTGTATTTCGTCTACGTTATCGTGACCGTGTTGTGGTGTAAATAAATTGTTCATTAACTGTCACCAGGCGTTCAACCCTCCATGACTCGTACGTGAGCTATCGTGGTGTGAGTGACTGTTTCTACACACCCTTCAAACATGCCAGACACGGTAACAGCACAGCAGTACACATATGGATAATTAGCCTGTGTGGCGTGATATTTGATATATATAGCAATCTTGGTTTCCAGTCATAGTTCCCAATTACAACAACATTCGATTGCAACAGTGGCAAGCTGGTATTAAAACAGTCTTTCGTTTGCAACAGTGGTGGCCAAAACTTTCGGGCGTAATGCACACGACATCCGCGTTATATGACTCTCTTCTACGCTGTGTGGCGCATTTAAGAATCCATCATCATTATCAAACTTTACATTGATGACATCACCAACTACGGGTGCAATAGTGGTGGTTTTCAAACTTACATGGTGTGATACCTAATATATAAGACTGACCCAAAAACAGACGTTAACATAACTAGGCGGTAACATATCTGATGGAGCGTAATGTATTAATACCCATCTACAAACAGGAGTATAACATATCTGATATTTGCATTTCTAAGATATGCAGAGATATCCAGTTCTGCTTTTTTAATTGAAGTTTTCAAGTGAACTGTGCCAGTATTTTGGTGGCGCGATTACACAAGTTTACCATCATAGTATATAAGAGATGTCAAGTACCTCCTTTCATGTGGATTATCAACGAGCTTGATAGACTGTGTACCCCTATAATTACAGAGGGAATTCAAGTTGATTTGCAGTCATTCTACATGTGTGCCTCAAGTGGAGGATTTGCAGTAATACAGTTTCTGTTTACCTGTGCGGTGTACGAACACACAGCATACTGTGTCAAGGACAAAGGACCTGAAGTGTGAGGTGTCAAGTTCCAGTGACCTTATGCGGTGGACAGTTTCCCCAGCAGACTTTGTGATACCCATTTTTTAGCATAAAGGACGGGATTATTTACAGATAAGTGGTTTTTGTTGTGGAAACTGTGCCATTTTTCTTGTGTCAATAAGCCTTCCTATATTGTGTACTATTTGTTTTAATGAGTATTTCATGTTAAATATTCTATGTTTCATGTTGACTTATGAAGGTAACATCCCAGTTTACCCAGGGCTTCATAAGTGTTCTTTAGGATTTGGTTTGTAAGTGTCAATTCTGTGACAATTCCGGTTTAAGGCTACAAACCTTACCGAAGTCTAGGTTGCTAGTTGTCTCTTGGGACAAGTAAGTGTATAGGTGTGACGTAACGTTTCATTGTTGTTTTCGTAGTATTTTTCTCTGTTTTTTAGTTTATTGATTAATTTGTTTGTGAGCGTCTTTCTCTATTTCCTATCTTTTATTTTTTATACACATTTTCGTTTATACACGGTGTTGTTTATTGTCTTGTCATTATTCGCAGTTATCATTACATGCTTTGTAAAATTTTTTGATTTAGTTCGGCTTTATTGCTCAATTGACCTCTGCGAACGTTATCATTTGTTCTCTAGTACCTTGTCTTTGTAACCGTGATTCTTATTGTCTATATAATATGTTAGGTGTTTGTAACTTATTGTAAGACTTTAGTGCATAAGTGTTTATGGCTATTTGACATAATATTGACATCACTCAAATTGATATAAATTTAGTCCTCATATTGGTGTATATTTTACAAAGGTTCTATGCACAAGAGCTTATGCTACTATGGTATACAGTGATTAACTGATATTTGCAATTGTTTGAAAAGATATTTAGCTTTGTAAGCTGAAAAGGTAATTGTCCGAATTGCTAGGGACATAAACTTGTAGTAATTATAAGTGGTGAATATATATAGTGGACTTAGTGATTGAACCACTATGGATCCTGATATGGGTTCTGATATGGATCCGGATAATATGTTGCCTATGTTAGTATATTTATTTGAAAATGGGAAGGATAATGAGAGTTTGCAAGGCCCAGAACTCGAAGAACATGTAATGGATCGATTTTTGGCTAAGGCGTCCTTTTTTTCTAAGAGTTTTTGCTCGAAATAATTTTCAGTCCGTTCCTCATTTAGTAATGTCTGATGATTTAGCAGAGTTACTGAATTGTCTTCGGGGGTTTTTGAATCAGCATATTGATATTAAACACGATCACATAGTGAGAAATATAAAGAAGATAATTTTCAAGGACATTCATGATGACCAGAAAGAGGAGTTAAAGGATGAGGAGCAGATAGAAGGCATTAAACAAAGTGCGCTACAGGAAAGGGCGAAGATTTTAGAAAGTGTTGCTAAAGAGAGTAAATTACAGGCAACAGTGACTAAACTTGAAAGTGATTTATATAAATCAAACTTGGATCTTGAAAGTGGGCAAGTAGCACTAAATTCGGCATTGTGCAGGATTAAATACTTGGAAGCTAGGTTGGAAGGTAAGCAAGGCGAAACTATTAATCTCACGCAGGAACTTCAAAAAGAGAAAGAGATGTATGACAAGTTGAAGGTTGAGAGCAATGTTCGTGAGAAAACTTATATAGAAAAGCATCATAATGTGTTGGATGACAACGATATTCTCAATCGCCAACTTAAGAAGATGAATACTGTATCCCAAGAAAATATTGATGAGTTAAAGGCACAAGCTGCTCAAATCCAGGGACTTCAGGCTCAGGTGGCACTACTTCAGCCACAGATAGAAGAGGTTCAAAAGATGAGATTAAGGAAATTAGCGCGACAGAGGAGAGCAAGCAAAGAAAAGGATGTGAAGGTGAAATTAGAAGAGTTAACTATGGAGAAAAAGAAGGTACCTAAAATTAAGAAATCACTGACGGAGGAGAGATGTAGAGTTTTGACATTTGATGACGTAATTCAGAAACAAAGTGAAGAGATTTCACATAAAAATATTGAAATCACGGAATTAAGGAGAAGAGTGGACGGTTTAATAGATATTGTTTTGGGCAATAAAATGTTGTCTATGGTCAATATTGATAATGTTAAACAGAAAGTTGATTTTCAACACGTCATAAAAGCGTCGACTCAGCAACAGTCACTCGATGCCAACACTAACGTCAAACATGGTGTGCAAAAATCCTTGCGTGGCAAATATAATTTTCCACGTACTAGTGACTATGCTGGTAATATTAATAATTCCTGGCGACAGGCCAACAGAGTTAATTCTACTGTGATACTTGATTCTGTACATCACGGTAAAGACAAGGATAAATTTCATGTCAAAGTTAAAAAAACTAACCTTGTATCTGAAGTTGGAAAGCCTAATAAAAACATAATAAGGGACGAGACTAGGAGGACTAGTACCCAAAGTAATACTCAGTATGTTAGTAGCCATAAGGATTTTATTATTCCTATTACTGATTCAGAGGTTAAGCATGCTGCCACAGAAAAGAAACAAAACAATCTTGACAGGAGAGATAATACAAATATTAAACATTACCAAGGGAGTTCAGCAAATTGTAATCTGTCTTCTCCAAGAAACCAGAGACAGTTTAATAGATCTCAATATTTTGGTTCTAAAGATTTGCAAAATTATGGTAGAAATGATGACATGAAAGATTACCAATCTTACGATAATAGTTTTTCTAGAAGTCAACAAAACCAATCTGGCAGATATTTTTATCAAAAGAGAAATAATAATGACAACTATGGTAACTTTTCTCAACAAAGGCCTAAAGTTATTAATAAACAAAGTAATAATAATAAAAATAGTATCTCAAATACAACTGCTTGTTCTGCTTGTGGTTGTGAGAGAGTATCTCGCTGTCGTGAGGGTAGAAATTTTTTTCAGCATCCAATAGCGACGACCTTGAGCTACGATCATTTTCTGCCCCATAAGCCTTCTGTGGTGTTTACACGTGTCAAGGGAAGGCTTGTTGATCATGGTGAAAGGGCCACAAGTTTACACAAGCCATAGTTTTAGATAAAGGTAACGCTAATTTCGTTTTACATCGTTAAATCTTACTGTGAATTAAAATAGAATTTTTTCATTTGTATATTTTCACAGCGACGGCTTTGCAATAAAAGTCAGTGCTCCTGTGTTACATTAGCAGTGAGAGTAATGTATGCCACCTTGTATCCATGTGGTTAACCAAGTAAAGCCGGACAGCAAGTTGACTGTGAATTGTATGCGGTTATCTTTCCTAGTTTATGAGACTATTCAACACGGCTGGAATTATTGCCTGTTCAACTTGTTTAGGATATAGATATTATTGTATCGAATAAATATAGGATATTATATAGAATTGTATTAAGATACCATATAACTTCTATTAGATAGTTGTAAGCTCATTTTTTATGCACTATTTTAGGCACATATTTATTTTTTGTACGACGATGTTTTGATAAGGCACCAATTATTTTCATACTATTCTTAAACTATTGTGTTATGACGAATATTCTATGTATTGTGATTGTAATGAGGTGTAAGATATCAGTTGCGAGTGACTTATCTCTGTAACTTTTTTGATGAAAGCAGTGGATTATAGTTTTTACGCACGCTAGTCAGAAGACTATGCCCATTTAGTCAATCGATGGTTGACCTTTATGCTCCGTTGTGAGCTTGGAGCTACGAGAGCTGATACATCAAACATTGATGTGTTTTGGCAGCGGTGATTATTAGGATTGTTTTATATGCATGATGAGATTGCCAGCCCTATGCACAACCTCATTGGCTAGGCATGGTGCAGTAGTCGTCTTCAGAGAGTCTCTGTACTCACTAAATTTAAAAATTCTTTCTTGTGTTTTGATGTCAGGTTTAGTTTATGTATTAGCATTCTAAGACATTATGTAGTAACCATTATATTGTGAAACATTGGGTTTTGATCTTTTCCAGAACATAATACCTGTGAATTTAAAATAATTTGATTTTTTTTTTCTTGCCATTTAGGCAGGCATCATTTTCCCAGCAGATTGTTTTGATTTTGTGTCTGCTTAAGTATAAGAATTTTTTATATCACACATTTTTGTTAAGCTAATTACATTTTTGGTATGTTAATATAAGGTTAAGCTAAAAAAATTTAAAATACCATTTTTATTTAACTAAGCGTTATGAAATATGTTTGTTTTTTACTTTTTGGAAAAAAAATTTTAAGATTATAAAATTTTTTTCTGTGCCCTGCGCTTGACTGTGCGCTAGAGGGGGTAATGATGTGTTTTTGTTTTTTACTTAACGCTTGATGGTGCGTTAGTTGCAATTTATTTATAACGGTGTTATTATTTTTTGTGAATAATCTCTATGATGGTTCATTGTTACTTATGAATAAGTTGTATAACGTGGTTAAGTGTCAGATTATGCTTTGTTTATCAATAGCTTTCTTTTGTGTTTGTTATACACACATACATTGTCTTTGTGTCCTATACTTTCTTGTCATGATTATATGTATTTATATAATACGTTGTTTGATTAAATGGTTATTACGATGTATTAATCCATCGTTCTCTACAGACATATCTTTATTTTTCTTCTGTCGTTCCTGATTATTCTTCATTTTATTCCATTTCTTCTACTGACTTTTCGGTAGCGGTTCATATGTTGGTTATACTTTCATGTTGCATTTATATGTCACTTGATACTATTTGTATTCTTCTTTATCCTACTATACTGATACTTGCATCCTGTATATTGTTAGGTTAATTCTATGCTGGATAGACTTAACTTTGTCGAAAGCAGATTATCTCTGTAGACTTAACTGATTATTTTGTATGCTTTGTTTTCTGCTTTACTCATAATGCTGATATTTTTTGGACGATATATAGTATTTGGACTTAACAGGTTAATTAATTTTACTGATTGGAGCTTTATCACCTACTCATTTTTTGGCTGAGATAATCTTTTAAAAAAATGATGTTATCATTTTTTCCCCCGGGGGGTGGTGTAAACTGTTGAGTCCAAATCTGAGCAAGGTCATTAATCGTTATAAGTCTGGGATGTACAAGAGATTATAGTGGTTATCCCACTTGAACAGCGTTTGTCTAGCTGTTAATTTATTAAAAAATATATGAGCGTATTGTATTCGAATCTTCGAGATTCAGAACGCTTCTCACTGCGGCTGAGTTTCCGCGTGAGATGGATGTGCTTAGCTATTTTTGAGCTGTGAGCGATAGTTCGCGGGGAGTTAGCCCCATGGATGTGTGATTGGCTGGGGTGTGCTGGGAAAGAATAATTTTGGTGTCAGTGTGTTCCCGAGCGAGTGTACTGGGGAGATGTGGAGTGTTTTTCGATGTGTACCAGGGGACAGGCATGATGGCTTATTGATTGTGTGTGATTATCGGCAGATAAGATGTACTTTATTTAAGCAGATGTTCCTAAGGCCTTGGAGTGTACAGGCCAGTGTTTTGAGTGAGGTGTAATGTATTTGAGGCCTATAACTATTAGTACTGCGATTGTCAGCAGTCTTCTGGATGGATTAAATAGCGCTGAGACGTAATATATTTGAGGCCTATAACTATTAGTACTGCGATTGTCAGCAGTCTTCTTGATGGATTAAATAGCGCTGAGGTGTAACGTATTTGAGGCCAAATAACTATTAGTACTGCGATTGCCAGCAGTCCTTCTTGATGGATTATTATTATACGTTAGTACTACGATGTGGATCCTTTTGATATGCTATTATAACCTGTGTAACATGCTGTATTTCGTCTACGTTATCGTGACCGTGTTGTGGTGTGAATAAACTGTTCATTAACTGTCACCAGGCGTTCAACCCTCCATGACTCGTACGTGAGCTGTCGTGGTATGAGTGACTGTTTCTACACACCCTTCAAACATGCCAGACACGGTAACAGCACAGCAGTACACATATGGATAATTAGCCTGTGTGGCGTGATATTTGATATATATAGCAATCTTGGTTTCCAGTCATAGTTCCCAATTACAACAACATTCGATTGCAACAGTGGCAAGCTGGTATTACAACAGTCTTTCGTTTGCAACACTATGTCCTCAGCAACATTGATGCAACCATGAAGACCTTCAAGAGCTTGTGCTAGATGCCTCTGGAAAATGTCACTGCTTACATTCAACCCAAATGGTAATCTAGACCATCTGAACCTACCAAAAGGTGTAATCATTGTTGTAAGTTTACTAGACTTCTCATCAAGTTTGATATGCCAGAATGCTTCCTTGATATTTAGCTTTGTGAAAATCTTGGCATTATTGAGTTCAGGCAATACATCCTCCAAAGTTGGTAATCTGTAATGCTCTCTCTGCAAAGCCTCATTCAGGGGTCTAGGATCAATGCATATTCTTAAAGAACCATCAGACTTTTCAACAACAGCCATTTGGTTAACCCATTCAGTCGGTTCCTCTACTGGTATTAATATACCTCTGTTCATTAGATTTTGAAGCTCTGATTTTACCTTGCTCTTAAGTGAAAATGGTATTTTTCTGCATGGCAGTGCCTTTGGACGAATATTAGGATCAATATGCAACACAGCTTCACCCAGGACACCTAGATGGTTATCAGAGTTATGATCATTATCTGAACTGTCAGTAGCCACCTTAGCAATAAATTTGTTTGTGTTGACTGTCACAAACTGTAGATCCTGCAGTGTGTTTTTGCCCAGCAAACATGTGAATCTATTTTTCACAACAGTAAACCTCATATTGTGTTTGTCCCAGTCTTAGGATTCTCAGCAGTTAATAGAACTTCTCCCAGTGGAGTCATCTTAGTACCATTCCACATAACAAGCCTCTGTTTAGTGGGTAACAATTGTTCTTGCATCACAAAGCGTTGACAGATTGTATTCACATCAGCTGCTGTGTCTAGCTGAAATTTTACCATTTTTCCATTGACAATGAGTTGTGCAGATGTACAAGCTTTGCTAGACTTCCCCCAAGCAAGAGAAACTTCAGAATTTTCCACTGACTCTGTGTGAACAGTGTGAACTTTCTTGCATTTAACTTTGAAATGGTTTCTTCCCCCACAGTTTGAGCAAAACTTCCCCCATGCAGGACACTTTTTCTTAATCAATAGATGTTTCGGTCCGCAGTAATGACACTCCTTTCTAGGTTCAAAGTACCCACTGTCAATGTTACTTTGACAGGCTTTACCAGCAGCATGCCCAGTGTCTCTCTTGGGAGGCTTATGGTTGAGTGATTTTTTCTGTACCTTTTCAACCCTTGCTTCAGAAGGTTGTACTGTATTATTCATCTCTCTTACGTCGTTTCCAGTTTGCTCGAAGACTCTGCATATGTGAATGGCTTTCTTTAGATCGAGGTCAGCTTCTCTCAAGAGCTTCTCTTGAAACCTTTTGTTGACAGCAAAGACAATTTTGTCTCTTATCATACGATCCTTGTCGTTAAAGTTGCATAAGTTTGCCTTAGTTCTCAGCTCAGTCAAAAAGGAATTAAAAGGCTCTTGAAGAGGTGTGTTCCAGAATCTGAACGTATGTAATACTTCATTGCTTCGTGAGCTACAATGGTTCAGGAGCAAATCGATAATTTTAGTAGGATTAGAGTGGTCTCCTTCCTCTGCAAGTTGATCAAAAACTTCAACAGCTTGAGGTCCAGCACTGTGAATGTTGCGACCGGAGTTAGCCCAACGGGTCGTTGCAGGCTGGATAGTCAATCGTGGTAATTGGTTTTACCGTTCATCATTTGCATCGTGCTGTTATTATTCAGTTACGCGAAGGTGGAATAAAAGCTTTTCAACCATGATAATTATAATTGAATTCCAAAAGGTTCATAGACGGGATAAGTCATGTCTTGAGTCCGCACAGATTTAATACATTGAATTCATACATAATAGTTCACACATGGTCATCATGAAGCACATAAATATTAAGTTCTGTTCATATCTTGATTATGATTTATCTGCAAATCAGTCCTTGTCAAATAGCATGAATTATTGTAGACAGAACGTCATAACTATATGTACGCGTGGTTGGTGATCCCAACAACCGACAGTGAGATTATGAGTCTGTCAAAAAATATAATTTATAAGGACTGTCGATTAATCCCGACTTAGGTTTAGTCAATTACTAACCTGAAGAACATTCCATCTCTTTCATAGTATACAGTGGACTGACCCATGTCCATATTTAAATACCATATAATTTGTGTGGCACTCTATGCCCGACACGATAAGAATACAAGGACACGTCTTATCCGTTCGACGGTCATTCAGAAAAGGGTCCGGTCTCTTGGTCACCGTGCGTGACCTACCAATGCTATACACGTCATACATCGATCGTGTGTATAGCGTTCAATAGACTAATAATACTTTACATTATATTAAATGCTGCAATCCCCAAGACTGCACGTTCTAGCAGACGGCGTCTATAAAATACCGTAACAATTCCCTGTCAACCGGGGGGAAAAAATATATTCGATAGATTTTTTTTTCTATGAAAACCTATCTGAATGAGTAATCTCAAATATTTAACAAAAATGCGACATATGGCCTACGATGTTCTGTCTAGAACAGTGTCGTGGTCATGTCGACTAACTAACAGTCATATAATATATTAACGATCATGTTATATAGAATTAATTAAACAAAAATGTTATATTAACGAAAAGAAAAAGTGTAATGTAGATATAGAATTACTCAATTATCTTAAAGTCTGTAGTAATGAAATGTCATGTCAAGACTAATCTAAATAATTAAAATTTAAACTAATTAATTATGCTAAGTATGTATTAAGAATATAGTTATTAAAAATCTAATGCAAGAAAATTAAAGATGATGTTATGAGAAAAGAAAAGAGAGAACAAACAAAAATGAAAATAAAGTAGCGAAAGAAAATAAAGTATAAATTTAACGTAGTTATATGTGTTTGACATAAATTATCTGTGTTAAGTAGTTAATACCTATCTAACTTAACTAAATAATAAACTAGCATGTAATGTGTCAATATAATTATTAAATGTACAATATGATTATGTAATTCTAAGAATATTATCTAAGAATTGTGTGAGATTTCTTTTCTTTCTTTCATTTTTTTCATATTTCATTTTTTTTTTATATTCATGTCTCACATATCATTTTAATTTCCATTACTTTTAAAGACTTAATTAAAATTAATTAACATTGGATATGACGATCCATCCGTAGTCTTGATCCTTGTGAATTTTCCATCAGAAAATTGTTCAAATGCTTTGACTTAGAGTAAATACAGAACTTCTTAATGTTCAATAGTTCAAGTTATATTACGAATTAGTTCAACTGGAATGTTACTTATTATTTCCGAAGTGGTTTGAAATAGGTTTGTGATGAATGGACACTAACCAAAGTCCTGGCGTAAAGATAAAAACATTGTCACTTGATTTTGTAAATTTAGTATGTCTTTAGTAAGAAGATATTTATTTTGTAGTCACTGGTTCATTTGTATGTCAAAAAATGAAAGGTAGTTTGGGTAAGTTTTTGTGAACCGTATTATTGTTTATTATTCGACATCAGAAGGGTTTCTTGATAGAGTGTCTGCTAAGATGTTCTCTGATCCCTTAATATGCTCGATGGAGAAGTCAAAAGGTTGAAGGAGAATGGCATATCTTGTCAGCTTCGGGCTCTTGTGATTAGCACGACGTAGTGATGCCACTGCCTTCTGGTCTGTCTGGACCACAAAGTGTGAACCTAAGAGGAACTTCTCCAGTTTGGTGATCGCCCAGATGACGGATAATAACTCCCTGTCAACTGTTGAGTACTTGACTTCTGGTGGCTTAAGTTTCCGTGAGACATACAATGTGGGATGGAGGACGTCGTCATGATATTGGAGCAAACATGCGCCAATTCCGTAATTACTCGCATCTGTACGGAGTATAAACTTTTTGGAAGCATCAGGTAGTCTCAAAATAGGTGGATGCGAAAAAATATCAATTATTTGCCGGAATACTCTATCACAGTTACCAGTCCATGTCACCTTCACCGGCATGTCTTTTTTTAATAAAGATGATAAAACAGCCGTGATGGATGACAAGTTTGGTACGAATCTGCTGTAATATTGGACTAGTCCTAACAAGCTTCTAACTTGTTTCTTCGTTTGAGGAACTGATACGTTTAAAATTTTAGAAACCGTACTAGGTAGTGTTTGGATATATCCCGCACCAATGATATGTCCCAAAAAAGTTATTTCATGAAACGCTACTTGTAATTTCGT
This sequence comes from Oreohelix idahoensis, assembly GCA_024509875.1. NCBI lineage: Eukaryota > Metazoa > Mollusca > Gastropoda > Stylommatophora > Oreohelicidae > Oreohelix > Oreohelix idahoensis. Next base: position 718,384 of record JAMPIV010019001.1, read on the forward strand.
AGGTTTAGCAGTTAAATTATTCTTTCTTAATGTTTCCAAAACGTATTCAAGTCCCGAAAAATGTTCCTCAAATGACGAACTAAATAAGCATATGTCGTCAATGTATGTGATGATGTCTGATCTACCTGATAAAATTCGTCGCATCATGCGAATAAAGGTAGCTGGAGCGTTGACAAGCCCAAAAGGCATCACATTTTACTGGTATAGACCTTGCGGAGTGGAAAACGCTGTGTAATATTTAGCTTTTTCAGTTAGTGGTATCTGCCAATAACCTTTAGTTAAGTCTATCTTAGTAAATATAGTTGCGGTAGATAGACGTGGCAGTAAGTGGTCGAGAAGTGGATGTGGTTCGCTATCAACTACAGTTTGTGCATTTAATTTTCTATAGTCGACGCATAGTCTAATGTTATTGTCCTTCTTTCGGACAATAACTAATGGAGAAGAAAATGGAGAATTACTAGTCTCAATAATCCCTAAAGATAACATCTGTTCAAGTTCCTTAGTAGTTTTAGTAAGAAAATGTAGAGGAACAGAATAGGGATGTACCCGAATTGGAGTATCATCGTTAAGAGTGATGTCATGACTAATGACTGATGTGCGACCTGGAACGTCGGTCAACACATCTGGATAAGATTGTAAAAGTTCAGCAATCTGTTGATGCTGTTGCGGTGTAACCGACGAAGAGATGGTTACGTCCCGCCAAGATTCAGTAGGTTGGACTACCGGTACAGGTAACGCCAACTGTACCTCAGGAAAAGAAGATTCTTCGTCCTGGATAACAGACAGATTAAAATAGTGACATGTAGGTACGAAAGTGTCATCTAGTTCATGAAAGATAGCTTGTAGATGTTCAGAACGTGTATGAAACTGTTTGAGCATATTTATGTGAAATATTTTGTTATGTTCCTTAATGTCCAGGACATAATCGACATCAGAAATTTTATCAATTACCTGGTATGGACCACTCCATGAGATGAGAAGTTTATTATCGTTATGTGGCAATAACACATAAGCTTGATCCTCTGGAAATAATTGACGTAATCGTCTAGTACTGTTTTGGAAAGTTCTAGCTTTCGCTTTAGCAGCCTCAGATGAAGCTGTTGCCGTTTTGCAGGCATCAATAATATTATTCCGGAGATTAATTACATACTCATAGGATGACTGGGTATCCTGAGTCATCTCTGAGTCAATCAATAAGTCTTTTATAAGTCCCATATGACCTCTTGGTGGAGCGCCAAAGACTAATTGAAATGGAGAGAAGCCAGTTTGTTCATGTGGCACCTCTCGATAAGCGAATAACACAGCTGGGAGTACTCTGTCCCAGTCCTGTGGATGGTTAACTGTGACTTTATGTAACATTTGTTTGAGTGTGCGGTTAAGTCTTTCTACTGCACCATTACTCATTGGGTGATAAATGCTACTGAAATTTATATCTATATTCCAGGTCTTCATTACTTCTGTCATGGTCTCAGATATAAATTGAGATCCATGATCTGATAACAGCTTCCTAGGAAAACCTACTCTAGAAAATATCAGATATAGTGCATCAGCTACATCTGTGGTAGTGGTTGTCTTCAATGGAATGGCTTCTGGCCATCGTGTGCACAAATTGATGCACGTGAGAACAAATCTATGTCCTCTGGCTGATGGTAAAAGTGGATCAATAATATCTATGGCCATCTTGTCAAAGGGTCTCACAGATATGTCACAAGCCTGAATAGGCGCCGTGTGAAAGGCTCCTCGTGCTTTCACTTCCTGGCATATAGTACAGGAACGTACATATTGTGAGATATCTCGTGATACTCCCGGCCAAAAGAATGAAGATAATACTCGAGAACGTGTCCAAGTATATCCCATGTGACCTGCGCACTTAGAATCATGTGCGTGTTGAAGTATGTACCGTCTAAAAGCAAAAGGTACCATGACCTGTTGTTTTACCTTAGTGTTATCCATAAAACATCTTAATAATATGTCATTCTTAATAATAAACCAATGATGATTCTTATTATCTAAAGAAAGATTGTCAACTTTGTTGACCAAAGCAAAAAAAATTTTTAATGATCTATCTTCCTTCTGTTTTGCAGCAAAGGAAGCTCGGTCAATCGAAGATTGAACATCAATATTTTCATGTTTGTCTGTTTCCATTTCATCAGTGTTTATAGTCTCTAATTGTTTCGTCTGTGCTCTGGTTGTCACTGCATTACCAATGCATAGATTATTTTTTTCCCATTCAATAATCTCTTCTGGCGTACAATCCTTACTGCCGTGTATGCGACCCACCATTAGGTCTGCAATTGGGTTCTTTAACATACATACTTTAACGTTGCCTGTGAAAAAAGGTGTATTAACATGTATAAGAGCAGTTGGATAAAATTCGATTGTTCTTCCAAAAGTCATGCACCTGACATGTTCACCAGTTGCACAATTAGGATGAACAAGTGACTGACGGACACCGATCGTCGTAGATCCAGAATCCCGTAACACTGAGACGATGGATCCATTAACCATTCCCCTGTTAAAAATCAGTGAGCCTGTTCCGTCATTGACTGCCAAACCGACTTCTGGGAGAATGTGTCCGCAGTTCAGAACCGTCTCTTTTGCCTTCTGAAATACAAGATTACATTCTGGGCAACTATTTGCCACGTTATAATTTATTGCATAACATGTAGACGAAGACTGTGTTGTATTATCAATATGTGAACTCTGAACCCCAGGGGTTGTACCATTAGTAACTGCTGCCCCTGTACTATTGGTATAATTTGACGATCTACGAGACTGAGAACGATGACGAGAATAATTATTTGAATTATCCCGTTGTCCCCTATTGTAACTGTTATCTCGATGTCTCGAGCTATAATTATTGTTGTTGGTCCAATTGTTACCATTATTATAGTTATATGACCGATTATGACTTGAGTCACGTTGACTATTGTTGTATCTGGATTGAGGTGAATAATTTCTGTGTTGTGGTCTTCCTCTATTAAAGTCATTGTTATTGTTAAAATTATCCTGTCCCTTAAGGAAATTGACATTATAATTTCCTTTGAAGCGACTTCTATCTACACTGTGGGTTCTTGGTTTGTTATTACTGTGATATGCCATATTAGAAGCCACATGAAGATGTTCCCTTATCAAAGAGCCAGAAATGTTCGCATTCGGATGCGCAGTACAATAATTTAATGAAATTTTTTCTAACTCCTCGATAGTATCTGGTTTACGTTCTTGCAAATAGGCGAAGAACGGTGGGCTGACAGAGGATAACACTTTATCCCTTAGTAACAGATCAACTAACTTGTCATATGATTTTTAACACCTGCCAGTTCCACCCATCTATTAAAGGTATTGCGTATGTTTGCAATAAATCCGGTAAAGTCTTTATTACTATCAGGTAGGATACTCTTAAAACGTAACCTGCATGCCTCCTCGTTCAAATGGAATCGACGTAATAACAAGGGTTTAATTACGTCATAGTCATTAACTATTGTTGGGTCAACATTCCGAACCGCACTTAATGGTTCCCCGTCCAAGAATTCACCAAGTTTTAAAGCCCATGCATGTTTTGGTAAGTTATTTGTTGTGCATACCTGTTCGAACCTTGACAGGTATGATGAAAGGTCGTCAAAATTCAATTTGAACGGTGGTAGTTTAAAGTTGTAATAAGGTTTATTTTGGTTGGATGAAGATCCAGATTGAGCATTATCATTCTGGCTTGCTGCAGCACTTTGTGCCTGAATTCTTGCAGTTTCCAACTTAAGACGTTCCAATTCTATTTCTTGTTGTCTTATTTCTCTTAATCTATTTTCCTTTTCAATTTCTTTCATCTCACGATCTGCTTCTTCCTGTCTTAATTCAGCTTTTTTCTCAGCCTCTTTTCTTTTAAGTTCTTCTTGCTCTCGTCGCAATTCAGCTTTATGTTCTTCATATTTTGCAAGTTCAGCCAATGCATAAGCTTCGAGAGCTTCGCCTTTTTTCCCGAAATCTTTTCCGTTTTTAATAAAATAGTCTAAGTTAAGCATCTTGACGTAGATATTGTAAGTAATTATTGATCTGTAATAAACAGCAATAAAATCTAAGTAATTATTGTACTTACTCAACGTATGAATACTTACTAAATAATTAAAATATTATTGAACTTTTATTTGTAAGTTCCACAAATCTAATTTAGAACCTAATAAATTAGATCAGTAATGTTCACCAATTACATTATACGAATATAGTATCCCCTTATTAATTCATGATGCTGAATTTATATCATGAATCTACATTTTAAACCTCCAATAATTATAAGTATTGTACCTCTATAATTATTTTATTTAATTAATTATATGTGCTAAGTCAGAATGTAGTACTGGGAAAATGTACTAATAACCAAGTAATATGTCTGTCATATTCAAAACAGACCCTAAATTTACATTTAATTATCAATATATAATATATTGTTATGCCTTAATCATGAGCAATAAAGTGCATTGCCCATTTCTTGGACCACCACTGCAAATTGGTGCAAAGTCCCTAATTCATCCTTAAAATTTCGTAAAAATTAATCAAATTCAATTACAAGATTATTATTAAACAAATTATAGTGTTATTATTATATGATAAATGAATGAGATGAAGACAAACAAGACAATTAGTCAACCAAGGATTACAAAACAGTAGTACGGTATGACACTGACAGTTTTTTCACAAATAAAATGATTTTACAAACTAAGCATAACAAGCGGAAGTATCGTAAGCAAGAAGGAATGTCAAGGTCGAACTCAATTTAGTACAGAATACATTAAAAAAATTGAATGCAAAAAGTAATGACGTAACAGGACTCATTAACGGACATATATAACGAAAAGATAGTAAGATTAGAATGGACAAAATAATTTACAAACATGACACACAACTGAATAAAATCCAACTGAATATGATCAAATACACCATTGATTTACGACACTGCACAACTAACGTATATTGTCAAACAATAGCAAATACGAACAAACGGGCCTGTCGGCAGAATCTTCAACAGGGTCTTTCGCTAAATGCGATTGTTTCACGGCCTGAAGAAACAATCAAAATCAATTCGGGGCATCCAGGGAGCCATAGAATTGGTTTCGATTCACCGCCCTACCACCCACAGATAAGTAACAAAAAATACGGTGGAACATACATAATACATATATATATAAATATTTAGACCTGCCTATGAAAGAACAAGTGACATGGACTCAGTATTGTCCTAGAACTGACAAAAGTCACACACGAAACTTATCTGTTTAACGCTCCGCTCGATGTGATTTTCATCAACGGTCTAGACTCATGTCTAGAACTGTTTGCTCCACGTTGGTACATCAGTGCTTTCCATCTTTTTGGTCCATTGAGATCTGGTATTCTTCATAAAGAAATGGCTTGCGCTAACTTTGTCCTTTCAAAGTGGGCGATCTACACAAGAGTCTGTGACGTCAGATTGACATTTCGTAGTCATGCGTGTCACGTCATATTTATGCAAATCATGTGACTTTCTTGTAATTGTAAACAGGTTGTGAAAGTTTGCGAAAAAATGTTTTTTGTTTTTGTTTTTTTTTTTCGTTCGAATCCCCAGCAATGGCCTACCAACTGTTGCGACCGGAGTTAGCCCAACGGGTCGTTGCAGGCTGGATAGTCAATCGTGGTAATTGGTTTTACCGTTCATCATTTGCATCGTGCTGTTATTATTCAGTTACGCGAAGGTGGAATAAAAGCTTTTCAACCATGATAATTATAATTGAATTCCCAAAGGTTCATAGACGGGATAAGTCATGTCTTGAGTCCGCACAGATTTAATACATTGAATTCATACATAATAGTTCACACATGGTCATCATGAAGCACATAAATATTAAGTTCTGTTCATATCTTGATTATGATTTATCTGCAAATCAGTCCTTGTCAAATAGCATGAATTATTGTAGACAGAACGTCATAACTATATGTACGCGTGGTTGGTGATCCCAACAACCGACAGTGAGATTATGAGTCTGTCAAAAAATATAATTTATAAGGACTGTCGATTAATCCCGACTTAGGTTTAGTCAATTACTAACCTAAAGAACATTCCATCTCTTTCATAGTATACAGTGGACTGACCCATGTCCATATTTAAATACCATATAATTTGTGTGGCACTCTATGCCCGACACGATAAGAATACAAGGACACGTCTTATCCGTTCGACGGTCATTCAGAAAAGGGTCCGGTCTCTTGGTCACCGTGCGTGACCTACCAACGCTATACACGTCATACATCGATCGTGTGTATAGCGTTCAATAGACTAATAATACTTTACATTATATTAAATGCTGCAATCCCCAAGACTGCACGTTCTAGCAGACGGCGTCTATAAAATACCGTAACAGTGAAGAATGATGGCCGCCCGAACAGGATCAGGTTTAGAGGCCACTTTTGCTGCATCCATATATAGTTCTAACTGTCGTCTCCATTTACGAAATGTGTCTGGTTCGACGTTATTTATGTCTAGGCAGGGTGGTAACCGACACATGGGCCATTCTGCCATGACGAAATGTCTAACAATGGTATGCAAGCAATAATCTACCAACAGAAGAGTTAAACTTGGTTTTACCAGTTTATCGTCCCTCACCGCAAGGCTATGACGTCAGCACACGTGTTAGAAGATGTTCAGCAGAATAGTCCGAATTCTGTAGAAATAAACACCGCTTCCACCATGTTGATCTTTACTGTTTTATATAGTAAAGGTTGTTAAATATAATGAGACGTGGCTGGCTGTCATACATTCTCACATTATGAAGCATAATCACGAAGACTGAACACACACTGGATACATACGACATATTTAATCAGCCATGTTTAGAAGCAGGAAGTAGTAAGAAGGAAGAAGAAGAGTTAGCATAATGGCAAGCAACTCTAGTGGGAAACAAAGTAAACATCGAGACAATATATATATACATCAACAGGTATTCTCATTTGGTCATACCTCTTACATTTTAACAAGAAATTTTCCATATTATTGTCTTGAAGACATCCTGCACAGTAAGGTTCTTCTATTCTGAAATAGCCTTTTCCCAGCTGTAGTCTGAGAAGTTTATTATTACTGGGAATTTTTAATTCCCTAAATATCTGACATTTTCTTGTTGGAGCCTTGAACATCTTTTATGCATGTCTTCCTTTCAGATTTTTATCCCACTCTGCTTTCCATTCATCTGTTATTAAATCTTTAATTAAGCTCTTAATTTCTGATTTACTCATCCCTAAATTTATTATATTTTTATCAGATCTACCTTTCTTGGCTTCTTTATCTGCCTTTTCATTTCCTTCTATGTCAACATGTGAAGGTATCCAAGCAATTAAGACTGAACATCCTCTGGAATATAAGTATGTAGTAGCCAGAAATATCTCCTTTGCTATATCAGGTCTACTACATTCTCGTAAGTTTCTAAGTGCTTTAATTGTTGAAAGAGAGTCAGTTAAAACTGTTAATTTTTTGGGAGGGTTATTAGAGAATAGTTCTAGTGCTTTTAGTATTGCCACCATCTCTGCAGTGAAAATGGATGTATTTTCCATGATGCTATATCCTTTTGCCATTTTCCATATTGGAATATATATTCCTATCCCCAATTTGCCATCCTCTCCCTTGGATCCATCTGTGTACACAGCAATGCTGTCTTTTGATATTTGTTGTATATATTTATTGGCTGTGTTTTTAATATTTTCTATATTATTTGTTTTCTTAAGTATTTCTGCTAGGTGGTAGTCCGTGTCTGGTTTCTTGGTCTCCCAGGGCGGAATCACTGGCTTGTATTCACAACTTTTATTAATTGATGTATTTTAATGTACCCAGATGGACATTTTCCTCCATACACTTCCATCCTGTAGGGTATCTAGTGGTATTCATTGGCTTGGCCTGAGTTGTTATTTGGCATCTGGTAAAAGCTGTATGTGCTGGGTGAGACTTATCTAACACAACTCTGTTCATGTAATTTAGTCTTAACTCCTTTCTCCGTAATTCTAAGGGTATGATTCCTAAAGCCACCTCTATAGCTCCCATTGATGTTGATCTGATTGCACCTGCTATTGTACATAAAGCCTGATGCTGAATTCTGTCTAATTTAATCTTGTTACTGTGTGCAGCAGAGTCATATATTATACTTCCATAATCTACTTTTCCTCTAATAAAAGATTTATAAAAAGTGAGCATTGTCTTAGTGCTTGCACCCCATCCATTACCTTTCAAATATCTTAATAAGTTAGTCAATCCCCTGCAAGACTCCACTAGTTTATCTATGTGTTTATTCCATTTCAGCCGTTGGTCCAATATCATTCCTAGATATTGAGTGGTTTGTACTGTATTAATGTTTTGTCCTTGGATATTTATGTCTATAATTTTATTTTTTACAACCCTACCTTTACTGAAGATCGTTCCCAATGTTTTATTTGTATTCAGCTGAAAACCCCATTTTGTCATCCATTTACATACTTTATTTATTTGCTTCTGTAGATCCTTATATAATTTTGGCAGATGTCTCCCTGTCCTCCATATAGCAACATCAACTGCAAACTGTGACAATTTATTTGTTATATCATTAAATTCCTCACCTAAATCATTTACCATTATTGTAAAAATTGAAGGAGACTGTGGTATGGGAGAGGTTATTGATGTTACTACACTAAGGGTAAACAAAGTGAGGTCCAGCTGTGTAAGTTCCCTGAGTCTAATTGGTGATGATGTTCTCAGGGTCCCTATCCGCTACCTCTCTAAGATCTCACTCTGTGTAAAATAATCTAAGTGATGTTGTGTGGCAATAGCTCCGAGATATTTTAAAAGTGGTCTAGGACCTGCTCCAGGACCATGGATTTGTTTTAGTGTGCTTATGTGTCCCAACTATGTTTTCTTTCTTCTCGGGTAATGTATCTATTGTGATGTATGAACAATGTCAAACATACTTTAACTCAATAAAAGTAAAGCAAGTAAGACTGTTGGTAAAGTTATATCAATATATTACAATTTTTATTTTCCCGTACCTCAATTCTTTTGGGACAGGAATGTCTTCAAATCAATAAAATTTTATTATACAAGGGCCTTTTATAAATAAATGAACTTCGGTTTGCTCGGAGGACCTCCCTTTGTCCATAACTGGTATATTAAAGTGTCACTGTATATGTATCCCACAGTCTGATGTACTACTTTCTATAACTTACTTACTTACTTAGTCGTTCCCCTTCTACCGTGAGGCTTTCTATAACAAATAGTCAATTATGTGAGGGTCTGTTGGTATCATCACGCCCACAGCCCACAGTCATCTTCAATTTCATTGTTCTTCTGGTTGTTCTGGAATTGCTCACCAAAATGATCCATATCATAAGCAATGCCCATTTGAAAGGGACTTGACCTGACAGCCTGTCTTGAGGTGGATGACTGTTGACTATGCAAGTGTTTTTCCGGTTCCCAAGTCTCACCCAAGCTGTCTTTATGATATCCTTCAACACAAGAGATGTCTTTTCTGACCAAAGATGCAGCATGCAGCTTTACTGAGGCTTCAATGTACACAAGGTACTGCCTGCACCAGGTTTCCTGCCAACTCTTTCACTGAGTAATAAGCAATATCCAACTTGCCTGACAAAAAGAACAAAGGATATTCCCTCCCTTTTATATGCTGGCTATAAACAATTCCACACTAATCAATACTAAGATTACCCCCTAGGGGTCAGTCACGTGTAGGCGATCCACTGTCCATTTGCACCAGACCCTATTTTCTTTGACTTCATTCCGTCCTGTGTTTACATTCTTCTTTCCATACGGCTGCAACGACCCTGTCACCTTAAGCATTGACTGTCCTCCCTAAAATCAGCTGGTGTATACAATTTTCTTCCCATTTATACTTGTGACCTGGTAAATCTTTTGTTCAAACATCCTAGGTATGTTTTCATGTGTCATTAGAACACTGTGGCACTGCAGAAGATTGCGAGTGGCCTCTGGACTTACAGTCGTAAAATTTACCATTATTTTTATGGCAATATTCAAACACAAATTAGTTTCACTTCCCTCTAATTGGTGAGATGTTCTCAGGGTCCCTATCCGCTACCTCTCTAAGCTTAGGCACTATTGTGATGTATGAACAATGTCAAACATACTTTAACTCTAAAACTTAGACTGTTGTCGTAACCTCCCTTCCAACTGGCAATGTCGAACAACAAAATAGAGGGCACACAATCTGTGGCAAGTTACTGCTAATGAAAGTACTGAATACTTATAACTTACTTACTTACCGCAAGTAAAGTCAATAATCATCACAATCACAGGATTGGGACTAACAGTAAATGCCATTTATCAACTTTCCATGACTGCTGTATCGATGTCTTCTGACCAAAGACGGCAAAGGCATTTGTCACCAACGCTTTGCATCTGCTAAGCAATCAACCTGATATTCCCTCTGTGCTTAACAATTTTTTTCAATACTAAAATGGGGGACTATGCGATTTGGGGGGTGTTACATTTTTGTCAACGGCTATCCTTCACCAATCAGAAGACGCGTCCAAATTTGTAAACAATTTTTTCTTTGACCTGAACTATAAACTTTGAGCAATCGTAAGTGTGTTCACTGCAATGTTACGTACAACATAATTATGCAAACAATCTGTTGGTTCAGTGGCCTCTGGACTTACAGTCGTCTGATTATCTTTGGGCAATTTTTATGGCAAGTTACATGCTAATGAAATACGTTATTTATACCGACACAATCACAGGATTGACTAACAGTAAACGCCTCAATTCCAGACTGCTGTATCGTTTCCAATGCATTCAACCTGTCTGTGCTTAAAAGTGACCGATTTCCAATATTTAACCGGCCAACTGACCTCTATCGTTCTATTTAGTTTTCCTTTGGTTATTCCTTAACAGTTTCCTCTGGGTAATTTTTCTATAATTAATTGTAGTTCTAACCTGATCTAAAATATCAGTAAATTAAATTTTTCTAAGTCAAGATAATTTTATTAAGTATGAATCTTTAGGTTAATATATTAATCAATATCAGCGCTATAATTCAAGATATCCCTTTCTTTCTAACTCCCTTTAGTTATTGAGAAATAAATTATTTAATTTTTGTCAGAAACACATAATCGGCATTTTTGTCACTACAACCAAGCTTTTTGGTATCTACCAAAAACGAGGTAACAATCCGATTGGTTGTTAATTTTTACGGCGTTCATTAATAAATATTAGGGAGGGTGTGTGTGTGTGTTTGGGGGTAGTAACCTTTTTAACTTGGTGTAGTAGAAAAATTCAAATTCTTTAGTTAAATTTTTAGCGGTAAATTTGACTTTGCCCCAGACAAATTTCAAATACTGTGGTTATTAATAGATTTTAGGAGTTCGTTAGTTAATTTTCAAGCGGGGAAATTTTAGCGGGGTGTCACACAGATTTACTTTACTACATATCTTTCCTGTTAAAAGCCTGCACCACTAATGCAATTTTATGATCTGTGTTACAATCTCGATCAAATTAACTCAACTATGCTTTAGGTTGATCCTGGTTTCCTGCAGGTGGGTCATTCAAAGTAGGCACTACTCAAGAAATCTGCCTCAGACCTCTGCAATCCAAGTATCTATTGCAGTTTGTGTTAATAAAACAGCTGCATGCTACTGCCTGTCCCATGCTGATTATCAATCAATATTCACCATTACTCTTCTCTGAGTCTGTCCCATGACATGTCCAGAGGTTTTAGATGTTCCTCAAGGTTGCAATATTTATGAGGAGGAGATCTATGTAATTGGTGATAGCAGAGTTATGTAGGGGTTCCAGTAATTTCCTCATCAGCCTGGATAAAACACTCGGAGTATTTTCAATCTCAAAAAGCAACATATGAATTCAATGTGCTCCTCCGAAATGATCACAACCATCCATTGGTCTGAGCTCAGGCTTGATTGGAATTTGGAATTACCCTTTACTAATAGTTATATATAACTCTTTAATCTGCCATTCAGATAAAGGCCCTATTCACCAGCTGTTTTCTTAGCCCAACGTCAATTGGTGAAATAATATGGGAAAATAAATTCCGGCATCCAAAATCAATTTCCGCTTTATCCTTTGCTATAATATGTGATCTCAATCCAATGTCCGTACAATACTTCTAATGGACTGTATAGGGCCGGTCACTACCACTGTCACCGGTACCCTTCTAATGCTAAATTAATAGCCGTATGTTGAAGTGAGCTTGTCATTAGGCAACTTTGCCAAACGCCCGCTCCCAACTCTTCTAAGGTTAACATTTAGTTTCGGTTTCAAAGTTGGCTGATTAGCCTCATGGCTATTTTTAGTCAGTTCCAGGAATCTCGATCTACATTTTGTCGGGTGAGACTGGACTGTGTTAATTTTTACTCTTTGTGCCATATGCAGCGTTGCCATTTTAAAGGTTTTATTGGAAGACTGTTTGTGAAAAAGTGTCATCTTATCCACTACATCTACCTTATCATTTTTATTTCCCTTTTTAATTTCAGGCCCATGTTCTCCACAATGCTTTTCTAGCATCTGATTATTATTTTCTTTCCAACGTGTTGAATGTACCTTGCTACACTGGTCACAGGCCTCCACAAATTTTGCAATGTCTGCAGCTACGCCTGGCCAGAAATATTTCACAGATGTCCTGTGACGGGTGGTACCCATCTTCTGATGTTCACCGTCTGGATCAACATGTGCTTGTGCCATAACTTGTCCCCTATAACTCAATGGCAGTACTAACTGTCCATATCCATTGGGTCCTGCTCCAGCTTTCCTGTAGAGCAGTCCCTCCTTCAAATAGAATAGTCCTTTCTTAGGGTTGTTATGGCTATTTGGCAATTTGCCAAAGCAAGGTTTTAAAGTTTTGTCCTTTGCCTGGGCCTTTTTCATCTGTTTAGGATGAATTTTTAGTGGTGGTTCCTCCTCCTTACTAGGGGTCGACATGACCTGGAGCGTGGCCATTATCACAGGTGTTATAGGGCTCCCTAGAAAAACAAATCTTTTTCCTAACACCAGCGGGTAATTAGGATCCTTACACACTGCTGCTCCAATCACTCCTTCCACGTACCTAGTTTTGACATTTATCCTGGCTACGGGAAGTGTCATGGTGACTGTATCCTTTAATGCCCCTTGTATCGCCACTTTGTCTGTTGTATACTGGTCAGGGTGCACTAGGTTTGCACTCACAACTGAGTCATATTCCAATCCTGAATCGTAAAGGCACTTGACTCTCGCACCATTACATACCACTTCTTCACAGATGGGGGATGATGGAGATCTATCTGACTGTTTGTCAGTTTCTTCCTTCCCTTGTCCACTGTTATCATGCATGCAGCGTGATATGGAGGAACTTTCCTACCACATTCAATTGTATTATGATTGTGCATCCTACATATTTTACACCATTTTCCTTCTGGTCTGTAGGGTTTCCTATCATTTACTTGCGGGTTTCTGTCTCTAGGGTCAAATCTAGGTCTATCATAGTTTTGTTTAAATCTAGATGGTTGATCCCTAGTATTATAATCATCCTGGTCTGGTGGGGTTTTATTACTATCTACTTGTTTTTTCCTGATACCAGCTACTTCTTTCTGTGCTGCCTGATATCTCTCAGCAACATTGAGAACCTCCCCCAACCTCTCTGCACCTTGTTCCATGAGAAATTTTCTCAGGTCTGGAGCCATGGACTCTCTCAGTTGCTCTATCATAATCATTTCCATCAAATCTTGGGTTTTCCCCAGAGCAGTCCATTTCTCCAAATAGGTTTCCAATCTGGCAGAGAATTGGTGGTAGGTCTCCCCAGACAGTAGCTTAGCATTCCTAAATCTCTTCCTATAAAATTCCCCATTCTTCTCATACCTAATTAATAGAGCCTGTTTTAAAATATCATAATCTTCCTGATCCTCTCTGCTCAACTTTGAGAACACTTCATAAGATGTTCCCCTAAGACCTTGGGATAGTTTTAAACTCCACTTCTCCTTCTCCAACCCATAGTTAGTAGCTAGTCTCTCATATCTACTGAGATAAGACTCGATCTCGTCGTCTTTCTCTACAAAAAGATCTAAGTGAAAGTTCATGGCTGAATTGGAGGCCCCCTGACTGGTTGTAGTATCAGAGGTAGATGAGCTGCTTCCATTTTCTGGAACATGTCCTTAAAGTTCCAGTTCCTTTAATCTTAATTCATGTTCTCTTTGCAATCTTTTATCATCTGCTTCCATCTGCAATCTCCTTTCCTCTCTCTTTTCCTCTGCTTCCCTTTTCTTCTTTAGCAGCCTCCATCTGCAATCTCTTTTCTTCTTTAGCAGCCTCCATCTGCCTAACCTCCCTTTCAGCCTCCCTATCAGCCTCTAATTTCCTAGCCTCTTTATCTGCCTCTAATTTTAATCTTTTCTCTTCTTTATCTGCTTCTAATTGTAACCTTTTCTCTTCAGCTAACCTCCTATCTTCCCTATCAATAAATCTGTCACATTCAGTAGTAACATACTGAATCAGAATGTCCCCACTCATACCAAGATCTTTTGCCGTCTGCACAGTAGCCGATCTGAATTAGGCCAAGTCTGCCATCTTTTCTCTCATACAAAATTTATTAATCTTACAGTATAAATAAACAAATATGACCAAAGTACTGAACTCTAGGCAATGACAACTCATCAAATTTCCAAAAATGATTAATTTTAATTATATTATAACAATGAGGATACCCTGGGTCTATGGGGGTAAAATCATCCCAGACAGGACCCCAATATGTGGTATGGGAGAGGTTTTTGATGTTACTACACTAAGAGTAAACAAAGTGAGGTCCAGCTGTGTAAGTTCATTGAGTCTAATTTATGATGATGTTCTCAGGATCCCTATCCGCTACCTCTCTAAGATCTCACTCTGTGTAAAATAATCTCTGTGATGTTGTGTGGCAAGTGTTTAGGGTAATGTATCTATTGTGATGTATGAACAATGTCAAACATACTTTAACTCAATAAAAGTGAGGCAAGTAAGACTGTTGGTAAAGTTATATTAATATATTACAATTTTTATTTTCCTGTACCTCAATTCTTTTGGGTCAGGAATGTTTTCAAATCAATAAAATTTTATTTACAACATATAAATAAATAAAGAGGACCCTTTGTCCATAACTGGTATATTAAAGTGTCACTGTATGTGTATCCCACAGTCTGATGTACTACTTTCTATAACAAATAGTCAATTATGTGAGGGTCTGTTGGTATCATCACGCCCACAGGAATTTCTGTTCTGGTTGTGGAAATTGTTAAAATGAGATACCATATGCCCATTTAAAGGGACTTGACCTGACAGCCTGTCTGAGGTGGATGACTGTAGACTATGCAAGGTCAACACAAGAGATGTCTTCTGACCAAAGATGCAGCATGCAGCTTTACTGAGGCTTCAATGTACACAAGGTCTGCCTGCACCAGGTTTCCTGCCACCACTGAGTAATAAGCAATATAACCCTGAAAAAGAAGGATATTCCCTCCCTTTTATATGCTGGCTATAACAATTCCACACTAATCAATACTAAGATTACCTGGGGTCAGTCACGTGTGCGAACCATTTGCACCAGACCCTATTTTCTTTGACTTCACTCCGTCCTGTGTTTACATTCTTTTTCCCATACGGCTGCAACGCCCCTGTCACCTTAAGCATTGACTGTCCTCCCTAAAATCAGCTGGGGTATACAATTTTCTTCTTGTGACCTGTTAAATCTTTTGTTCAAACATCCTAAGTATGTTTTCATGTGTCATTAGAACACTGTGGCACTGCAGAAGATTGCCAGTGGCCTCTGGACTTACAGTCGTAAAATTTTTATGGCAATATTCAAACACAAATTAGTTTCACTTCCCTCTAAGTCTGCTTAGGCACTTCCTACTTAGGTTGTCGTAACCTCTTCCAACTGGCAATGTCGAACAACAAAATATGGTGCACAATCTGTGGCCAGTTACATGCTAATGAAATACTAATACTTATTTATCTTACAGCAAGTAAAAAATAATCACACAATCACAGGATTGACTAGCAGTAAATGGCTCAATTCCAGACTGCTGTATCGTCCAGACGGCAAAGGCATTTGTCACCAACGCTTTGCATCTACTCTCAACCTGTCTGTGCTTAAGTTTTTCTCAAATGGCGGACTATGCGAGGGGGTGTTAATTTTTGTCAACTATCCTTAACCAATCAGAAGACGCGTCCAAATTTTTAACTATTTTTTGAACTATAAACTTTGAGCAATCGTAAGTGTGTTCGTTCGTCTGATTATCTTTGGGTATTTTATATCCCCGTTATATATAGACCGATTTCCAATATTAAAAGTGATAATTAACCGGCCAACTGACCTCTATCGTTCTATTTAGTTTTCCTTTGGTTATTCCTTAACAGTTTCCTCTGGGTAATTTTTTTATAATTAATTGTAGTTCTAACCTGATCTAAAATATCAGTAAATTAAATTTTTCTAAGTCAAGATAATTTTATTAAGTATGAATCTTTAGGTTAATATATTAATCAATATCAGCGCTATAATTCAAGATATCCCTTTCTTTCTAACTCCCTTTAGTTATTGAGAAATAAATTATTTAATTTTTGTCAGAAACACATAATCGGCATTTTTGTCACTACAACCAAGCTTTTTGGTATCTACCAAAAAACGAGGTAACAATCCGATTGGTTGTTAATTTTTACGGCGTTCGTTAATAAATATTAGGGAGGGTGTGTGTGTGTTTGGGGGTAGTAACCTTTTTAACTTGGTGTAGTAGAAAAATTCAAATTCTTTAGTTAAATTTTTAGCGGTAAATTTGACTTTGCCCCAGACAAATTTCAAATACTGTAGTTATTAATAGATTTTAGGAATACGTTAGTTAATTTTCAAGCGGGGAAATTTGAGCGGGGTGTCACACAGATTTACTTTACTACAGAGACATTACTGATCCTTTTGGTATTCCATTTTGTTGTTCATACAGTTCTGATTTATCATTGTTTACCTGAACAGTGAAATATCTATCTTGCAGAAAATTCTCTAAATAATTATATATTTTACTGGTTGCTCCTATCTTCTTCATTTTAAAGAGAGCACCCTATCTCCAGCATTCCTCATAAGCCCTAGCTATATCTAAAAATACTACCACAGTTTGTTCTTTCTTTTGAAATCCTCATTTCACTTCATGTTCCAATTTAATTATCTGATCCATAGTGCATCTGTTCTTCCTAAATCCTGACTGAGTTTGATTATATAAATTATTCTTTTCCAAATAAAACTTTAATCTTTTATTTACTATGGTTTCTAATATTTTACCTAGATGGGAAGTTAAAGAAATTGGCCTGTATGAACTGGCATCATGGGCATCTTTTTCTGGTTTTGGTATTGGAATAATTACTGCTGTTTTCCATGTTTTGGGAATTTTTCCTGTATTCCAAATTTTGTTAAAAAGGGATGTTATAATTTCTATGGTACTTTTTGGTATGTGTTTCAAGATTTCATAGCTCAAGATGTCATGCCCTGCTGATGTATTTGTTTTGTCCTTTATTGTATTTATAACTTCTTCCATTGTAATATCTGCATTTAAATATGATAAATCTTCAGTATTATAAGGTACTTCTTTACTGAGTTTTTTAAGAAGTGTTGCTCTTCTGTTGACTTCAGCCTGTCCTAGATTTTCCTTAGAACTAACTCTATGGTAGTACCTGGCCAGCACCTCTGCTTTCTGCCAGTCAGTCTCTGCCATTTCAGGTCTTTTTATATTAGGTATTATCATATGTTTAGTTCTGTCTTTAATGGCTTTTAACTTATTCCACACATCTGTTGTAGAGTTAGTTGTAGGGTTCAGTGTTTGGCAGAAATTTCTCCAATGATTTTCTTTTGCCTTAAGTATTATTCTGTTTGATTCATTTCTTATGTTCTTATAAATATCTAAATTATCTTCAGATCTATGCTTTCTATATTCTTGTAGAGCTTGTTTTCTTTGTTTTTGAATTTCTGTACATCTTACTGTCCACCATGGTACTGGGTTTTTGTTCCAATGTTCATTTTTCTTTTCCTTCTCAATGCGGTGTGGAGTTATGTGTTCTGGCATATATGCATTTGGGATATGTTTAACAGCTATTAGTAATATTTGTTTTGTGAGATTATCTGCAAATACATCTATATTTTCATTTTCTATATTATTCTTTTTTATCTCTTCCATTTCTACCTGAAAAGCTACCCAATTAGCTTTATTATAGTAAAATTTTGGTTTTTCTACCAGTTTGTTAGGTTTGTAATTATCTTTTAGTGTTATTTCAATGGGTAAATGATCTGAATTTGTATCCCCAATAACTTCCCATTTTGCATTAGCAAGATTTGGTGTTATTTGTCTCATGCTGTTGAATGTAGCTTTGGCCATTCCTATTCTCTTCCTGATTTCTGTTTCATATCAGTTGTTACCTGCTATTATAAGACCAAGATACGAGAACCTCTTAAGTAGGTTCAGAAATGTTCCATTTATTTTGATCTTTAGTGTTGGCTTATAGTCTGTTTTGCTAATTATCATAGTTTTTGTCTTCTCAATGTCAGTGTCCAGTACATATTCACGACTTATGCTAATTATAAAAAGGGATACAATTGGATGAGTAATACACCAGTATAACACTGACAAACAACATTTTTCTTTCTTATATAAGAATAAGTGTTCTTAGGTCAGTTTCTTGCGCTGATTTCAAATTTGAAATCCGTTTATCTCTATCACGTCGGGTTCTTAAGATATTCATGAATAAATATATTTTGGGGAAACCGTTATTTGCTCCGTTTCATTTTTACTATATTACTTATTAAAAATTAATAAAATGCAAAATAATTCTACTTTTTATACTGCTAAAAGATGCATGACATATGTTACGCTATTTTTCAAATAGTTACTGTATTTTGAAATAATTCTGAGCGAAATATGGCTTCTAGAAGTTGTAGAAATTTGGCTGATCTGTTCTGTTACGTGTGCGGATATTTTACCGATCGTGTTCACCAGAAAAACTTTACACCATTACTAAAGAAAGCATTTGAACTTTATTTCGATTCGAAAGTTGATGATGCAAATAAATCTTGGAAGCCAAATGCAGTTTGTTCAGCTTGTGCAAATACATTGGCAGGTTGGTTACGAAAATCGCCGAAGCATAAGTCGATGTTTTTTGGAGTGCCAGTAATATGGCATGAACCGACAAATCACGCTACTGATTGTTACTTCTGCTTGACAAATATCCATGGTTTTACTTTTAAAACTAGAAAGTCTGTGGTTTATCCAAATATTGAATCGGTTTCGAAACCAGTGCCTTGTGATCCAATCACGTGTCCGATCCCAGTTCCACCAGAACAATATCCGTTGGACGTGAATGAACCATCAGAAAGTGATAGTTTACCTGCTTTAGAAACTAATTCTGACTCGGATTATATACCGATGAATGATGGTGTTCACTAAATTAACCATTCAGAACTTTCATATCTAATACGTGATCTCGCTCTTACCAAAGGACAAGCGGAATTACTCGGTTCGCGACTCAAAGAATGGAATCTTTTAGCGCCCAATACTGTGATATCTAAATTTCGTCATAGACACGGAGAACTTGTTCAATTCTTTGAGATGGATGATGACATTTGCTATTGCAAAGGTGTAAACGGTCTAACGGTGCACCTCGGTCATGAGCACATAGTCAACGAATGGTGACTTTTCATCGACTCTTCCAAGACTAGTCTAAAAGCCGTGTTATTACATAACGGAAATTTATTTTCATCAATTCCAGTCGCCTACTCGTTCATATGAAAGAAACTTATGACAATATGGCTATACTTTTGGCAAAAATAAAGTACAATGACTACCAATGGCGGATTTGTGGAGACCTAAAGGTCATTGCAGTTCTCACGGGCATGCAGACTGGGTATACTAAATTTTGTTGCTTCCTATGTGAATGGGACAGCCGCAACAGACAGGAACATTATGCAAGAAAGGTGTGGCCTATCAGGGATCGTATGCAGCTCGGGCATAGAAATGTAATACACGAGCCATTAGTTAACAAAGACAGCATCATTTTACCACCGTTACATATAAAGTTGGGGCTCATGAAGAATTTCGTAAAAGCGTTAGATAAAACGAGCAAAGCTTTCACTTATCTTCGAGAAAAGTTTCCGCAAGTTAGCGATACGAAGATAAAGGAAGGTATCTTTGTAGGACCTCAGATTAGGAAAGTTATTGCAGACAAACAATGCGAGAACTTGTTACATGGTAGTGAACTTCTCGCATGGATGGCATTCAAATCGATCGTCGATTACTTTCTGGGAAATCACAAATCTGTTGACTATGTGCATATTGTTAAGCAGTGCATAGATGCATACAGAATTATGGGCTGTCACATGTCCCTCAAAATCCATTTGCTCGATTCGCATCTTGATTTTTTTCCCTGACAACCTTGGCGAAGTCAGCGATGAACATGGAGAACGATTCCATCAAGATATCGCCGTAATGGAGTCATGTTATCAAGGATGGTGGAGTGTGACCATGCTTGCCGATTACTGTTGGATGCTTCATCGCGATGTACCACATGCCATTCACCGACGAAAGTCGACTGCAAAGAAATTCAAGCCTACATAACTGTTATACTTCTTGTACGAATGATGTTGTAATACTGTATGCGTTGTTAAAAAACTTCAATTGCGTATTTCTAGAGATCTCGACCTGATAGAGAAAAACGGTTTGCAGATTTAAAAACAGCGCATTAAAATTGACCAGAAAAACATAGAAATGTTAGAGAAAGAAAAAAAAAATTTTTTTTTGTTAGCCAGTGTTATCATAGTTTTTGTCTTCTCAATGTCAGTGTCCAGTACATATTCACGACTTATGCTAATTATCATAGTTTTTGTCTTCTCAATGTCAGTGTCCAGTACATATTCACGACTTATGCTAATTATCATAGTTTTTGTCTTCTCAATGTCAGTGTCCAGTACATATTCACGACTTATGCTAATTATCATAGTTTTTGTCTTCTCAATGTCAGTGTCCAGTACATATTCACGACTTATGCTAATTATCATAGTTTTTGTCTTCTCAATGTCAGTGTCCAGTACATATTCACGACTTATGCTAATTATCATAGTTTTTGTCTTCTCAATGTCAGTGTCCAGTACATATTCACGACTTATGCTAATTATCATAGTTTTTGTCTTCTCAATGTCAGTGTCCAGTACATATTCACGACTTATGCTAATTATCATAGTTTTTGTCTTCTCAATGTCAGTGTCCAGTACATATTCACGACTTATGCTAATTATCATAGTTTTTGTCTTCTCAATGTCAGTGTCCAGTACATATTCACGACTTATGCTAATTATCATAGTTTTTGTCTTCTCAATGTCAGTGTCCAGTACATATTCACGACTTATGCTAATTAACCCAGACCTAACGGTCTTTTATGTTTGGACATGCGCCCTAATATAACCGACTATGTTGAACGGGACGCGCCTCGCCAAAAGTTTTACATTTAAAAAAAAAACGACTTATGCTGTTTACTTGTTTCACAAGTTATTGTAATTCCTGATCACTTTTAGCTTATAAAACTGTATCATTTGCACATCTTTTATCTAAGACTGTTTATTGATCTATTTCAAATAAACAACCCTTCACACATGATAATAGACGCGTAAGTGGATGATACGAATCAAAACATCCTACAGTGGTGATTGGTTTACAAAATAAACTAAGCCTAAAATTAAATTTCTTATGGGTATACTTTTCGACTGTAAAGACTCGCATGTTAATTAAAGGCTCGAGATTTATTCCTATTTTTCATCACATTCATGGATATAATTGGACCTCTGTTGAGAACTAAGAAGAGGAACAACCATATCTTTACCTTAGTGGACACATGTTCTCTATGTTCTAGCCATGCCAGCAAGCGACTCAGTGCATTGCCCGGGTCTAACGTGTCCGTGAATGTGGCTGTATCTATAAGTTCATTAGTGTTCACAAAGGGGCGCTTTTGCGTTTCTGACACATGGATGTCTGTCGTAGATTTTTGATAGGTATTTAAGATATATTTTGGTCCCGTCTGAATAGAACTGAACAGGTGGTAACTCAGTGAGAGATAAGGTGAAAATAATAGATTTCACGAGTGAAATGGTGAAAAGTAGAGTCTGTCTCTGGATTTGAGAAAAATACTCTAGTCCAGCCTATCTCTACAACAGAAATTTGTTGATCAGACAGTATACTTTCTCTCTCTCTCTCTCTCTCTCTCTCTCTCTCTCTCTCTCTCTCTCTCTATATATATATATATATATATATATATATATATATATATATATATATATATATCAACCACTCACATACACCTACACACAGATAAGTGACGACAATTAGGCGCACAAACGTGAAACTATATTAAATGGAGTAGGGATATTGGGACAAACTGACCGACACAGTTAATAAGTTTTATGTTAATGTTTATTTATCATAAAGAAAAAAACTTCACAACAGTTAAAATCAATTATTAAATATATATATATATATATATATATATATATATATATATATATATATATATATATATATATATATATATATATATATATATATATATATATATATATATATAAAATCATAGGTACAGAATTAATAAAGAAATAGACCCATACGTGTAATCCCCCCTTGCTCTGTTGAGACAAGATCCCGTTAGAAGGAGTTATTAACCGCTGTTACGAAAAAGGGTAGCAGTGAAAGTAGCACAGACTGAATTGAAATTATCAATAATATAGGGCGATAAAAGTGTCCGAGAAAAATAGAAGCATGCAATGACGTACAGAAAAGTCGTAAATATACACATGATACCAACGTCATGTTGAGTGTAATGATGACCAAGAGTGTTATGATGGCTGACAATCTGAGATTTGGCGCAAGACAAAGGAAATGCAGTTGACAAAGGCGTATATCTCAAAGGCTGAAATGAAGTCATAGCCTGTGTACTAGGCAAAGAAAAAAGCAAGAAATATACAATAAAGATGTAAAACCAGACAATGGTGAACTTGGACCTGCGTCGAAGTTTAAAAGGAAAGCAGAACGTGCGACAAAAAGTCGAAAAACACGAAGATACTTGTAGCGATCAGTTTGCTGAGTCTATGTAAGTAAAAGTGCCTGTTTAAAAAGCTGGGAACATTATTATTAATTTCCTAGTCTAAGGGCATTAACCCATGGTTTTTGTTGGGATGATTGTTGACAGGGGAGTGGTCTCACTTGTCTGTGATGTCTGTGGTTTGATTTGAAAACCGAGGTCAGTTTTGCCTGATATGGTTTCAAACCGTCTACTTTGAGCTGTGCTCAAAAGGTTGCGCGTCTGTGCGCATGCGTAGCGTCTGGCGGGATTTTGAAGAGGCCATTACTGAGTGAGAGAAATCAGGCTGTGTTTAAGAGAGTGAAGATGTTTTTTTGACAAGTCCTCTGTGGGTCGACAAGATGTCGTTTCATATTTCATGTGTATATTCTAAGCCTAGGAGGCGATGTGAGTGTGGTTATATTTATTCTGAAGGGACAGAAGGTAATTGACTCTTTGAACTGTTTCCCTTATTTGTTAGAATCTTCATGACTCGTATTATCGACAGCTTATGATTTTTTGAATCTTCATGACTCGTATTATCGACAGCTTATGATTTTTTCCCTGAGCGGGAAAACGAACCACCTACGTATCCTTGAAAGGAAGCTCACTATGTATTCTCACATTATGCACTAGGCTGATGCATGCCCGAAGATTTATATATTGTTTGTATCCCGCATGCCGGCGATACTAAGTATACAAGGTGGGATTCCCCTTGTTTGATGAAGAATTACCCGGAGGCCATTTTGGACTGTAAGTCCGCCATTTGTGCGGCCTGTTGGATACATCTAAGATCTGACTTACTAATGTCAGAGTAGAGTTTGTTTAAACTCACATATGGGATATATCTTCCCTGAAGCTGATGAGTGAGAGAATTGTACGAGATCAGCTTTACTAGATATCTGCATAGCTGGATGTTGAACTTTGTTAATATATCATGACCATGAACTGTTCTATGACCATTGATATTGATGTCGGCGTACCTGTTGCTTGTGGCGTATTAAAGTCCTGTAAACGTCAAAGGTGTTCCAGAACTCTATGAATTGCTACATGTCTAGCTATAGAGTGTGACGTCATTTATATGCCTGAGTTCCTACTTCCACGAACCTTTTTCAACACGCATTCGCGAAACTATTGAGATTCACTCATTTTCATACTTCATGCTACACTTCAAGACATCTACACGAATGCCAGTACTGTTGCGGCCAACCAGGGCCTATATACATGCATGTCAGCCTGCATTGGGTAGGCTCATATAACTACTGACACTGGACATTTGTCTACATTTAACATTTAATATTCACAGTGGCCAAACTGTATCTATGCTATTTGTGTCACGGGATGCCGCCACGCTTCAACGCATACCGTGACATTCCAGACACTGTTTACATTGCACGATATTTATAAAAAAATCCCCCATTAACATTTTGGTGTACCAGTTTTTATGCGGCTTATTGGAAGTTACAAGTTCGCCTACAATGGAATGCACTCAGCACTGTGTAGTTGTTGACACACCCATTACACCAGCTCACAGGACGTAACTAGGTCAGCAGGTCAAGTGCCGTTTCAAGTTCAGCTGCAGTATTATCATCAGCATTTTGAGAAGCAAGCTCAGCTGCAGTATTATCATCAACATTTTGAGAAGCAAGTTCAGCTGCAGATTATCATCATCATTTTGAGATGCGAGTTCAGCTGCAGTAGATAAGAAGGTCAAGTACCATTGTTATCATCATCATTTTGGAAGCAAGTTCAGATGTGTTCAGCGTTGGATCATTTTATCCTCAGAACGCTGATGATAGATCTTCATCGTTGTGGACGATAGGATTATAAAGATAAGTGGCCTGTTTCGTGTCGTGAACTGTGCCTTGTCTTGTGTATGAACTAAGCCTTCCACATTTGAATATCCTTATTTATGCTTTGTGTTCTTCATGTTTATATGTGTTGTTTATATATTGATATTTCTGCGGGTCTTTAGGTTGGGCGGTGTCTGATTATAGGTATACCACGTGACAGAGGTCCTATATCAGCGTTTTCTGTAGGGACTCTGCAAATTTCCTTGTGAAATTTGCTAGCGACTTTTGTTGCTATTTTTGTTAGGTGTGACGAACTGTACTTTCCGTTGTTTTCGTTATATTTTTTCTGTTCTTTAGTCCTGATTTCATTTGTTTGTATTTGTAGGTCTCCTCTTTTCTATTATTTAGTTCTATACACCCTTCTGTTTATACACTGTGACGTCATTTGTTTGTTTACTATTTCGCATTTTTCATCACATTTTTTGTGATATTTTTTTTAGTTTTGCTGTTTATTTAGTTGACTTCTGCAAATGTTTTCGTATTGTCTTTGATCTTTGTTATTGTTTACATTGTTCTTGGTTATTGATAAATATATGGTTGTTGCTGTCATTTTCGACGGAGTCATCTGTCAAGTTATTTGCTTATGTTTGTATCATAAGTATAATTGTGTCTTTACCTGCGATGTCAGGTTGATTAGGGGTTGTCTTCCCTTGTTTATTCATTCATTGTGTTTGACCTTTAGGGTCAGAGGTTGTCAGTTCGGGCGTAGGCCTATGGGAAGGTTTTTTAAGCGGGAGTGAGATATACTTCCGGGAAGCCGGGAGGTCCTGTTTTTCTGAAGGGACCAAGAGTCCATTGTTTTTCGGGGAGAATCTTCGAAGTAACTGCTATGGCAGTTTTCCCCAGTGAATCTCTGTGCGTCGGGATGACGACAGAATTCCTTGTGTAGTTCTGAGGATTCATTTACCAGGTAATACCGACCTTTATGCATTATTACGCTTTTCGGTGGCAGAACATGTAAAGGATTACCTAGGGTGAACAGCAGTTCACGGATCCGCCATTTCAGAACTTATATATTTGTGCTCGAGGTAGCCATCCAAGACTGTTAGTCTTATATTGTCCAGAAATCCAGTGACGAAGATATATTGTGGGAGCCGCAGATTGGCGGAACTTCTATCTACAATAAGTATTACTGCAGGGTTGATGATAACCTATTTAACAGAAGTACACGGCCGACGTCAGAACGAGGCCTGTGCTTTCGGCTATTATACTACAGCCTGATATGTGCAATTGGCAGGGAGTGCCAAGTTGCACCTGTGTGTCAAGGTAACTAAGGCATCTGACGCGTTTAGTCAGAGACGCCAAGGGCGACGCTACGAACTGTCATTATTGAAGAACTTTGCTATTGACCATGCACGTCTATTCTGATGTTTACCTTTTTGAATGCCAAATGTATACCTATCGATGTCAGGTCAGCATGACCTTGTTACACTGACTGTTCCTGTTGATACTATGTGTGTTCCCGTCAATAAATGTCTTGAAACATGCCTGCAGTGTCAAAGCATCCTTGATTACTGCATGTGAGAGTATGGGTTGCAGGATCTACATCTATACGAGCCTAAACACATTCGCGTCTTCATTCGCACCCACACTCAATTCATCATACGCTCGCACTACACATCTAAAAACATGTATACTGTCTTGGGCCAGTGATCACCTCAACAAGAAAAAAAGACAGTTACAATGGTCATGCACTATTAGCTGTGTAGTGCACTTATGATAACTAACTGGTGGATTTGCTCATGCACTATTAGCTGTGTAGTGCACTTATGATAACTAACTGTTGGATTTGCTCATGCACTATTAGCTGTGTAGTGCACTTATGATAAAGAATTGACTGGTATTATTATTATTATACAGTTCATTAATACAAGTTCTTTGCCAAAGACTTGGTTCCCACAGATATTGGGATAATGTAATGTGATTATACAAGTACTTTATTTAAGACTTGTTACCATTAAGGTTGAAATAAGATAATTAATTATTTCAGGTTTTGAACTCATATTATTAGACAATATGTCTACACTTTACTACTTTATTGAGCAAGGGAAATCCCTTGGCAAGACTGGTGATAAGTTGGAAGAATATGCGACTGCTAAATATGACAAAGCATTAAAGTTGGAAGAAAAGAGAATGGAAAGAGAAGCTGAACAAAAGAAAGCAGAAGCTGAGAATTTGAAATTGCAGATGCAGGTGGAGGAAAGGAGATTCCAGATGGAAATGGAAAAACAAAAAAGAGTAGAAGATAATAAAAGACTGGAAAAAGAGGCTGAAAATAAAAGACTAGAAAAAGAGGCTGAGAATAAAAGACTAGAAAAAGAGGCTGAGAATAAAAGACTGGAAAAAGAGGCTGAAAATAAAAGACTAGAAGCTGAGGCTGAAGAAAGAAAATTACAAAGATGTAGCCGTGAGTCGTATTGCAAGATTCGGACCTCTGCCCTTCCAGTAGCTAATGTGTTGTAAAGTAAATACTAGAAACTTCCTTCTCTCAGACTGACTCTACTTTTTCCTCATACCCACTGTTGATAAATCAATTTCACTCAAAAACAGCAGTGAAAATATCAATGGTGGAATTTTATTAACATAAGTTGATAAATGGGTAAAATTGGTATGTCCAACCTTCCTCTTCAAGGTTGGCAGTCTTGCAAAATATAATCTTCAGTTTCAAACAATCTCAGTATCAATTTTTCACATACATTTGCTTGTCTTCCTTACTACTACTTGTCCCAGCTATAGAACCTGTCATATATTTATTCAGATAGAACTTCCTGTCGTTCTTCTGTACTGCTTCTTTATTTTTGTTTCTTTTCCCATGTCTCTTGTTATATCTCTCTACGAGAAACTGGCCTTTACCGCCAGGGGTGTCATGTTTGTCAAGATTTCATCTGTTTACTGTCTTCTGCTCAGACCTGGTCTGCTGAGCTACATACGCTAGTTATAAATCAAAATGTCAACGTACCTGGTTTGATTTCTTCATTTGAAATACACTTTTTTCATACACAACACATTTGTCCTCCGAAAATATCTTATAATAACAGTATCAAGTCTTACGCTGAACGCGTTCCATATCTAACTTAACACTTAAGAGAAAACACAACTCTTTTCTCTTTCTACGCCCAGCGCGTCTCAATATCAACTTACACACTTGGGGAGCAAAACCTTTCCCTACCTACGCCTTGCGCGTCTCTCCAGACTGTGTAAAAACCCCGTTCTAACATTCTTCGTTCACGCCTAACATCAGTTCACGCATCACGGCTTTCTCGTGCATACTTGTTTTCCTCAACTCACTCAAACCTGTAAGGGACTAAATTCTAAGTTACTTCCCTTTGCATAATTATACCCAACTCCACTACTCTCCTCTTAAACCCTTATTACAAAGTCTTCATATGCTAATTTATTAAACCGTATCTGCTAACCCACTACATCTGCTTAACCCAAATCAAACACTTTACACACCAACCAAAAATATGGAGTTTCCTCCCTTAAGACCAAGATTAACTTTACACATCTTACCTCCCTTTATCAACGACAAACAATCTGTAACCAAACCCATCCATATCTCTTCAACCATCTTACCACACTCTTTCTCTCCATCAAAACCAAACCAACGTTCACACATCTCCCCCCTTCTTAATAAAAAAATTTCTCTCACAGAGAAAATTTCCCCCAAAAAAATCTCCACCCACTCTCTTCCTTCTCTCTTTCACCACCAACTCCATCCCTCTCTTCACCAACCTCTATCCCAATGAGCCAAACACCAACTGATCTTAATGCGACCCGCCATTTTCCACTTCCAATCAACCTCACACATCTTCCTGTTTACAATTTCCATTTCATAGTATACATTTTTCATCATGGAACTGTTTTCAATTTATACATATTACTGAATACAACTCTTTTCATGTTACAACTTGCACATAATGCAATTCATTTCATATTACACCTTCTATATAATACAACTCATTTCATAGTACACCTTGGACATAATACAACTCCTTTCCTAATACACCTTATCTTTTGCTCCTTTACTACTCTTACTATATCTTTCTAGCATCATTAGCCATTTTCCAACCCTTTATATCTACTCCCAAGTTTATTATCCCGCCTACGCGAATTATCTTGAAATTCCGCCTATCTCATTAATCGTTCTTCTTAGTTGCATATTTTTCCTCCTTGTGCATTTTCTTTTTCTTACCATCCCTGTCTACCGTCCATTCTCATCTCCGATCCACTTCCTAATTATCTATTTTGTCTATATCAACGCCATTTCTCTATGGCCCTCATCTACCGCCATATTCTCTATAGTTTCGCCATATGCTCCTTTAGTTATCTCGTAATTCTTTTCCGTCTCCTCTCTGTGACTTCTCACTTTCTCCCATTCTCTGCGTCTCTCTCCCTTAATCTATGGCTTCCCTGCCTATTTCCTCTTCTCTTCCACCACTGCAGTAGTCCATCGTTCGGACCTACTCAGCTCACTTTATGTTCAGTGTAGAACGATTGCATCAAGTTTCCACACAACTAGACTCCCGCTGCAATTTTCTACTACTCTTCTCCTTTCTCCTTTATCTCCTCTACTTCTCGTTCCCTCCCTGGAACTGTGCTATCCAATTTCTCCTTTTTAATGTCTATCTCTACTATTTCTCCTTATCATTGCCGTCTTCCTCTACGGCCTCATCAAAATCTCAGTCTCCATCTTTTTCCATATTTCCAATTTATCCATATATCTGCCGTCCTGCTCCACGGCTTCTCAAAGTCTCATATTTCCTTTATTTCTCCGTCTTTCTCCCAGAAAAACCGTAATACTGCCGTCCTCCTCTACGATTTCTTCAAATCTTCACCATATTACTGCGTCATTCTCCATATTGCTCCATAATTGCCGTCTTACTCCACGACTCCTAAAAATCTGTACATCCATATTTCTCCACATTTCCCCATAATACTCCATATTTCTGCCGTTTTCTGCTCTATGGCTTCTCCAACCTCTATCTCCATTGTTCCTGCCGTCGTCACCACGGCTTTCCAACTATAGTGTGCCATTCTCCTATGACCTCTACTTCTTACCTCTCCTTTTCTCGTCTCCTCTACTGCAGTACCCTATTGGTCCGGGTATACCCAGTTTACTTCTTAAGTGTGGTATGGACCAATCATAGTTGTCTTTTTAAGACTAGCAACCGCCGCCATATTGTTTATACCTCTTATATATGTTATGCCTCTCCTCACATAGCCGCCTCTATCCTTCTTTATCTCACTTACTCATCATCTCGAACATTTTCATCATCATGGCCTCCTTGGCTCTAAGCGTCTCTAACGCTATCTGTTTATCTATATCTTGAGTCTCCTCTACTCCTCTAACTTCGTCAACACTTTGCTTCCTCTCTACTTCTTTATCTCTCGAATGTGTCTCAACCTCCCTACTTCTTACGACTTCATTAACCGTTTGCTACGGTTTTTCTCTATCATCCATTTCTTCCTTGCTCATACTCCCTACGTTCCTCCCCGGCCCTATCCTCTTTACTTGGTCGCAACCTCGACCTCTACTTATACTTTTTGTATCTCTCCTACTACTCCTATTTTTCTCCTCCTTTCTAGCCTCTCTGCTCTTGGATCGGTAATCCTTTCGATCCGTATTTCTTCTATCATCACTTATATTTCTCAGCCTATCTCGGCTCTTAGATCGGAAATCCCCTCGATCCGTATCCCTCCTTCTTTCTCTACTATTATCTCTCCTATTCTCCTCGCTCTTTCTAGTCTTGAATCGGTATTCTCCTCGACTCGTATCTCTTGTATTACTAGCCTCTCGGCTCTTGGCTCGGTATTCTCTTCGACCCGTATCCCTACTTGCCTCCATATTATCTCTACTCTTAGATCGGTATTCTCGTCGATCTGTACTTCTTCTACGTTCTTGTTTGTTAATTTCCTCCTGCTTCGCCTCCTCAGTGGCTTTCTTTATATCATCACCTGCCCCAGGTGCTGTTACATCTTCCTTTTCATCTCTATTCATTTGCTGTCTCTTCTCTAACTCTTCCAACTTTCTTTCTAAATCTGCACAAAGTGCAGTTAACTGTTCTATTTTTGTTCTGTCATTGTTTCTTTCTTCCTCTTTGTTTTTCCTCGACCTTCCTTGGTCGACACTGTCTATATCCCATTGACCCGTTCCCTTGGTCTTTCTATCTTGTTCTTCTTGCACTTCTCTATGACTACATTTCTCCTTTTCCAATTCTTCAAATTTCCTGTCCATATATTGAACAATTGCCCGTATGTCCTTCATCTCCGCTACACTACTATTTCTTACTTTATTCTTCCTCTTTAGTCTGACCTCTTCTACATGTCTCAACTTTGCTAGACGCCTTCTGTAATCCTCTGAATCGTCTGATGACGAAGACCGCTGTCTCTTCATCCCTCTTATTTTCTCTTCCTCCATCTCTTCCTGCGTATCTGAATCTTTAGCTGATGTGTCCTCTATATTCTGAGTTTGACTTGCCCCACTTTGTTGATTAGTCTCTATCTGTTGCTCCTTTTGTTTCAATAGCTGCTGCTCCTGTGCTCTGTTTCTTTGTTCTGCAGCTCTCGTATGTTTGTACGGTGCATCTATTTCTGTTTCAATATTATTCCATTGTTTCCTCATTCCTGTCGTATCTTCTAGAATCTCATTGTACTGTTTATTCTCTGTATCCTGCCATACTTGTATCTCGTCTTTCTCTGGCCTATGTGTGCCCATCTCCACTTGTTCGCTGTATAAGATTTGGGGGGTTGGGGTTAACCGATCAGATGTTGTTTCTGGCTCTGCATGAATTTGTGCTCTTCCTGCCATTGTGCGACTCTGACTACCTGTTGATGTTTCTCCATAGTCATCTTCCCATCCTACTCTCCAGTTGTCTCCTATCCTGTTAGACTTATTCCAGTCACTATCCTTTAGTGTTGCTTCAAGTCTACGTGTTCCTATCCGTTCATGTGTATTGTTATGTTGTTTATGTCCTTCCGTGTAGTGTGGTGTGTTTTTGGGAATCCGTGTATCTGTTTCTCGAACACTGCCTCTCATACTATGGCTCCTTATATAGCCTCTTAAATCCATCGGTCTATCGTCCTCTATTTCGTCTACGACAAGCTTGTAGATTTCTTCCTTTCTTTCTGATAAGTCTATATCAAATTTTCCTTCCAGAATTTTCTGCACCTCCTTTAGTACCACGATGTCTGGTTTAGTTCTTCCAAGGATGGATTTTATTTCTTTTCTCAACTGCTCTATACTTGGTTGAGGTATTTTGATCCTTTCCATCTTTTCTGTTACACTGTTAATTCTCTGTATTCCATTCTCTTTTGTGTGCTTTTTCTCTCCTAACACTGCATTGAGTCTGAATGGTGTGCATACATCTTCCTTGATTCCTATCTTGTCCTGCTTCCTTGTTTCCACTTTCTTCTGCTCTCTGTATATCTTGTTGTTAACTCTATGTTGTGGTACCACCACTGTTTGTGGTTTCCGATTTTGTCTCTGACGCACGTTGTTATTGTTCATAGTTTCTTGTATTTGGTGCTTTTCTTGGTGTTCAATATTTCCTTCCTGACCTTCCATCAGTCGTACTCTTCCTAATACAAATCCTCTTGGTATTCTAACTGTTCTTCCCATGGTGTTTATTGTCATGGTTGGAAATTGTTGTCTTTTCCCAATTTGTACTATTCCTTCTACCATTTCTAGTCCGGGTTCATCCAGTATATCTCCATCTTCCCAGTCGAGTGTTAAGACCGTTTGTCCTTGGTTGAAATATGGGGATCTTTTCAACTTGCCTTGAACAATACCGATTTCATTCGGTCGCAGCGTAACTGTTGTTCTGTTTCGGATTGTGGACGCTATGTATACGTCGTCCTGTAACCTGATACATTCGCCATGTATCTTCAGTTGGTGAGTATCAAAATGTACTTGAGCCTTATGTTTTAGCAGAAAATCACGTCCTAATATGATATTTCTTGTCATCCCCTTCACTATGGTGAACGTGTGTTCCACGATCATATTGCCAATTCTTATTTGCACCATAGCTGTTCCCATCACTTTCAGGTTTTCTCCTGACACCGAGGTAAGTGTATTTTGTGACTTCCTGTATTGAGCTACGCCTCGTATCTGTTTATAAAGTCCAAACCTAATAAGGCTTACAGTAGCCCCTGAGCGACAATACATGAGCAAGGGTCTGGTTTATGAGCTAGCTCGATTGCTGTTGCTACTTTTCTTCTTTTAGGGATACGTTGTTTTCTTTCTTGTTTTTCAATTTCATTTATTTGTATTTTCTTGTCTTTGGCTCCTCTCCTGATGTCTCCAACAAAATTCCTCAAATCTATTCTAGTTCTTCTCCTATTCACGCTGTCCCAATGTCCTGATCCATAGTTGCTGTTGAAAGTCGGGAGTGTCCTGTCCCTGTTATTCCATGTTCTATTATGTCCCTGTTTATATTGATATTGGTTACATTTCCATTTCCCAATTTCGCGATCTGTATATATATTTCTCCTTTCATATTTGTTCCTGTTTATAACTGAACCATCCCAGTTCATCTTCCTATTCCTGTATTCTTGACATGTTTGTTTTTGACGTCCTCCCTTTGTCGCATGTTACGCATTGCCTAGTTAAATGTTTGAAGACCGAAAAGTGGGACACCAGTGTGCTGACCTGAACAAAGGAATGCAGGGGTATTTTCCTGTGTGTATCTAGGGCAGCCAATCAGAGAAGGGGTTTCCCACGGTCAGATAGAACGACTTCGGCGATTGTATAAGGAAGAATAATCGTCCGAAACATGGTTAGAATTAGACATCGGGAAGGAGAACGGAATGACAGACAAGGATGAGAATGGTCTCCTTTTGACGGGAATATCTTCATTTATGTATAGGTACAAGGAAATCAGAAGGGAGTAAGTAGTTGTGAAGAATTTCGCAAGAATAGTGTCCGTGCATTGAGAAATCCTGTGTTTTTCCTATTTATAATTCAATATAAAATCGTTAACACGACATATATGGGAAAACAACATATGGATATAAAGGTCAACTCACGGAGAACGGAAATATATAACTCCAAAGGCTTGAACTGGGAAAGGTGAAATGCACGAGACCAAGGTTTGAAACACCTCTAGCACAAACCCCCCGAAGTTACAACTTTTTTGGGAAGTTTGCTGGAGTTGCGAGCCTTGTTTCCTGTACGTCCGGTAGCTGCATATATAAGGGCGGACGGAAATGATTTCAAATTCACTTGTACAGCGAAGCAAGACAGAAGGACAACGGCTGGAGAGAGAGGAACGTGCAGAGGCCAATATCTTGTTATTTGCAGCCAGGCAGTTCTGTTACTCCACTAAAGCCAGTCTTTACTGATCTTAATTAGATCCTGCGAGGGTATGTAAAGTTACTATGTAAAATAATACAGTAATTACAACTTTTATTTCAGGATTTGTTTAATCTTTATGTTATGAAAGTATCATGCATATTAATTGATTACTTGATATGATTGTTGAAGATTGGAACCCGAAATATAACCACCGTGACTGAGTCCATATCAGGGCTAGCACAGGACAAATAACAATTCTTTTCAGGACTACCAACAATCATTATCAGGGCTTATTCAATCTGTCTTCAAGTTACTGTACTTTACAGAGCTAACGTCTCAGGCAGGGGATACTATAACCTCATACCATATATGTGTGTACATATTATTTTGTATTATTTGATTTTATAAAATGTTCCACAGTAGACACCTGTCTTGTCACTGATCCATAATCACGCATTTTCACGCATACATCTGAAAACAAATTCATCTCATCTACAATAGGAATGTGGTAATTATTATCCACAAATAGCCACATATCCTACAATTATCTGCAGGTTCATACTTGTCAACCAAAAGTCAGAGGTCAATGATCAAGAATTGCTCAAGGATCAATGCTAATCGCCCCAGCAGTGCCTGGATTGGTAGAAGCACGACCTACTGAAGCTGTACATCTCATATAAACACTGATTATAAAAACAGATGAGTGATATTTGTGACAATCGTGCACCCAAGAAGTGATAACTGTCAATCAAAGTTTTATGATGACAATTTGCGTGATAAACTAGTGAAAGTTATAAAGTGAATAAGACAGTGAAGAAGTCTATTACCTAACTAATTGGAAAAGTCTAAAGAAGTGACATTCTAGTGTAACTTGTAAAAACTGTAAGGGTTTTCGCCAATTTGGTTTTTTGTATAAATATAACTTTTGTATCACCCAGTCACACACAATCACCACAATTAGATAGATGTAAATAAAGAGGATATAAATTGTATTCACCAGCTTTATTCATTCAATATAGTTGATACTGAGTTTGGTTGAATTTTTATTAATATCACAGGTGGTCACATAGCGGAGGTGGCGCAGTAAGGTCTGACTGTTCTCTGAATATTTTCAGTCCAGATACTTTCACAGCCGTGACTATCGAGTGATACCAGTGTACTTCTCTGTCACTGGGACCTCACACATTCTGGAGAGAATACTATTTCTACTCTAGCACTATCATCTCACACATATAAAACCTTCCGCTACAGTGGGGGCTCGTCCGCGGGATATTCTCGTATATCCTGAGCCATCCTCTATCTAATACATCTATCTTTAGTCTATCTTGGGCCACCAATAGAGAAAAAAAAAAAAAAATTTTTTTGTAAATTCTAGAATAAGATTTTTTTCTCAGTAACAGTACCTTAGAGTACTCAGTAAATATTGACTATCACAAGGTTGCACGATTAATTGTGTTGTCCATTTGATAATTATTTTAAGTAAGTTTAGGTAAGTTTTCATACCCTACTTAACTTAATATAATGGCTGACTTAGTGAAGTTCAGAACTGCGATCATGCAAATGGGAAAAGAGCTGGGCTTGACAGGTGATGCTCTCATCCAGTATGTCACAACGGAAGTGGACAAACATATGGATAGAGAGGAAAGGAAGCTGCAAGCAGAAGCTGAGAGAGAAGCCAAAAGACTAGAAGCTGAGAGAGAAGCCAAAAGAATGGAAGCTGAAGAAAAGAGGCTTCTGTTGGAAGTTGAGGCTCAAGCCAAGAAATTGGAGGCTGAAGAAAGAAGATTAACAGCTGAGGAAAGGAAGCTACAAGCTGATAGAGACCATGAACTGAGATTAAAAGAGCTTGAAATACAGGCAGCGGCTACCACTAATGGTAGTAGGTCATCTCATTCGGATACCAGCGCCAGCCAAAGCACCTCCAATGGAGCTATGAACTTCCACTTGGACCCATTTGTGGAGAAAGAAGAGGGAATAGAGGATTACCTTGACAGATATGAACGATTGGCCACTACTTATGGCCTAGAAAAAGAAAAGTGGAATTTGAAGTTGTCACAGGGATTGAGAGGAGTATCTTATAATGTCTACTTGAAGATGCAAAAGGAAGATCAGGAAAACTATGAAGCCTTGAAACAAGCATTGTTGGTGCGTTACGAACAAAACGCAGAAGCTTATAGAAGGCGATTTAGAACTGCTATGCTCCAGACAGGAGAAACATATCAGCAGTTCTCAGCAAGGTTGGAAAGTTACTTGCTGAGGTGGTGTCAGTTAGGAAACTTCAATCAGGATTTTGAAGGGATCAAGGAGATGATGTTGATAGAACAACTCCTGGAGTCCATGTCTCCTGAGACGAAGACATTCCTAGTAGAACACAAAAGAGAGAGATTAGATGAAATAATCATCTATGCAGAAAGTCACAAACTGGCTCACCCCCTGACTCAAGGAAACAAGAGGAAGCAGGGAGATAGTTTCAAGTCACCACAAAACCAAAACGAGTTTGAACAAAAGGACAATACAACCAAGAACAACCAAAGATATGACTACAAAGACAAGAACCCTCCAGGATATAACAATAAACCCTCACGAAGGGAAGAAAAATGGTGTAAGTTCTGCAAAATGAACAACCACAACACTGATAAATGTGGGAGGAAAAAACCTCTTCATCATGCTGCATGCTTACAGGTGAGGACTTCTGATAGGAAGGAACTGACCGTGATTCAGAATAGCCTCCATCACCCACCTACACAGGAGATAGTGACTGTGAATGGCAAACAAGTCACAGGAATGTATGACACAGGTTTGTCCTATGACGCAGTCGTGTGTGTGCATCTCTGGTGCGCCCTGAACAAATCACCACAGAAACAGTAGATATTCAAGGGCCACTAAAAGGAGCATTACCCCTCACTTTACCCATAGCAAAGATTCATGTCAGTTGTCGCTATGTGGAAGGGGAGATAAATGCAGCAGTGTTAGATGATCCCTTTTACCCCCTGATGTTGGGGCGTAGATATGTTTTCTTGGGAAACCCGGTGAAACCTATGGTTATGGCAGAAATCCAGACCAGGTCTGACTCCAGGAACATAGAGAGGGACACCAAATTAAAATTTCATTCTACTGAAATGAAACGGGCTCAAGTAGCTGACAGCACATTGAAGCCTTGTTTTGGCAAACTGTCAAAACCACATAACACTCCAAGGAAAGGAAATTTCTATATGGAACATGGACTCTTGCACAGGAAAGCTGGCAGAGGGACGAAAAGTCATGGTCAAATTGTTGTACCATCCACCTATAGAAATAAGGTTATAGGCTGGGGGCACATAACTTTGAGTGAACACCTGGGTAATGGTGCCACAAAACAAAGAATAGCCACCCAGTACTACTGGCCAGGTATTACGGAAGACATCAATTGGTATGTAAATTCCTGTCCAGAGTGCACTCATGTAGATTCAGAAAGTCGGCGGAAGAGTCTTCAAAAGTCTACGAGCAAACCAGCCATCATGGGTACTCCCGAGATTTGCACTGGAGGGGAAAAGAAACATCCCACACAGGTTGAATTGCAGTCTGAAACCCATGCACTGGAAGAAAAGAACAAATCACGTAGCCAAAATCAAACACCTACGAATTTGCGAGGGAAAACCGCAACCAACTATCAACGAAAAGAGGGCGGTAAACGTCAAGGGAAACCTACCGACCCCATTTCACCAGCGGTAAGGGCCTGGATGAAAAGCCGAACTGGGAAAAGAGAGATAGCGAAGGATAAATCTATATCCATGAAAACAAAATGTAGGAGCAGATTTTCTTACTCGACACCCAACTGAGATAGAACGAGAGTAAGAAGAACATTAACTACGGCAAAGCTTACAGTTGTTAGCTGTAGAAATCTACAGCTTAAAAGAGAGGGAGGCTCTGTCGCATGTTACGCATTGCCTAGTTAAATGTTTGAAGACCGAAAAGTGGGACACCAGTGTGCTGACCTGAACAAAGGAATGCAGGGGTATTTTCCTGTGTGTATCTAGGGCAGCCAATCAGAGAAGGGGTTTCCCACGGTCAGATAGAACGACTTCGGCGATTGTATAAGGAAGAATAATCGTCCGAAACATGGTTAGAATTAGACATCGGGAAGGAGAACGGAATGACAGACAAGGATGAGAATGGTCTCCTTTTGACGGGAATATCTTCATTTATGTATAGGTACAAGGAAATCAGAAGGGAGTAAGTAGTTGTGAAGAATTTCGCAAGAATAGTGTCCGTGCATTGAGAAATCCTGTGTTTTTCCTATTTATAATTCAATATAAAATCGTTAACACGACATATATGGGAAAACAACATATGGATATAAAGGTCAACTCACGGAGAACGGAAATATATAACTCCAAAGGCTTGAACTGGGAAAGGTGAAATGCACGAGACCAAGGTTTGAAACACCTCTAGCACAAACCCCCCGAAGTTACAACTTTTTTGGGAAGTTTGCTGGAGTTGCGAGCCTTGTTTCCTGTACGTCCGGTAGCTGCATATATAAGGGCGGACGGAAATGATTTCAAATTCACTTGTACAGCGAAGCAAGACAGAAGGACAACGGCTGGAGAGAGAGGAAGGTGCAGAGGCCAATATCTTGTTATTTGCAGCCAGGCAGTTCTGTTACTCCACTAAAGCCAGTCTTTACTGATCTTAATTAGATCCTGCGAGGGTATGTAAAGTTACTATGTAAAATAATACAGTAATTACAACTTTTATTTCAGGATTTGTTTAATCTTTATGTTATGAAAGTATCATGCATATTAATTGATTACTTGATATGATTGTTGAAGATTGGAACCCGAAATATAACCACCGTGACTGAGTCCATATCAGGGCTAGCACAGGACAAATAACAATTCTTTTCAGGACTACCAACAATCATTATCAGGGCTTATTCAATCTGTCTTCAAGTTACTGTACTTTACAGAGCTAACGTCTCAGGCAGGGGATACTATAACCTCATACCATATATGTGTGTACATATTATTTTGTATTATTTGATTTTATAAAATGTTCCACAGTAGACACCTGTCTTGTCACTGATCCATAATCACGCATTTTCACGCATACATCTGAAAACAAATTCATCTCATCTACAATAGGAATGTGGTAATTATTATCCACAAATAGCCACATATCCTACAATTATCTGCAGGTTCATACTTGTCAACCAAAAGTCAGAGGTCAATGATCAAGAATTGCTCAAGGATCAATGCTAATCGCCCCAGCAGTGCCTGGATTGGTAGAAGCACGACCTACTGAAGCTGTACATCTCATATAAACACTGATTATAAAAACAGATGAGTGATATTTGTGACAATCGTGCACCCAAGAAGTGATAACTGTCAATCAAAGTTTTATGATGACAATTTGCGTGATAAACTAGTGAAAGTTATAAAGTGAATAAGACAGTGAAGAAGTCTATTACCTAACTAATTGGAAAAGTCTAAAGAAGTGACATTCTAGTGTAACTTGTAAAAACTGTAAGGGTTTTCGCCAATTTGGTTTTTTGTATAAATATAACTTTTGTATCACCCAGTCACACACAATCACCACAATTAGATAGATGTAAATAAAGAGGATATAAATTGTATTCACCAGCTTTATTCATTCAATATAGTTGATACTGAGTTTGGTTGAATTTTTATTAATATCACAGGTGGTCACATAGCGGAGGTGGCGCAGTAAGGTCTGACTGTTCTCTGAATATTTTCAGTCCAGATACTTTCACAGCCGTGACTATCGAGTGATACCAGTGTACTTCTCTGTCACTGGGACCTCACACATTCTGGAGAGAATACTATTTCTACTCTAGCACTATCATCTCACACATATAAAACCTTCCGCTACACCCTTGTCAAACCAATTCCTATGATGATGTACTCTGGCCCATTGTCTATGGTATGGTTGTTGGTTATACCTAACATGTGCCCTTCCTATCATGTTCACTTGTGGTTGCCTTGCACTTATTGTATCAATATACTGTTTGTTTCTTCCCTCGTCGTCACTTCTCCAACTCCCGTATCGCAGCTGTCTGTGTTGTTGAAACCTTCTACTACCCTTTCGCACGTCAATCTCTCTCCTTACTGAGTGCTGCGGCTATAGTGGCCTATAGTTACACGCAAAGGCTTTATGTCCCAGCCTATTGCAAGCATAACACACGACTGGCTTGTGGTCTACCTGTCTTGATCTACAAGACGTTTCTGTTCCTCTCCCTCGTCTTGATATTCTTCTTTGTTGACAATGTCCTATCTCCATAGGTTCTTCCTGTGTTTCTTCGCATGGAACTATTCTACCAAGTCTGAGGTCCAATCTTCTTCTGAGATTCTCTTCGGCTGCAGCAAGTGCAATGGCTTGTGACAAGTTTTGTGGGTCCTTCCTGAGGAGATGTAATTTAATTAGTATACCATTCAACCCATCGACGAATATGCCCACTAACTGTTTTTCCACCTCTTGCTGGTTAATTTGTTGCCCCAAGAAAACTTCTTCCGCTAGGTTTAACAACCTGTCGCTGAACATTTGAATGGGTTCCTCTGCTTGTTGTTGTATACTCCTCAGCAGCGTCCACGCATACGATGCATCCGTAATTTGTGCATACCTTCTTATTAGTTCTTTTTAAAAATCTTCCCATGTCTCATCTGGGACAGTGTCAAACCTGCGTCTTATAAAATCTACTACTAACCCGCATGAGGAAATATATGCAACTTGTTTGTACTCACCTTGGTCCATATTGACCGAAGTGCAATATCTTTGTATCTCGAGCAACCATTTTCTACATAAAGTAGGATTCCCTGAATATGGTGTTATACTGTTCCGGATATTCTGGAACTTACTTTCATTTCTAATGGCAGTCATAGCCTTGGCTACCTGCTCAAGAGCAGCCACATTGGGATCCAAACCCACCGTAAGTTGTTGTTGCATCTTGTCTTGATCTGTAAAGTGTTAGTATTAATAAAACACCTGGAAAGAAACCAATATTAATATCCTGGTTGGCCTGCAAAAGAAATACCAACGACTATCTATACACAATATTTCATAAAATTTTTGAACTGCGAAACAAATTTTCTGGCAACACTGTGATTGTAAACACAGAACCTAAATATCAATCTAAATCTTATAATTTAACTAACTACGATAATGACTAACTTAATTGTTATCTCATGCATGAGTGCCTGTACTCTGACGGTTGTTGGGTGATGTAGACTGTTTTGTTCTTTATATTCTTCTTAGTGCACTTGTCCTTCGTGATGTCTTGACTTCTGTGTTGTCTTGCTTTGTTTCTTCAGCTCGCAGGATTCCTTTGATTTGTATCTTCTTAATGAACTTGACCTTCGTTCTGTCTGCAGTCTTTTTAAATCTCTATCTTGTATAGGGCTGGTCAGGTGCACTAAAATATTCTGTGACCGTTGTAGTACTAGATACGAAAATATTTGATGCAACCGTACCTAATAGGTGATGCTGAAACTGACATCTGAGTGGAGTCTGTCTTGCTTTATAAAAGTTTCTTGAACTATCATTGAGTTATTAAAGTTTCTTGAGCTATCCTAGTGTAGGGCTGGTTACGCGCACCATTAGTTACCTTGTTATCTGTTGTCTTTGCTACTGCCTACTGTAGGGCTGGTCACAGGCACCATTAGAAGTCTGTAGCCGTGAGTCGTATTGCAAGATTTGGACCTCTGCCCTTCCAGTAGCTAATGTGTTGTAACGTAAATACTAGAAACTTCCTTCTCTCAGACTGACTCTACTTTTTCCTCATACCCACTGTTGATAAATCAATTTCACTCAAAAACAGCAGTGAAAATATCAATGGTGGAACTTTATTAACATAAGTTGATAAATGGGTAAAATTGGTATGCCCAACCTTCCTCTTCAAGGTTGGCAGTCTTGCAAAATATAATCTTCAGTATCAATTTTTCACATACATTTGCTTGTCTTCCTTACTACTACTTGTCCCAGCTATAGAACCTGTCATATATTTATTCAGATAGAACTTCCGGTCGTTCTTCTGTACTGCTTCTTTATTTTTATGTTTCTTTTCCTATGTCTCTTGTTATATCTCTCTACGAGAAACTGGCCTTTACCGCCAGGGGGTGTCATGTTTGTCAAGATTTCATCTGTTTACTGTCTTCTGCTCAGACCTGGTCTGCTGAGCTACATACGCTAGTTATAAATCAAAAATGTCAACGTACCTGGTTTGATTTCTTCATTTGAAATACACTTTTTTCATACACAACACATTTGTCCTCCGAAAATATCTTATAATAACAGTATCAAGTCTTACGCTGAACGCGTTCCATATCTAACTTAACACTTAAGAGAAAACACAACTCTTTTCTCTTTCTACGCCCAGCGCGTCTCAATATCAACTTACACACTTGGGGAGCAAAACCTTTCCCTACCTACGCCTTGCGCGTCTCTCCAGACTGTGTAAAAACCCCGTTCTAACATTCTTCGTTCACGCCTAACATCAGTTCACGCATCACGGCTTTCTCGTGCATACTTGTTTTCCTCAACTCACTCAAACCTGTAATTCTAAGTTACTTCCCTTTGCATAATTATACCCAACTCCACTACTCTCCTCTTAAACCCTTATTACAAAGTCTTCATATGCTAATTTATTAAACCGTATCTGCTAACCCACTACATCTGCTTAACCCAAATCAAACACTTTACGCACCAACCAAAAATATAGAGTTTCCTCCCTTAAGACCAAGATTAACTTTACACATCTTACCTCCCTTTATCAACGACAAACAATATGTAACCAAACCCATCCATATCTCTTCAACCATCTTAGCACACTCTTTCTCTCCATCAAAACCAAACCAACGTTCACAAAGAGAGGCTGATGAGAGAAAAGCAAAAATGGTCCATGAAGAAAAACTCTTAGCTTTGGAGTTAGAGAAGTTGAAATTGATGAACATGGGTAATGCTAATGACCCAAATAAGGGGTCATCTTCTGAAAAGTCTAATGCTAGTACTTTCAAGATTAAACTACCAGCTTTCAATGCTTCCAGTGACGATATAACGTTCTATCTGGACAGATTTGAACGGTCATGTCAAACACATAATATAGATAAATCACTATATGTTGATCAGGTGTCAAATATACTTAAAGGTGAAGCTCTTAGTATGCTAAGCATGGTAGATGATCCTGACAAGAACAATTATGAGGTTGTCAGGGCGGCTTTATTAAAGAAATACCAGCTTAACGAAGACGGCTATCGTATGCAATTTAAAAATATGTTGCCAGAGACTGGAGTAGAATTCTCTGAATTTGTTGCAAAAATACGTCTCACATTTACACGTTGGGTTGAGCTGTCTAAGACAGAACATACATTTGAAGCACTTATGGACTTACTACTTAGAGACAAAGTCATGTCTTCTGTCAATGAGTCTTTTCTTGCTTTTCTTCATGAGCGTAAGCCTAAAAACATAAAAGAAATGGAAGAATATTGTTGCCAGTATGTCACTGTGCACCCTCATGTAACCATTAGCAACTCTAAAGTGAAAGAAGGTTTGCCAGTTGCTTCGGCAGCACCATATGTCCCAAACTTCATGCGTAAATTTCAGGGTACTCAACACAATTTTAATAGGAAGAGTAACCAGAATTATGCTCAGAATCATGGCAATCAATCACATGGTGATTCTTCTTCGAAAAATTGGAGACGAGCTGACAGTCCTCATTATTCTACACCCAATAATTATAGACATTTTCGCAGAGGATATAATAGAGGCTACCAAAGCTATTTTTCACGTAGACCTCAAAACCAATCTAATAGATGTTCTCACCAATTGGGAAATGATAATGATAACTATGGAAACTGGGATTCAAACCAGTATAACAGTTACAATAGAGAATATAATGATAATTTCAGAGGCAATAATAGTCGCGGTAGAACTCAACATAAAAAAGAGATATCAACAGGCAAACTCTGTACAGCAAGAGTCTCAGGGAGCCTGTAAACAGGATAATGATAATAAAAACTCTAGCGCTATCACATGTTCTGCTTTTGACTTTGGGAGAGCAACTAAATGCCCCCAATGCTCTACTTTGTTCGAACCGACTACTGTAACTAC
This sequence comes from Oreohelix idahoensis, assembly GCA_024509875.1. NCBI lineage: Eukaryota > Metazoa > Mollusca > Gastropoda > Stylommatophora > Oreohelicidae > Oreohelix > Oreohelix idahoensis. The sequence goes on from JAMPIV010019001.1 coordinate 762,728, forward strand.
CTTGAGTTGTGGTCACCCTCTTCCCGCTCTTCCCGCTGCAGTTGCGCATGATGGGAGAGGTTCTCTTATCCTACATAAAGGTCTAGTAAATAGTAATAGTAATCCAGTCTCAGTTCTTTTTTATTCTGGTTGCACTACTATTGGAGTTAAGCAATCTCTTGTAGATCCATCCTGTGCTACAGGAAAGGTGATCAAATGTGTCACATTTGGTGGCACTTTGGAAAAGTATCCTACTGCCATAATACATATTGCTACTCCCTTCTTTACGGGAGATGTCCACGCGTGTCTACTACCAACCCCTATTGCGGACCTTATTATCGGTCGTATTCACGGAGTTAGAGAATGTACCCCACAGCAGATTGCTGCTTGGGAAGAACAAAATATTCAAGCTACCAATGCAGTGGTCACAAGAGCGCATGTTCTGGAGACACCACAAACTTCATTACCTGATAATAATGAAGTACATAGCCAAGATAGTCACTTGATTATTTCACGTGACTCTCATAAAATTGCAAGAAGAAGATCCTTCTTTACAAAAATTCTTCATTCTAGCGACAAAAGGTGATCCAAATCAAAATACAAATAGAAAGTCTTGGATTACTATGAAGAACGGCGTACTTGTACGTATGGTACAAGACTCGACTGTGTTTACACATTCACAAATTCTTGTGCCTAAGAGTATGAGATTACAAATATTGCAACATGCTCATGACTCGCAATGTGCAGGACATATGGGTTTTTCCCGTACAAAGTCGAGGGTCCTTGTGGCTTTCTTTTGGCCATTTGTCAACAAGGACATACGTATTTATTGCCGATCTTGCAAAATATGTCAAGAGGTCAAATCTAGAGGACCACGACATGCAGCGCATATCCAGGCTGCTGACATTCCTATTCGGCCGTTTCAGAAAATGGCAATAGATATTATTGGTCCTTTTAGGATCAAGTCGACCAGAGGACACCAGTTTATCCTTACATGTGTCGACATATGCACACGTTGGCCAGAGGCTATACCTCTTAAGAGCATCTCCACTGCCGATATCGCAGACGCTCTTTGGCTGATATTTTCTCACTCGTATGTCATTACTTCCTTCTAGGGAGAACAGACTTCTTATTGCATGGAAAGGTCCGTATGCGATAGTCTCAAAAATTTCCGATGTCGACTATGTTGTCGATATTGATGGGAAGCATAAAACTTTCCATATAAATATGCTCACGGAATTTCATGAACGACCAGACTATTTGCAGCCTATTTTCCAGGCGACGGACGATTCTCCAGTCCCTTGTGGTCATTACTCATCATTGTCGGTTATACAGGATGAGGAAACTACGTTCTCAGATGTCAATCTTCCTCTTCCTGTGATCCCACTTCATTCTACGGAATCTTGGAAAAACGTTACTGTTTCTCCTAATCTTTCCGCTGAGGAACACCGACAAGTCTCTTCGATGTTACAAACATTTCAGGATGTCCTTACCGACATTCCTGGACACACACATGTCATTGAACATGACATAATACTTACTGACCATAATCATATTAGAGTCAGACCGTATCCTATACCTATCCATTTTCAGTCACAAGTCGAAAAAGAATTGGATGAAATGATACAATTGAAAATAATTGAACCATCCACGTCAGCATACTCTTCGTCCATGGTTATTGTTCGAAAGAAAGACAATAACATATGCCTTTGCGTTGATTATCGCAAGTTGAACCACGTTACGAAGTTCGATGCTGAACCTATGCCTTCATTAGAAGAGCTACTAAACAAACTTTCTAATTCTAGATTCTTTACCAAACTCGATTTGTCGAAAGGTTATTGGCAAGTTCCTTTAACTGAACGCGCCAAACCTCTTACTGCTTTTTCTACACCTAGGGGTTTATTTCAATGGAATTTCATGCCTTTCGGCCTTATGAACGCCCCTGCTACATTCGTACGCATGATGCGTCGAATTCTCTCATATCGTACAGATGTCATAGCATACTTAGACGATATCTGTCTCTTCAGTGATTCCTGGGAAGATCACTATTTGGGTTTATACGAATTGCTGTCTACTCTTCGCGAGTATAATTTAACTGCAAAACCCTCTAAAGAATTTATAGGATTTAGTGAAATTTCATTCCTGGGTCACCGTGTTGGTCATGGTCTCTTAAAGACAGAGGACCACAATATTTCCAAAATACTAAACATTTCTGTCCCTAAGACGAAAAACAAGTACGTAGTCTCTTAGGTTTGATACAATTTTACGGACGATTAATTTCGAATCTGTCCTCCATTATGGCACCTCTTTCTACTTTATTGAAAAAAGGATCGCCTAATCTGATCCGCTGGTCTCAAGAATGCCAATCCTCATTGGACCAGATTAAAACTTTATTTTCATCTCCACCTATCTTAAGGTTACCTACTATTGAGAAGACGTTTGTTCTTCGAAGTGATGCCTCATCCACTGGGATTGGGGCAGCACTAATGCAGGAGTATTCAGATACTCTTCATCCGGTGATGTATATCTCTAGGAAACTAAATGCGGCAGAAAGGAGTTACTCGGTTTTAGACCGTGAATTGTTGGATATGGTTTGGTCAATTCTCAAGTTACAAAGATTCCTTCTTGGCGCGCATTTCATTGTGGAAACCGACCAAAAAGCTCTTACAGCTATTCAAAGTAAAAACTTGAAGAGCTCGAGATCCACTCGATATGCCATTGCTCTTCAACCTTTTCATTTCACAGTACGAGCTATCCGTGGTTCGGATAATGTCATGGCGGATATACTGTCTAGATGCCCACATGACTCCACTTAACTCTTGTGTCCTAGAAACTCCTCATACACGTCTAGACTTATGACAGTTCTTTACTATAACAATATATGTTAACACATTTGTGTTCACCTGAGTGTTGTAAATTACGTGATTGCTCTCTCTCCGTTACCTTCTTTAGTATAACGGAAGGGTTAGTTATCACAATACAAGGAACAAAAGTTCCCACAGCCACAGTTATAGTATGATTTGTATGTTTGATTAATGTATATTAGAAAATCTTACAGTTATCATATGGAATTATTTGTATTTTCTCAGCAGAATCATTTCTGGTGCGCGAAGAATCTCTCTGTGTTGTCATCCTTGATGTAGTACAAGGTCTATTCTTACCATGGCACTGGAGTGCGCTTACTTAGGATTTGTTCTGCGACAGCATTTTTTGTATATGCTTGATGTTAGATAACATTACATTAAATTATATATTACATGTTAGTATAATGTACCTTTTTTGGTTAAAGTGATTGTATCACTGGGTTTTGATGATTTGTCCATTGATAAATGGGGAATAAGGTACTTAACGTAATATAATATGTTATAAATATATATGTTGATCTCATTGCAACTTTGCCAGCACTATAGTGTACGTTGGTGACTCCTCCCTGGATATGTGTATACTTAGAGTAATATTTCTCTAATGTAGTGAGATATATTCTCACTTGACGTTTTATTCATATTAAGCATTACATTTATTTGCAATACTTCTCACCTGCACATTATTGGTGCATTATGAGCTTGTAGTATCTTGCTCTTGGAGGTATTTCAAAAAAAAAAAAAGTTCCATTTTTTTCCCCCGGAGGGGGCGGTAAACTGTAGCGATCAGTTTGCTGAGTCTATGTAAGTAAAAGTGCCTGTTTAAAAAGCTGGGAACATTATTATTAATTTCCTAGTCTAAGGGCATTAACCCATGGTTTTTGTTGGGATGATTGTTGACAGGGGAGTGGTCTCACTTGTCTGTGATGTCTGTGGTTTGATTTGAAAACCAAGGTCAGTTTTGCCTGATATGGTTTCAAACCATCTACTTTGAGCTGTGCTCAAAAGGTTGCACGTCTGTGCGCATGTGTAGCGTCTGGCGGGATTTTGAAGAGGCCATTACTGAGTGAGAGTATCCCGCATGCCGGCGATACTAAGTATACAAGATGGGATTCCCCTTATTTGATGAAGAATTACCCGGAGGCCATTTTGGACTGTAAGTCCGCCATTTGTGCGGCCTGTTGGATACATCTAAGATCTGACTTACTAATGTCAGAGTAGAGTTTGTTTAAACTCACATATGGGATATATCTTCCCTGAAGCTGATGAGTGAGAGAATTGTACGAGATCAGCTTTACTAGATATCTGCATAGCTGGATGTTGAACTTTGTTAATATATCATGACCATGAACTGTTCTATGACCATTGATATTGATGTCAGCGTACCTGTTGCTTGTGGCGTATTAAAGTCCTGTAAACGTCAAAGGTGTTCCAGAACTTTATGAATTGCTACATGTCTAGCTATAGAGTGTGACGTCATTTATATGCCTGAGTTCCTACTTCCACGAACCTTTTTCAACACGCATTTGCGAAACTATTGAGATTCACTCATTTTCATACTTCATGCTACACTTCAAGACATCTACACGAATGCCAGTACTGTTGCGGCCAACCAGGGCCTATATACATGCATGTCAGCCTGCATTGGGCGGACTCATATAACTACTGACACTGGACATTCGTCTACATTTAACATTTAATATTCACTGTGGCCAAACTGTATCTATGCTATTAGTGTCACGGGCAGCCGCCATGCTTCAACGCATACCGTGACATTCCAGACACTGTTTACATTGCACGATACATTTTATAAAAATACGCCTTAACAATACTGAGCTAACCTGCCCAATAAGAAAGGTAAAGAAACTCATAAGGTATAGATATGTACTAACAACTAAGTCCGTACATGTGGCTAAGAAAACGCTAGTCGTTGCAGCAAAGAAGTTGCAACCAACGTGACTGGGTGTAGATTCAGTCGTAGCTATAAAGTTAGTGTGTGTGTCACGGTAGAACGGGAACGACTAAGTAGTAAGTCAGACAAAACCGAAGGGTCTTCTTCTATAATAGTACTTAAAGAAGAATCAAAGTTAGTAACGACGTACTGAGGTATGTCGAACTGGGCTAAAGAAGCACCAAAATTGGTATGATGAACAATAGTATCATCAATACTGCAAGAATTAGCAGAATGTATCACGTTAGCAGAATGTACCTGGTGATAAGATTTTGGCGTAGTCGTTATTGTGGAGGCAGTAAGGTTATGTTGCCGTTCCCAAGCAGCAATTTGTACCGGCGTACACACCTTTATACCATGGATCTGTCCGACAGTAAGGTCGGCGATTGGTGCTCTGAGCATACATGCGTGTATATAACCAGTGAAAAACGGTGTGGCAATGTGGACTATGGCAGTCGGAAAAGTCTCAACTGTCCCATGACTTTATATAGGATATAATTTAGTGTAGATATTTGTATGCTACCGCCCTCATTTGTATTTTCTATTCGATGTATTTTTTTTTCAAAATAAAAAATGATGTTATCATTTTTTCCCCGGGGGGTGCAGTAGACTGTTAAAGTCAGTTTGGTTTTAAGCTAGGGGATGTAAACATTTATATTCTTGCATGTCAGGTCAGATTTAGTTGTTATCTCTCTTGACTTACCTTTTGTGTGTATTAAGATTCTCTGTTTGAGATTTCTCTCGAACATTTGTCGAGATCCTTCCAGAAAGTTCTCGTATGAGATCAACTCACGTCTCGCGGCTATTCGCGCATGTGTGATGGTCTGAGCGGGAGACTAAGGCGGTATCCCGTGACAGTCGTTCCTGGGCGTTTGGCCAAGAAGGTGATCAGCCATGTCTTTCTGACTGTGTGTGCGGGGGGAAATAGTTTTGTGTGATAGAAATGTTGGAGATCTGCCCTGATATATTTCTGAAAGCCAAGGATTGATGGCTGATATTTATGTGACTTATTTCTGATGCTGTCAATGAAGGTAAAAGTACATTTTCGTTAATTTGTAGCCAGGAACTTATTATTGTGATATTATAAGCCACGGATTGATGGCTGATATTTATGTGGCTTACTCCTGATGCGGTCAGAGAAGTTTAATAGAACATTATATATTTTGAAGCCCGGCACTTATGCGGCTTATTTTGCCAGAGATTTACATGACTTGTTTTGTCAGAGAAGATACAGAGAACATTATATATTTTGAAGCCCGGCACTTATGCGGTTTATTTTGCCAGAGATTTACATGACTTGTGTTGTCAGAGAAGATACAGAGAACATTATATATTTTGAAGCCCGGCACTTATGCGGCTTATTTGGCCAGAGTCTTACATGGCTTATTTTGTCAGAGAAGGTGGAGAGAAATTATTGGCATGCTGCTAGCACTGCGATACCTGCAGTCTGTTCAGAGAGTCATTGATATTGGAAGTAATGAACTGTTGTTATGCCATGATGTGCTTAAACTTTGTCCTATTGACGGTGTGTCTTTGATGTCAGCGTGTTCGTGTTGTGATGTAATAAACAGTTAGAACTGTACCAGTCATTTCAACTTTCTTGACTCCTACGTGTGCTGTGAGGGTGGGTGTGCTATGTATGTTTGATCAAGAACCTATACGCATTCGCAAATATATATATATATAATAGTCGGCCGTCAGTAAGCCCAACCATACTGACTTGTCCTTGTCAGTGGATACACAGCACCCACCAACATTCTATACCCACTGACAGTATGGTAGCCCACCGATTTATTATAGCCCTGTGTGGGCATGAATCCAAGGAAGTTTTTCTGTCTACAACAATAATAACAGTATACATCAAACACGTACGCCTTCTACAGTAGTGGTCAGCATACTTCAACAGTGATGGCCAGTATGGCCTTAACAGTACTTCAACATATGCCTAATAAAAAATAGGGCCGCTTCAATAAAGTCATTCAATTTTTGTCTGTCACTCACCTCTTCAGTACTAGTTGTTGAGGGGGGTTTGGGATGTCAGGTATTGGTAGTACCTCTGGTGAAGGAGCTGTCATGCCCTTTTCAGGGCAGCTCGGCCACCTTTGGTCCAAACCTGGCATCAAGCTCTCATCTGTGGCTCCTCGTAGCTGTCAGCATGTGACAGCGGCCACCCCCCGGGCAATGGCTTTGACAGGCCGGCTAAACTAGGTGAGGGTAGCCGACTGGTTATAAACTTTTGGTGAGTTAGGGTCTGCCTACCCATGCATGCGAAAACTGGATTCGATAGAATGCGTGGAAGAAACCACCTGTTGGTTCAACGGGCATGACGACGATTACCAGCAATGCCCTGTAGAGTGTAAAGAGCATGGCGAGGCACGTAGAAAGCCCTGGTCATCCACTGCACCTGACTTCATCTCCAGTCGTCTTGACTTGTCTTGCCACTGGATTCAGATGGACCCAGGCAAGAGATTGAGGTCAACGAATTGAGCAACTCTTCCTCACTTTAATCCAAATCACTGTGCAAGTCACTCTTTCATCCATTCATCCATCCACTCACAACAAGTCCTGTGGTGATGGGCGAGCGGTAAAGCGGCAGGCGTGGGTACGCAGAACTGGCCAGATACAACATTGACATAGCAGCACTGAGTGAAACTCGACTTGCAGGCGAGGGCCAACTTTGCGAAAATGGTGCAGGTTATACATTCTATTGGAGCAGAAGAGGAACTGAAGAAAGACAAGAAGCAGGGGTTGGATTTGCAATCAAAACAGCAATTGTCGGCAAGTTAGCGGGGCCCCTAAAGGGAATAAATGACCGACTCATGACGGTCAAGATCCCCCCGCTTTATGGAAGAAAACATGCCACCATCATTAGTGCGTATACACCAACTATGACAAACCAGGATGACGTCAAGGATAAGTTTTACGAAGAACTACATGCAGTCATTGCACCAATTCCTAAAGCAGATAAGCTCATCATTCTTGGTGACTTTAATGCAAGAGTAGGCTCAGATAACATCTCCTGGAATGGCACTATCAGAAAGTACGGCATGGGTTGCTGTAACAGCAATGGACTTCTTCTCCTCCAGATTTGTGCAGAACATGACCTCCTTGTCACCAACACAATTTTTCGACTTCCTACCCGCAACAGGACCTCCTGGATGCACCCTCGCTCAAAGCATTGGCACTTAATGGACTATGTAATTGTTAGGAAGAAGGACAGGCAAGATGTCCAGGTGACCAAGTCTATGTGTGGTACCGAATGCTGGACTGATCATCGCCTCATTGTGTCTAAACTTAAAATTCGTATCCAACCAGCCAGGCGCCCTCAGGGGAAAAAACTAAAAAAATGCTGGATGTCACCAAACTAAAGAAGACAAAAATCAAACAGTCATTTACTGACACCCTAGAAGATTGTGCAACCATAAATGAGCAGATCTACAACACTGCTACAGAGGTCCTGGGTCCCGCCATCAAGAAACAAAATGGCTGGTTTGATGAGAACTCAGATTATATAAAGAAGATGTTGGCTGAGAAACACCATCTCCATAAAGTATATTTAAATGATCCAAAATCTACATCCAAGAAAGACGCTTTCAACAACATGCATAGAATCGTCCAACATAAACAACGCCAGATGCGGGATTCGTGGCTGAGTAATAAAGCAGATGAGCTCCAAAGCTTTGCTGACAGCCATGACTTGAAAAATGTTTACCATGCATATATAAACGTAAAGGTAATCGCCAAGACTGTAACAATCATCGAGGCATCTCTCTTTTATCAATCGCTGGGAAGATATTCACCAGAATCCTTCTGAATCGCCTTACGGCTCATCTTGACAAAGGTCTTTTACCTGAAAGTCAGTGTGGATTCCTGAAAGAACGTGGAACCACTGATATGGTGTTCGCTGCAAGACAGCTACAAGAAAATTGCCAAGAACAGCACTGTGACCTGTACACAGCTTTCATCGACTTGACAAAGGCGTTCGGCACGGTCAGTAGAGAGGGTCTATGGAAGATCATGGCAAAATACGGCTGCCCAAAGAAATTTATCACAATAGTGCAGCAACTGCATGATGGAATGCAGGCTAGAGTTCAGGAAAACGGTGAGCTATCGGAACCTTTCCCCGTCTCAAATGGAGTTAAACAAGGGTGTGTACTTGCACCGACTCTGTTCAGTATCATGTTTTCTGCTATGCTGACTGATGCTTTCAGAGACGGAAACACAGGAATCGACATCAGATATCGTATTGATGGAAAATTGTTTAACCCTAGGAGGCTTCAAGCAAAAACCAAGGTCAAATCACATACCATCAGAGATCTTCTGTTTGCTGACGATTGTGCCCTCAATGCTGGCTCAGAGGCTGATCTGCAGCATAGCGTGGATAGATTCTCCAAAGCCTGTGCCAACTTTGGGCTTACCATCAACATGGAGAAAACAGAAACCATGTACCAACCAGCTCCAGGCACAGTTTATACTGAGCCAATCATCACGGTAAATGGTGAGAAACTGAATGTTGTGAACAGATTCACATACCTTGGTAGCACACTTTCCCAGAACGTCGTCATTGATGATGAGGTAAACACCAGGATCTTCAAAGCCAGCAGCACATTTGGCAGACTATACACCAACGTTTGGCATCGAAGTGGCATTAGTCTACAGACAAAGCTGAAGGTGTACAGAGCTGCGGTGCTTCCAGTGCTGCTTTATGCATGTGAAACATGGACTGTATACAGGCGCCACGTAAAGAAGCTAAACCACTTCCATACAGTCTGTCTCAGGAAGGTAATGAACATCAAATGGCAAGACAGGATCCCAGATACCACTGTTCTTGACAGAGCTGGTATCCCTTGCATTGATACTATTCTGATGCAGTCACAGATTCGCTGGGCAGGTCATGTAGTCCGCATGCCAGACCATCGACTGCCTAAGATACTCTTTTATGGTGAGATGCAGAAGGGTAAACGCTCCCATGGTGGCCAAAAGAAGCGCTTCAAAGACACTTTAAAGACGTCATTGAAAACCTTTGACATACACCCAGACACATGGGAAGCTGCTGCGCAAGACTGAACTGCTTGGTGCACATCTCTTCATAAAGGTGCAGCGGCATGCAAATCATCCAGAAGAGCAGCAGCGGAACAGCGGAGACAAGCTAGAAAAGACCGTGTAATAATACCTTCACATGAAGCAAACATTCCCTGCCCACACTGTCCGAGATCTTTCCAGGATAGCATCGGGCTCATCAGTCACCTTCGTACCCATAGACTAACCTAACATATTCCTAATAATTGGATGAACAGAGTGGTCTTCATCACCCGTGATGGACGAACAACAACTAGTTGTTGGCTCCGGCGTAGTAATAGGAAACTTTAGCAAAATACGTTTGATAAACTTTAGAAACTCAATGCTGAAGGGATGGCCATCAGGCCATGTTGACTTGAAACTATTTTCGCTGTCATAAAATAAACTACACAGTGTTGAAATAATTCGTACCCACCACATCGGATTTGAATGTTTATAAAATGGCTTTACTTTAATACACTGGCTTCCTACCTCAGTGGTCTATGGTTCGATCCCCAGATGAGGTGGGAATTTTTTAGGCCGCAAATGGCTTCTGAGTCGACCCAGCCCGAATTGGGTACCAGAGCAACTCTGGGAAGGTTAAGGCGGCCGGCGTGATGCTGACCACATCACTCCTAGTGTGCCGATGGTCAAGAAAATATGGGCCTAACACCATATTCTCAATATGCTTCAATGGGCATGTAACGGGATCCTTTACCCTTTACTTTAATAGGCTGCGTTGATATGGCCTTTCTAAAGCTGGCTTTAGCAAATACAAAATCCTGCCATGTGTGCGCATTGGTACTAAACGTGTTCCAATAGTCGATGTTCAATGGGTCGCCATCTTGGTTAGGCTCTGCGAATGTGAACACTGTACTCTTTTCACAACAGAACTTAATTTTACCACTTTTTATAGCTTCCTTCTTGAAAAATTTTAACTAACAAGTCCAACACTTTGTAAATCCATAACAACGTTATCGATGGTCGTAACAACGGATTTATCTTCCAATAAGACAAAATGCGCAGGACAACACAAAAGTGCTGCTTGTCATGACGCCATCTTGGATACATATATATATACATACATATAATTATATATGTGACTAAAGGGGCAACTATAGTAATGATACTGACGACAGATCAAATGAATGAGACTTATCAACAGAGGATACTCCAGTTGAAATTTGTGACTTTGTAGGAAAACCTGGATCTAAACACACTCTAGATCTAGATACTGCCTCTTATTATTATTATTTCAGTTTATTCATAAGTGAAGAATATGTTTCCAAATGTTATCAATACAAATATGGAGAAAACAGCAGTGAACAAGAACTTATGCAACTGCATAGGTAAAAAAATGATGTATATTCTGGACATTTTGCAAAGACTATTTATGGCTGCCCAGTGTGTAATATTCATATGAATGAACTAGGGTATTCTAAAAAGAAAAGGAACAAAAAAAACATATTGAAGACTGACACTAAAACGGTTTGTGAGTATTTTAAGCTGCCAATTAGGCTATAATGACTATTCCTATTTGTTAAGTTTGGTGGAGAATTAACTCTTTCAGTCCCAAGCAAAAAAGTGAGTTTGGCCCAAGCAAAAATGGCCACCCCAGTGCGTTTTTATTGTTGTTGTTTGGAAATAATTTTTTTAAATGTTCATATGCATAAATAACTTTGTTGTTGTATATGAAACTGAAGGTAATTGGATGTACTTTACTCTTGTGCTACAAGTATAAAAGCTTTCATTGAAAAATGATTAGTTATTCAAGGTAAAATGGAGGATATGCGCTTAAAAAAAATGATTAGTTATTCAAGGTAAAATGGAGGATATGCGCTTAAAAAAATCGCTTTAAAAATCTAAAATAAATATCTCAAAACAGAAACACGTTCACTCTTAAACACGTGCGGTATTTAAAAGAATGTACTTGCAGTTGGAAATGACGTTTTGGGTGGTTTGTGTTAGAAACAGTCTCAAACAGAGGCACATATACTAAAGGCTTTTTAAAGTCGATTGGGCCAAGCGCGTCTAACCCCTGAGCCTTTATAAAGTCGATTGGGACTTAAAGAGTTAATTACGCTAGTGCAAGTTTATATTTTAATTGCAAATTATGAGATCTTTTTGTTAAAAAAACAAAAATTTAAATACGGAAACTTCACATTATATATCTCACAAAACACAAAACAGGATAAAAGACTCTACAGGTTTTTTTTCCGTCTTTGTATGCTTTTTATGATTTTTTGTACAAGTTTTCCATCTGTGGGGGGATGGCATGTATGTTTATGTCTTTATAGATTATGATTTTGAGTAAAGCCAACATGTACCCACTTTGAGTCAAATTTACACCAAAAACTTTACACTGATATATTGTTGTCCACCTGTATAGTTTCTTTTAAGCGCTTTCAGGCTCTCATGGTAAGCAATGTTTAATTTAAAGCCCAGAAACATCCATTTGCACAAATATACCTAATTAAACCACACTTTAAATCTTCTCTTCAGAATGTATTCTTGTGTGGTTTTCCAGGCTCACTCTCATAGTAAAACGAGCATCACAAACATCACACTTATAAGGCTTCTCTCCCATATGCTTTCTTTTGTGATATTTCAGGTTCCCTCTTAGAGTGAAACATGCACCACATATATCACACTTGTAAGGCATCTCTCCTGAATGTACTTTTTCATGTTTTTTCAGGTTCAGTTTAATGGTGAAATAAGCACCACAAATATCACACTTGTAAGGCTTCTCTCCTGTGTGCTTTATTATGTGTGTCACCAATGTCCTTGCATCTCTAAAACAAGCACCACAAAGATCACATTTGTAAGACTTCTCTCCTACATGCAGTCTTTTATGTGCCTTCATTGTCTGTCTTAATCTAAAACAAATACCACAAACATCACACACGTATGGCTTCTCTCCTGTATGCTTTCTTTCATGTGTCTTCAAGTCCTCATTCATAATAAAACCAATACCACAACTGTCACACTTATATGGCTTTTCCCCTGTATGTTTTCGTATGTGTCTCTGCAGGTTATGATTTTCAGTGAAGCCAACACCACAAAAATTACACCTGTATGGCTTCTCTCCTGTATGTATTACTTTGTGTCTCTTCAGGTTTCCACTCTGAGTAAAACCTAAACCACAAACATCACACTTGTATGGCCTCTCTCCTGTGTATTTTCTTTTGTGCTGCTTTAAGTCAACAGTGTCAGCAAAGTTTGTATCACAAACATCACACTTGTAAGGCTTTTTTCCTGTATGCCGTCTTCTGTGTTTCTTCAGGTTACTATTTAAACTGAATCTTATACCACAGATGCCACACTTGTAAGGCTTCTCTCCTGTATGTACCTGTTTGTGGTGCTTCAGGTTTCCACTCCGAGTAAAACCTAAACCACAAACATCACACTTGTATGGCCTCTCTCCTGTGTGTTTTCTTTTGTGCTTCTTAAGGTCGTGATTATCAACAAAGCTTTTATCACAAACATCACACTTGTAAGGCTTTTCTCCTGTATGCCGTCTTCTGTGTGTCTTCAGGTTACTTTTTAAACTAAATCCTATACCACAGATGTCACACTTGTAAGGCTTCTCTCCTGTATGTACCTGTTTGTGGTGCTTCAGGTTTCCAATCCGAGTAAAACCTAAACCACAAACATCACACTTGTATGGCCTCTCTCCTGTGTTTTCTTTTGTGCTGCTTAAGGTCGCGATTATCAGCAAAGCTTTTACCACATACATCACACACTTATGGTTTTTCTCCTGTATGCCATCTTCTGTGTCTCTTTAAACTTTCACTGAGGCTAAATTCTATATCACAAATATCACATTTGTAAGGCTTCTCTCCTGTATGTATTCTTTTGTGTTTTTTTAGGTTTCCGCTAAAAGTAAAACCGAATCCGCAAACATCACAATTGTAAGGTTTCTCCTTTGCATGTGTTGTCATGTGTGTTTTCAACTTATTAAAATGACTAAAACTGAAACCACAATCATCACACTTGTAAGAATTCCATCCTGTATGTTTTCCTTTGTGAATGTTCAGGTTACCATGATTTTTTTTAACTGCTTCACAAACATTACATGCATTAAGATTCTCTGTTATATGTTGTAGAGTATGTGATTTTACTTCAATGAAATGGGTAAACTTTAAACCACACACATCACACACGTGTGTTTTCTCTACTGCATGTGTTGTTTTATGTGAGTGTATGTTACTGCACATTTCTGAACCTGCAAAATTTTCTATGCCTAAAGTACCTGAATCAGAAACATCAACTTTATGTTGTGGCATTTTACTACAGTCTCCATCATTTAAAGTCATACTGCAATCAGTCTGTTTAATCTTATCCACGATGTCTACAACCATTACCCGACAGTCCTTGACTTTTACTGACTCTCTACATTGATTCGGTCTGTGCTCTCCAGATCTTATCTCAGATGCCAAACACAGTTCTCCTATCATGCCCTTTGTGGTATTTCCTGAGTAAACATCATGCCTCAAAAGCTGTGAGTTTCTGACACAATATATACTTTTATTGTCCTTGCCCTCATTACCACGTTGGGAGTTGGTGAGGTACAACTGTGTATAAAGGCACACCTCTGAAAAGCAGAAAGCAGTTATGATATTTATATAAATAACTGAAACTTTTTACAACTAAAACCAAAACTTCTTCAAGTTGAATTGAAATGCATTAGAAATATAACTGAAACTTACAAATTTACCTGAAACTTATTATAAATGTAATAATTTTTTAAAAATACAACTGAAACTTATTTACAAAACTTCAACTATTTAATCAGATTTGACTTCAAATAATAAACTTGATATAAGTTTCAAGTGGGTACAAATTCTTAAATTGTGGTCCAGAAACCATACATTGTGCCAGAAATGCAAATCCTGGCTTGAGTAACAAAAAATGCTAATTCAGCAAATTAAACAATTATGTTCATAAAATTATCTGCTGTAAAGATGACAATCGTATAAACAATGTGGAAATGATGGAATGAACTAGACAAATAACAGTGTAGCAAAGGTGAGTGTAAAGGGGAAGCAAATCTCACCAAAAAAATGTGTGTACTCTCAACTAAAGCCTCATGTAGTTCCCTAGGGTCTTTGAAGAGATGGACAAGAGAATAGAACTACTCTACACTCAGGCATGTCATACAAGGCAACTAATATGAGGTTGTGCAGAGGCTGAGAACCTCATCATGTAGAACAAATTGCCCCAGAAACACCAGCTACAACAGCATGTTAATGCTTGGTGTAGGCTTCCTGCCTGTTAACTTACATGTCATCCTATAAGGGGCCCAGTTGTGGTGGTGGCTCCATGCTCCATATAGAGTGCAAGTGAAAATCGTCATCACTATCAACTAACAAATAAACCTATATGGACATCTAAATACAACAATAGCCCTTCTAGACTCATTCAGTAGGGTATGGCTTGCGTGGATGATACGTGCTATGTTGGGTCACCACGTTAATAAAGCTGGTATTGGTGTAAATAGTCAACTCAAAAAACCGGCACAGTGTTGGGTATACAGGTCACCTTGTCCAAAACGTATTGAGGCCCCGACAAGGATGTAATGTTGACTATGAGTGTTAATGTGAGTGTCACTACGCGAATGCATGGACTGTTCTGTAGAGTTGACTAGAAGATCAAACACTCACTCACACGTAGCTAGAAGTGAATGATGCAGACTACTGTGGACGTTTCATACAGTTTAATTGGATGCACACACTTGGTCAGTACGGGTACAGTTACTGGAAAAACAGGTTGACACATGTCATCATACTGTTGATCAATGGTCTACAATATTAAGTTGGCATTCATGTTGAAGAACATTACAATGGAACGTCAGTAGACAACCACTCAGAGTTCCACTGTTTATAAATATAATCATCAGACCCTACTGACCGATCATGTCAGTTAATAAATAATGTTCAATCATAACTCCTAGACAGAACCTCTTTTCTAGCGAAGATCCCTTTAGGAAAAGTTCAGCAAATATTTCTGGAGACAATGTTAAACCACCAGTAGTGGGTTTTCTCTTATAACTGTGATCTCTTAATCATCACCTGATAATAAGGGGCATCCCTGTTCTCTGATTGATGATCGAAAAAAATAGGATCCAAAATGGCTTCTGGTTCCCGTGAGCATCGCTCACTATACAGATGCCTAGTAAAGCTTCATTAAAGGCTCTGTTCATGAACACAAATGTTTCTACAAGAATCAGCATATTCTTTCATCATAACTGCTGTGTATAATCATATTCAGTGCTGCTAGATAACATGTCATCCCGACATATTGATATAGATAATCATCATGTAGACGTCTGCCCATCTAAGCCTAGGAAGGAAAAAGTTCAGCAAAAAAAGTTCTTTTACCTTGGCATGGAAAATACACTAGCAGAACACATACGCCCTCTCCTGGCATTACTGAATAAACACTGGGGAACTCATAGACCTAATAATCATATAAGAAACTATCTTCTTCCCCATAATAAATCACAGAGATCAACAAACTTCGGACTCCTCCGACATGGCATTCGCCAGGCTCCATCATCACGGAAGACACTCCCTCGTATTCGCATGCGCAGAAAATGCCTGACCCCAAAGTTCAGTACAAGGAATATAGTCCCACTTAGACATACAAAGATATTACGATATAAGACCGAATCGTCTTAAATAGACAAGGGATAAACATAGACTCGGACCATAAACATTCCTGCATAAACCTAAGCAAGAACAATCTGTTTCTGGCCCAACAAGGAACAGATCAACGAAATCTAGATTCATACGCCAAGTTCGATATTCAGGAGAGATAGCCCATATAACAAAAGTATCAATCAAACATGGGTGATATAGCTTTGACCAGGAAAGCATTTTGATACACAAAATAAATACTTTTCCTCAGACAAATAAATATTATAATAACTACATACATTGCCACCAGTAATCTGTTGGTAACAGACTACCTCAAACCCCGGGGGAAAAAATGAAATTTTTTTTTTCATCCGAGAGCAACACACAATAGGCTCACAACGCACGAACAATGTGCAGATGACAAATAACAGCAATTTATAATGTCAAACCAAGGCAAAGTCGAAGCATAGATCGACCTGTGAGAATATATCTCAACACACCAGAGAAAGCATTTCTCTAAGTATAAATACCCCCAGGGAGGTGCCACCAATGCACACCATAATGCCGGCAATGACAGAATGCATACAACAATTTCATATAACAATTTTATATATAAGCACTATAAGTTCATGACTGACAAAGAAAAAAAACCATCAAAGAACAGCGGTGAGCATACATCAATGAACGTAGAAATAGTAGTGACACAATCACTACATTACAAATTATAATGTGTACCTATCTTGATATAAAAAGGAACTACCACAGAACTAGACGCATCAGGAAGTCCAAGACCCAACAGTCAAGTGGAACCACGTGGGCATCCAGACAAAATGCCCACCATCACACCATCTGACCCACGGACAGCTCGCACTGAGAAATGAAAAGGCTGAAGAGCAATGGCGTATCGAGTTGATCTTGAGCTCTTCAAGTTTTTACTTTGAATAGCCGCAAGAGCCCTCCGGTCAGTTTCCACTACGAAATGCGCGCCAAGCAGGAATCCCCGAAGTTTGAAAACCGACCAAACCACAGCCAACAACCTACGGTCCAAAACCGAGCAATTCCCCTCTGCCGCACCAAGCCTTCGAGAAACATACACCACAGGATGCAGAGCCCCAGAGCACCCCTGCACCAGTGCCGCTCCGATCCCAACGGATGAAGCATCACCACGAAGAACAAATGTCCCATCTGTAGCAGGCAACATCAACACAGGTGGAGCCGAAAACACAGCCCTGATCCCATCCAGCGAAGATTGGCACCCCCGAGACCAGTAAACCACACCAGGCGACCCTCTCTTTAGCAGCGCAGAAAGAGGTGCCATAACAGAGGACAGACTCGGAATGAACCGTCCATAAAACCGTACAAGACACAAGAGACTCCGCACCCGCTTTCCAGTCCCAGGGATAGAGATGCCAAGTATCCCAGTAGTACCATGGTCCTCTGTCCCCAGGAAACCACGACCGACTCGGCGGCCCAGGAAAGAAATTTCGCCAAAACCAATGCAGGCCCCAGAGGGCCTCGCTGTCAGGCCACGCTCGCGCAAAGTAGACAGCAATTCATCCAACACCGAACAGTGATCCTCCCAAGCATCGCCGAAAAGACAGATGTCATCTAGGCACGCAATGACACCCGACCGACAAGATAGGACCCGACGCATCATGCGCACGAATGCAGCTGGGGCGCACACAAGGCCGAAAGGCATGAAACTCCATTGGAACAAACCCCTGGGTGCAGAAAAAGCAGCAAGAGGCCTGGCACGTTCAGACAACGGAACCCGCCAATATCCTCCAGACAAATCAAGTCTAGTGAAAATATGAGACATAGAAAGCCCAGTAAGTAGCTCCTCCAGCAAAGGCATAGGTTCCGCATCGAACCTTGCAACTTGACTCAACCTGCGACAGCCAACGCAAAGACGTATGCCATTGTCCTTTCTTCGAACAACAACCACCGGCGAAGAATATGCAGAAGTGGACGGTTCAACTACCTCCAAATCCATCATCTCATCCAACCCCCTCTCAACCCACGCCCGAAAATGCACAGGGACAGGACAAGGTCTGACCCCAATAGGACTACGGTCAGCTAGAATAATGTCATGCCCAATGACATGAGCCTGTCCAGGGATGCCAGCGAGGACATCCCGAAATGTCCGCAACACAGCCGAAACCTGTCGCTGCTCCCCCAGAGACAAACCAGGAGAGACAGCAACACCTTTCCATGATCCACTAGAACGAAGTGGGACCACCGGAAGCGGAAGACCAACATCCGAAAAACCCGTTTCCCCATCCTGTATCATGGACAGCGATGAGCAATGACCATATCGGACTGGAGAACCGCCCGCCGCCTGGAAAATAGGCTGTAAACAATCCGGACGCCCATGGAATTCCGCAAGCATGCCGACGCGGAAGGTCCTACGCTTCCCGCCAATATCGACAACACAGTCAACATCTGAAACTTTCGATACCATATCGCACGGACCTCTCCAAGAAACAAGAAGTCTGCCCTCCCTACAAGGCAGAAAAACAAATGCCCTGCCACCAGGACAAAGTTGTCGCAAGGTTCCTCTCTTATTGGCAAATTGCCTTGCCTTCTGTTTAGCAAATTCAGAAGAAGAAGTTGCTAATTTGCATGCTTCGATAATCTTTTGTCTAAGCGCGATGACATATTCATAAGAGGATTTTGTGTCATCGTTAATATTATCAGCGGTTATGAGATCATGAAGCAAAGATATAGGGCCGCGCGGTCACGCGCCAAAGACAAGTTCAAAGGGAGAAAATCCTGTATGTTCATTGGGGACCTCTCTGTAAGCGAAGAGGGCCGCAGGTAAAACCCTGTCCCAATCTTGAGGATGATCCTCAGTTATTTTCCCTAATAAGTTTTTGAGTGTTCTATTTAGGTGTTCGACCATCCCATTAGACATTGGGTGATAGATACTACTCAAAGATCTCTCTATCTGCAGAGTAGACATCACTTAAGACATGGTATCCGATATTAGTTGGGTGCCATGATCTGATAATATTTCTCCGGGAAATCCCAGACGAGAAAATATAAACCAAAGAGCATCTGCAATATCAGCAGTAGTAATGCTCTTCAGAGGAATAGCCTCTGGCCAACGTGTGCACATATCAACACATGTCAAGATAAACTGGTGTCCTCTGGCAGACTTGATCTTAAACGGACCAATAATGTCTATTGCCATTTTCTGAAACGGCCGAATAGGAATGTCTGCAGCCTGAATAGGTGCAGCATGGCGTGGACATTTGGATTTGACCTCTTGACATACTTTACAAGATCGACAATAAATCCATATGTCCTTGTTTACAAATGGCCAAAAGAAAGCCGCAAGAACTCTTGACTTCGTACGGGAAAAACCCATATGTCCAGCACACTGAGAGTCGTGAGCGTGCTGCAAAATTTTAACTCTCAAATTCTTGGGCACAAGAATCTGAGAATGCATGGACTTAGCGGAGTCTTGCACCATACGTACAAGTACGCCATTCTTCATTGTAATCCAAGATTTACGATTTGTATCTTTATTCGGATCACCTTTCGTTGCAAGAGTGAAGAATTTCTTCAAAGAGGGATCATCTTCCTGTTGTTTTATAAATGAGTCACGAGAAATTACCAAGGGATCATCTTGGTTATGCGCTTCATTATCTTCAGTAGATGAAGTTTGAGGCATATTAAGAGCTTGAGCTCTTGTGACTACTGCATTAGCAGTTTGCAAATTTTGATTTTCCCAAACGGAAATTTGTTGCGGAGTGCATTCTTTGACTCCGTGAATGCGACCGATGATAAGATCAGTGATCGGATTCGGCAGAAGACATGTGTGTACATCTCCTGTAAAGAAAGGAGTAGCAATCTTAATGATAGCAGTAGAGTATTTCTCTAAAGTACCGCCAAATGTTACACATTTGACTACTTTGCCTGTTGCACGAGAAGGATCTATGAGTGACTGCCTAACACCAATGGTGGTGCATCCAGAATCAAAAAGAACTGAGACTGGATTGTCATTTACTAAACCTTTGTGTAAGACAAGAGAACCTCTTCCATCATGCGCGACTGACGCAGGAAGAGCGGGAAGAGGATGTCCGCAACTTAAAGTAGACACTGTAGTTGGCTCGAATAATGTTTTGCATTGGGGGCACTGAGATGCTCTCCCAAAATCAAAAGCAGAACATGCCATATTATTAGCGTCATTATTATCTTTAGATTGTTTATAGGCTTCATGGGACTCTTGCTGTGCAGAGTTTGCCTGGAAATGAGATTTATGTCTTTTGTATTGTGATCTACCTCGATTATTATTGCCTCTGTAATTATTATTATTACCTTTATTGTAACCCCTATTTGGGTTTGAGTCATAGTTCTCATTGTTACTATTATCATATTCATTATAATGAGTATCTCTGTAATTATGATCTTGTTGACTCCATGACGGATAACTTGCATAGTTTCTATAATGACTTCCTCTGTGGAAATTCCTATAATTGTGACCACCCCTGAATCGAGGGCTGTTGGCTCGTCTCCAGTTATTCGAAGAAGAACCCTGAAATGATTGGTTACCTTGGTTTTGATACCTATTATGGTTACCCTTTTTATCAAACCTGTTTTGTGGTCCTTGAAATTTGTGTGAATAATTAGGATTGTATGGTGCTGCTGAAGCAACTGGCATACTCTCCTTAATCTTAATGTTGCCAAAAGTCACGTCAGGGTGTGCAGTGACATATTGGGAACAATATTTTTCCATTTCTTTTAGTGTTTTTGGTTTACGCTCATGTATAAATTCAAGGAATGGTTTATTCACACATGACATAATCTTATCTCTGAGCAACAAATCCATAAGTGCTTCATATGTTTTTTCTGTTTTGGATAACTCAATCCATATTGTAAATGTAAGACGTGCCTTTGCAATGAATTCTGAGAATTCTACTCCTGCCTCAGGTACCATTGTCTTAAACAACATACGATAACCTTCTTCTGATAATTGATATTTTTTATCAAGGCTGCCCTAATAACATCATAACTATCTTTGTCAGCCTCTTCCACCAAACATAAACTAGTCAGAGAATCACCTTTCAAATTCTCTGATAACTGGTTAGCATATTGTGATTTATCCACATTATGAGTTCGACAAGAACGTTCAAATCTATCCAGCCAGAATGTAATATCGTCACTGGAAGGATTGAACGGTGGTAGCTTAACCTTAAAAGTAGAAGGTTTACCATTATTACCAGATAACTGATTACCACTACCCATATTTGTCAATTTTAATTTCTCTATCTCAAAAGCTAAGAGTTTCTCCTCATGTTCCATCTTTGCTTTTTCTTTTTTTTCATTAGCTTCTATTTCTAGTCTCTTTTGTTCAGCCTCTCTGTCTAATCTCTTTTGTTCAGCCTCTCTGTCTAATCTCTTTTGTTCAGCCTCTCTGTCTAATCTCTTTTGTTCAGCCTCTCTGTCTAATCTCTTTTCTTCAGCCTGAAGTTTTCTTTCCTCTGCTTGAAGTTTTCTTTCCTCTGCTTGAATTTGCAACCTTAAATTCTCAGCATCTATTTTCTTTTGTTCAGTTTCTGCTTTCAATTTATTTTCCTCTTTTTGTTTCTTTTCTTCTGACTTCAATGCCATGGCCCATTGAGCAGTCGAGTATTCTTCCAATTCTTTATCAGACTTGCCTAGGGATTTCCCTATCCCAATAAAGTAATCTAAAGTCGACATAATGTTTAACAATATGTGACTAGTTATCTGAAAAAGTCAATGAAATTTATTCCACCGTAAATGAGAGCAAGTTTTAATAAACTTGAATAACCAGCTCTCTTTATCCCAACCTATGTGGGAGACAAGCCTTTAGTAAGGTCTTGTATACTCACTTGTATAATAATAATAATGATAATAATAAACTATCAGTTTATTCTATACCACAAGTGCACTTCATATAGTGTATGATCAAATATACCTTATATATCCTATGTCAACCAATAACAAAAACAAAGGACAATTATCAAAGACAATACGAAAACATTCGCAGTAATCAAATAAATCAAAATAGGAAAATTAAGAAAAATAATCACAGAACCTGTGATGACAACTGCAAGGGAATAACAACACAAATGACGTCACAGTGTATAAATATAAAGTTGTATATAGAACTGAATGATAGGAAAGAGTAGACCTACAAATACAAACAAATTTAATCAAAACTAAAGAACAGAAAAATATTACGAAAACAACAAAGAAAAACACACCTCGTCACAACTAACACCAATAGCAACAAATTGTCGCTAGCAAATTTTCAATTAAGAAAATTCGCGCCTATAGAACACTAATATAAGCCCTCTATGACGTGGGAAATCTT
Organism: Oreohelix idahoensis; assembly: GCA_024509875.1. Taxonomy (NCBI): domain Eukaryota; kingdom Metazoa; phylum Mollusca; class Gastropoda; order Stylommatophora; family Oreohelicidae; genus Oreohelix; species Oreohelix idahoensis. Next base: position 785,558 of record JAMPIV010019001.1, read on the forward strand.
ATATCAGTCACCTTACCCAACCGCCCATGACATAGACACACAAATAATATGTAAACATTTAAACATAAATACATATATATCATATAAATGGAATGTGTTTTAGAGACGGTTCAGCTGTTATATAGACCGATCATGTCAGTTAATAAATAATGTTCAATCATAACTCCTAGACAGAACCTCTTTTCTAGCGAAGATCCCTTTAGGAAAAGTTCAGCAAATATTTCTGGAGACAATGTTAAACCACCAGTAGTGGGTTTTCTCTTATAACTGTGATCTCTTAATCATCACCTGATAATAAGGGGCATCCCTGTTCTCTGATTGATGATCGAAAAAAAATAGGATCCAAAATGGCTTCTGGTTCCCGTGAGCATCGCTCACTATACAGATGCCTAGTAAAGCTTCAATAAAGGCTCTGTTCATGAACACAAATGTTTCTACAAGAATCAGCATATTCTTTCATCATAACTGCTGTGTACAATCATATTCAGTGCTGCTAGATAACATGTCATCCCGACATATTGATATAGATAATCATCATGTAGACGTCTGCCCATCTAAGCCTAGGAAGGAAAAAGTTCAGCAAAAAAAGTTCTTTTACCTTGGCATGGAAAATACACTAGCAGAACACATACGCTCTCTCCTGGCATTTCTGAATAAACACTGGGGAACTCATAGACCTAATAATCATATAAGAAACTATCTTCTTCCCCATAATAAATCACAGATATCAACAAACTTCGGACTCCTCCGACATGGCATTCGCCAGGCTCCATCATCACGGAAGACACTCCCTCATATTCGCATGCGCAGAAAATGCCTGACCCCAAAGTTCGGTACAAGGAATATAGTCCCACTTAGACATACAAAGATATTACGATATAAGACCGAATCGTCTTAAATAGACAAGGGATAAACATAGACTCGGACCATAAACATTCCTGCATAACCTAAGCAAGAACAATCTGTTTCTGGCCCAACAAGGAACAGACCAACGAAATCTAGATTCATACGCAACGTTCGATATTCAGGAGAGATAACCCATATAACAAAAGTATCAATCAAACATGGGTGATATAGCTTTGACCAGGAAAGCATTTTGATACACAAAATAAATACTTTTCCTCAGACAAATAAATATTATAATAACTACATACATTGCCACCAGTAATCTGTTGGTAACAGTGGATGATGAGATAACCACTACACAAAGCAATAATATCAACTACCCTTGACCCTAACACAAGTGGTCAATCTCTTTATATATGTATTGAATAGAACAACCAAACCAGGGCCAGTGTAAATAGCAAAATGCTCAGAGATTGTGGAAAATACAATCTTAAACAACCAGCAATGATAAACTTATAAATAAATAAAAGCCTATTAAGTTACATGTCATCAAAAGAAACCTCCTGTCTCACCAGCACTACCATAGGGAGAAAAACCACTGACAACTAGATTTCAAAGCAACTCTTTTATCCCTTGCACTGGCAAAAGCAACTTGCACTAGCAAAAGCAATGTCTCACATCAAAAATCACCACTGAGTCAAGATTCCCAAAGCTCCAAGACTTATCACACAATCATGTCTCCATAACTAACTCTTGCCACCAACTTGACTGCTTCCTCCTCTCATCATGATCTCATTTCTTTCTCACCACACAACAACAATGGATCAACTCTTGAAATGAGTTCACTAATATAAATAGCTCCCTTATCCAAAACAAATTACAAACAAACCTAATAATAAGGTGCAAGTATTCTCATAATCTTTGTCTTGTTTCTGTGCATTTTCAAACCCAATGGCTATGACCTTTCATCAAGAATTTTAATTTTGTCTTGCATCTAGTCATGCTCATGTGCTAGAAGAGCCAGGTTGCCTGTAAAATCTAGATTATCAAACCACTTTGCCAGAGTCCACTGAATTCCACATCAGTTGGCAGTTCTTGTTTGTATAATCCAATCTTTAGCCAGTAAGAAAATAAAAGGTGACAAGAGGGATCCCTGCCATGCTCCAGTTCTTATATCAATTAGTGCTGTAAATGTTTCCTCAAGAAGAATTCTGCATTTCTTGTCTCTATATGTTTTCTTTATCTTGTTAATAGTCTTAAAGGGGAATCCATACAGCCTAATCAATTTTCAAAGTGATTCTCTGCAAAATCAAATGCCTTTTCAGACTGCAAATCCAACATAAGAGACGAATTCATGCATGCAGTAAACCAGGTAAAAGTCAGAGATAAGTCTGAGGTTCTCGTGATTCCCACCAACTTAGTGTGCATTGCTGGGTTCTCAACATGTTGCACCAGAGTGAGAATCATGGTGTTGTGCCGCCTTGGTGTGGCTAACTGATTCCTGATCATTAGTCACATAATTTGATAACAAGGAGGTTGCTTGTTTCCAGGATGCATCATGTGTAGAAGCTTCAGGGTCTTGGTTAGTGCAAACACTAACCGCAAAATTCAAACATGAGCAATCTGAATTCCTTTACATATCCCAGTATTGTGTGTAAAATTGAAATGTCATGACATATTTTGTGCTTCCTCATGACACATGGATGTTTCACCTCATACTGGTTAGAAACCACTCTTCTGCAGAACCTCTAAAAAATGTCACCACAATGTCTTTTTTCCTGACAATTATGCTGACTAGTAGAATTTTATCCTACAGTAAAAGAGAAGTGATCAGTTCTCTTGCAACAAAGGTTTTCAGTCAACCTGGAAGCAACAAAATGAAGGAAATATGGGTCTCATAATTATGCATCCAAGTATTTGCATCTCAACATGAACAGCTGACTCACCATCTTTTACATGTGCCACTTTATCCTCTCCACACAATCTAGGCTGTTTGGTTTGATCTATTTATCTTATTTCCCCATTCAAGCTCTCAGCATTATTTAAATCAGACTTGAAGTCCTGAGGGCTGATAACTTCATCAGACATCTGAAACAACTGTAAGAAAATACTCTTGTTATGTATAATGTATGTTGCCAATATAAGTTTGCAATAGTTCTTAGGTCCTTTCCATCAAAAATTATATCTGTTAACATTCTGACGATTTCAATGTGTTAAACATGGTTGACAACTTTACATCCGTCTATGAAACACAACTACAGACTTGCTTTTGCCTTTTTCTTCCACAAATTACAACTGCTAACCAACCATTTCCTGTCTTATCCCATCTCTAACTTTGAAACAATTACAGACATATTAATGCTTTCTTACAATTACCTTTAATGTATGCATAGTCACTCCTAGTCATCTCCCTTAATTTCATCTCATTTTTTTTTAAATATCTTTCTCTCTCACACTGTCCTTCTCAATCTCTCCATCACTCTCTCACTGTAATGTAATCTTTAACAACTTCCAAGATATCTCATCTTGTTTATTCAGGTACTGGTGATGGAATACAAACTATTTTTACTGGTGATATCATACAAAATATGTATACTGGAGATATCATACAAACTATGTACAACAGTTATGGCATTCACACTATATTTATTAATGACGTGATGTTGTTGTTGATATTCCATAGCTGCAGAGCTGTCTATTCTTGGTAGCCCAACGCCATTCTTAGAAAAGTACAGGTTTTCTGCAGTTGGTCCAAGGTTCCATATAGTGTGTTGGCAATTGTCGGAGGCACCTGTAGCAGGTTTTCCTAGCATTTATGAGTGATGAGCACTTGATGAGAAAGTGTCTGGTTGTTTCGTAAGGATGAAAGCAGTGTCTGTCTACACACAGGTAGGTACTGAGGATTAATACGGTTTAAATGGCATCTGACTCTGGTGTGTCCTGTTTGAAACTGGACATGAGACTTTGATTTTTTCCTGTTGAGTCTGTTAATGCTGTCATTGTCTTTCGGATGGGTCATTTCATTAAGAAATCTGGCTGAACAGATGGACAAACAGGCTGACTGGTCAAAATGTCTTTAATGAAATGACCCATCCGAAAGACAATGACAGCATTAACAGACTCAACAGGAAAAAATCAAAGTCTCATGTCCAGTTTCAAACAGGACATGCCAGAGTCAGATGCCATTTAAACCGTATTACACTCATCCTGAAATTCCTTTATTTGAATGAGATTGCATTAACAATTATCTATTGGATTTCCAACTGTTATTGTTTTTTTCTCCCTTTTTACTCTACACATATTGCTGCCAATTCTAGTCACTGGGGCATCAAGGGAAAGAAGCTTTCCAAAATTAAAATTGATCAAACATTATCCTAGGTCAAATATGCTCCAAGACAAACTCAGCAGCCTTGCAGTATTATCCACAGAATGTGATGAAGCAAAAAAAAAGATAAACAAAAGCTTCAACACTGTAACAGTAATAGTGACATACCGTCTTGTGACGTCAATTGATTATTAAGAAGGTTCAGTTAGCTTTTAATACCTAGTAATAAGCAGTAATAAATACGTCACAAATAGCAACAGATTTTTGATGCCACATAGCTAGGTGACAGTAAATAAATTAAAAAGTAGTTGTTGAGTTTTGATCAGTCCAGCAAGGACTGTATATTATCCCCTTCCATGATGAAGAGACTACTAGATACAACATCATCATATCTGAAGCAGTCAACGAATTACATACAGATCATAAGATTAAGCTAATTGATAACTAGCTGGTTGACAATGGCATGGATTGTTTAAATTACTCTGGATTGAGAACCTCATACAAGGTGCAGATTCCTCAGTATGATTAAGAAATTTGTGCCATTATCGTTAGAGTATGAACCCATGTTAATAAAGCATAATTCACTTTTTACAACGGAGGATCAAGAACTGTTAGTACATATTTTAATAGGCCATGATCAGATGATTGTGTACTTGTGATTCATTGATGAATTGTTTATTAGTTAAAGAGAGTCACGGAATAAAAAATGTTTAACATTAAACATAAAGAAAACTAAAGAAGGAGGAATGAGAAAACAGACTACCCAGGAGAACTCCTGTTTTTATATTCTCACATGGTTTTTAAAAGTACTGCTCATAAGAAGACTAAGACCAACAATATGAACATAGAATCAAAATGAGGATTAATCAACAACTTCACACTCACAACAATTAACATTGCTACTTTTGTAATTGTTGCACATTTTATTCATCTATATCAAAGATTTGCTTGTTGGCAACTTAACATCATGAATTTTGAAAAACCACACTTGAAAGAAAGAAGAGTAAATAAACTAGAAGTTTCTTGTTTATAATCCGACAGACTTCTGTCTTGAATTGTATTTCAAGGTGAAACTTAATTTTTTTACTTCATTCATAAGAAGAAATTAATTGCTGAATTCAATTGGTTTTTCATATCTGAATATAATTGCCACGGCTCTCACATGGAACAGTGCTATAAAAAGGATAAAAAATTAGAATGTGGCGCTCTCTCTTCCAAACCTCTACACCTCATGGTAGAAGAGGAACTACTAAATAAGTAAGTACCTTAGAATATCACAAAAAATTGTGTACTACCACTAACACAGAAAAGTTGATCACTGCAAACCATTGTGAAGAACACATCAGTTGATAATCTATAATAAATTTTAAAAAGCATATATCCACTTGTCGCAAAATTTGCAGGTTTTCAAACCAATATTACACTGAAAAACTTTTAAACAGACCTGAGGTTGAATAGCTCATAACTGTAACGAAGCTGACTTATCTGCTATACCCTTACATTACATATGAGGTCTCACTACACCTGTGACACTAGGTAAAATACTCTCCAAGACAGATTCAACAGCCTTGCAGTATTATCCACAGAATGTGATGAAGCAAAACAAAACAAAAATACATTCAACAATATTTTTAACCAATTTGCGCAACAGAAAGCAAGAAATATGCCTTTATAAGTATGGTTTTGTTTTTCCATACGATTTTTGTCAAAATATCATCATCCCAGTAATAATTTTCCTTTGTTTATGTTGGTTATTATTGCACTTATTTTCTATATTTAAAATGTTATATGGATATTTCAGAACAATCACACATACAGTGACTTTTCTGTATCAGTATCAATGGTAACCAGAAATTGTTCTTTCTGACCATTTTGAAAAACACTATTTTGTATTTTTATTAAATTATGGAAATGCAATGGAATGCATGTGCTGATTTTAAAGGTCTTTTAAATGGCTGTAGCATAAATACTAAACAAAGTACTGTATGAAAATTTTTCAAGGAAAATATGTAACAACTTCCTTGGTACTTATGCTGTAGTGAACCAGAAAAGACATTAACAAATCAGCGCAATCATTGCATTGCCCTACTGTGCAATAGTTTTTTTACAATTTAAAACAAACAAAAAGTCTTGTTTTGCATATAACTTCCAAGTGCAATACTCAACTCTAGTATAACTCAATTATGTATATGTACAAATGGAGCTTGCGCAAATGGAGGAATTGAGTGCATGTACAATATGGATGATGCTGATGATGTCATACAAACTGTGACTGGTGATGGGATGCAAACTGTGACTGGTAATATCATACAAACTGTGACTGGTGGTGTCATACAAACTGTGGCTAGTGATATCTTACAAACTGTGACTGATGATGTCATACAAACTGTGACTGATGATGTCATACAAACTGTGACTGATGATGCCATACAAACTGTCACTGATGATGTCATACAAACTGTGACTGATGATGTCATACAAACTGTGACTAATGGTGCCATACAAACTGTGACTGATGATGCCATACAAACTATGACTGATGATGCCATACAAACTGTCACTGGTGATGTCATACAAACTGTGATTGGTGATAGGATACAAATTATTGGTGCTGCTGATATGATATAACATATAGGTAAGATAAAAAAAGAAAAAAGGTGATTCCTCTTACTAGGACAAAAGACAAAGAAAATAACCAATGTTGCAGCCATAAGATTTTTGTCAGGGAAAGGTAAGAAAGTGAGAGTTTAGTAGGCCACCTAAGAATATAAATAATAAATGGGTACTACCCGTAAAGGTGGCTAAGACCTAGCATGCCTGCTGGTAAGAAAGCGTGCCACAAAAACATGAAATGGCTGCCACTTCCGGGTGTAAACAGCAGGTGCTAAGAAGGGAAACGGAACAAGAAACAACCCAAATATAATAATAATAATGAGTTATGGAGACAGAAGAGGTTATATGAGGTAGAAGAAGACAGAATGAGTAAAAGGGGGGAACAACAGGAAAATGGAAAACAAAGTTTTGTTGTTGTTGATGATACAAACTATGTACAAAACTGATTGAATAAGACTATATATATATGGGATACTAATTATGTACTGAGGACAGGACATGAACTGTGCACTAGAGATTGGACATGAACTGCGCACTAGAAATGGGACATGAACTGTGCACTGGGGATGGGACATGAACTGTGCACTAGGGATGGGACATGAATTGTGCACTAGGGATGGGACATGAATTGTGCACTAGGGATGGGACATGAATTGTGCACTAGGGATGGGACATGAATTGTGCACTGAGGTTGAGACTTAAAATGTGCACTGGAGATAAGATACAGACTAATGTTTATATTTTTTATGTGATGGGATAGCCATGTGCTAGGAATTTACAAATTGTGTGAACAGGTGGTGGGATACAAAATGTATGTACTGGCTATGGGATTAAAAAATGTAAGCATACTGGTGCTGTGATACACACAGTGTGTAAATGTGAGAGTTTCCTGGTTGTGTGAATACATAAAAAATCAAGGAAATTACACACATTAAAAACAAAAACGGTAGAAGGGGAACGACTAAGTAAGTAAGTAAGTAAGTAAAAACAAAACAGAAAAAAACTAAGGTATATATCTTATGATCATCAAGAAGTAGATCTAAACCACCAACTTGCTCCATGTGGTAGATGTGTTTAAAACTCATAATCTGTAATACATGCAAGCCATGCGGTCAACCCACACATTTATTTATCATTGATATCTAATCTCTTCTTCTTCTCTGATTCTTAGCCGCCAACTGTCAAAGCAGTCAGTGGCCATCTTGTCTGGTGGCGTCTTGTAGGGCAGCAACAAACTGCTTCCACTTTGCTCGGTCGGCGGTCATCCTTCATGCAGTGCCCCAGCTCTAGTTCATTCTTTGCATCTTGACCTCTACAGTTCTCCAACAAGTTTCGGTCGGCTTCTCTTTCGCTCTCCTTCAGTGGTCCATAGCATCCTTGTCCTTGTGAGGGCATCGGGGTCTCTTCTGAGAACGTGGCCAACCCAACTCCAGCATTTGCCAGCTATGATGATGTACATGTCCTCTTTGTTGCTCTGAGTAAGCAGTTCTTGGTTGGTGATGGTATTCGGTCGAAAGATTATGTGAATTTTCCTTAGATTGTGTGGAAAGAGGACAATTTCTACATTTCCTTCTCTGTTACTCTCCAGCATTCCGCATCATAGAGAAGCACAGAAATTACACAGCTCCCATTTAATCTTAATTTTTTTTTTGGTCAATGCTGTATTGGGAAGGTTTCTAGATGTTGTTTAGACAAGTAAAGGCTGTTCTAGCTTTATTCATTCTGTTGTTGATGTTTGATATCTAACACCTCTACAACATCTCTCAGTTAGGATCCACACCTGTCGCCATCCACTTCAATGGCCCTGACCACCAAAGTGCAACTGACATTGACGTGAATGCTATCAGATCCTGTTCCTCGGATGCCAGCAGTCGGTTCTGCCTTGAACAAGGCCTCATCCATCTTATGAGTTGGCTTAAACCCCATTTTTGAACACCCAGCATTTTTTATGTCTGAGATGTCATTTTCTATCTAGTCCCATTTCAATTATGATTTTGATCACCCTATATTATATATAAATATATATAAATATATATAAATATATATATATATAAATATATATATATATATATATATATATATATATATATATATATATATATATGTATATATATATATATATATATATATATATATATATATATATATATATATATATATATATATATATATATATATATATATATATATATATATATATAATTAGTTTGGTTGGTTTTTTTTTTTTTTAGTTTTTTTTTTAAAAATTCTCTCTCTCCCCCCCCCTCCCCCCCCCCCCCCCCCCCCCCCCCCCCCCCCCCCCCCCCCCCCCCCCCCCCCCCCCCCCCCCCATATTTATTCCCTTTTTTTTAAAATATTACTTTTCCCTCTCTCAGTTTTCCAGTCTTTGTTTTCATAATTTTTTTATGTTTGCTTTGAATTTACTATCTACTTCCAGTTTCCGGTACAGTGGAAGACATTTTAATTCCAACATGTTACACACATCAGGGAGTGTTTTCTCTTATTTTTATAGTTTTATGTTTCCCACTTAATTCTCACTTTATTTCCCTTCTGTATTTTGTTTGTTTGTCCCTGACGAAGGCCTTGTGGCCGCAACTTAGGTTTTTTTCTTGTCCTTTCTCCTAGTAAGACGTATTACATTTTTATGTGTTTTTGTTTTATTTTTTCATTCTACAGAGTTAATAAACAGTGATCAATCTGTCTATTATAAATCCTACATATACCTAGGCAGCAATATTATAAAGACAAAGCTGGAGGAAGGGACAATGATATCAAAATAAGAATACAAAAGGCTAGAGGCTCTTTCATTGCATTGGTAAATAAATGGGAATAAAAGAAATCAAGTCCAACACAAAAAAAAGAATCTTCAACTCAGAACTTGGAGAAAAGCTAGAAAAAGATGCGCAAGAAAACCAGAAATTGTTCTATAAGACCCTAAAGAACATGAGGAAGGAAAAACAATGCCCTCTCAAATTTATAAAGGACAAGCAAGGCAAATTGCTTACTGCCCCAAAGGAGGTAATGGAAAGATGGAAAGAATATTTCTCAGAACTCCTTGATGGTGAGCAAGGTCAAGCATCAGAAATGATAACCACTAGCACAGAAGAGAAAACCAATGGTGGTGAAGATGACATAAAGATGGAAGAACTGAAGGCAGCACTGGAGAAAATCAAGATGGGCAAAGCAGCAGGGCATGATGGTATAACACCAGAAATGGTTAAGTACATGGGAGCATCAGGCGACCTATTACTCCTAAGGGTCCTACAGGCAGCATGGTGCAACAAGGCCATACCAAAGGATTGGGAGATTGCCATCATAACACCGATTTTCAAAAAGGGTGACAATCGACAATGTGGAAACCACAGAGGCATATCCCTTCTCAGTGTCCCTGGTAAAATCTACTCTAGAATCCTAGAGCAGAGACTCCGATGCCTAGCTGAGCCACAATTGGATGAAGTCTAGTGCGGATTCCGAGCAAATCGAAGTACTCAAGACCTAATCTTCACACTCAGACAGCTGAGTGAAAAGGCCCTTGAGTACAAGAGTGAGATCCATCTTTGTTTCATAGATCTGGAAAAGGCGTTTGACAGGGTCCCCTGGAGCAAACTTTGGGACTGTTTGGCAAGGAAGAACATTCCAGCACCTCTGATTCATGCTATACAGAGCTCCTACAAGTTTTGCAGAAATTATGTGAGGACAGCAAACTATAAGTCAGAAGAGTTCAGGACCACCACTGGTGTAAGACAAGGTGATATCCTGTCACCTTATCTTTTCATACTCCTCATGGCCGATGTCATCAAGGCATGTAAGGAGAGAACAAGAAAGTATTCAGTGGGGTACTGGAAGATGAGACAGGTCTGTATTTCAGAGCTAGCATTTGCTGATGATGTTGTCCTGATTGCTAAATCAGAGACACATCTCCAATCCAATCTGCAAGTCTGGAAGGAAGAGCTGGAGAAGAGAGGGATGGTCATAAGCAGCTCTAAAACAAAATCCATGGTGATATCACGAGAAGAAAGAAGACATCAGATTAAGTTGGGAGAATAGGTCCTGGAGCAGGTCGACCACTTTAAATATCTCGGAGCTATTATAGACTGAAAGAGAGGCATCAAAGAAGAGTTGTCACTCGAAAAGCAGCGGCTGGGAGACTTTTTCAGGCCATAAATCGAACATTCCTTAGCAAGAAAGAGGTTGGTAAGAAAACGAAGATGGCTGTATACCGCTCCACCTATGTCCCAGTCTTGACATATGGATGCGAGTCATGGGCAATGACTACAACCCATAAAAGCCAGATCCAAACCTCAGAAATGAGGTATCTGAGGAAGGTGGTTGAAGTAACAAGAAGAGACATGATCCGCAACCAGACGATACGTCAAGGCCTAAAATGCCTCCCGCTGCAGACCCAAGTAGAACAGTCCTAACTAAGATGGTTTGGCCATGTCTGCAGAATGGGAGAAGATCACCTACCACAACAAGCATGGGAAACAAAGAGCCAGGGATCCAGACCCCCAGGATGACCCAGTGTCCGCTGGGAGGACAACATTAGACAATCTTTGAAGGACTGAGGACTAGAATGGAACCAGGCCAGGAAGAAGACAGCTGATAGAATAGTCTGGCGCTCTCTCTTCCAAACCTCTACACCTCACGGTAGAAGGGGAACGACTAAGTAAGTAAGTAACACAGAGGTCAAGGTTGTCATACTGTATGGCTCTGAAACATGGAGAACAATACCAAAAGTGGCAACCAGAAAGATGTAGACTTTCATAAATGGGTGGTCACACAGAACAAAAGGATTGAAATTGTATGGCAAGATCACCAAGATAAATAGAACCAAATAAATACCAATAGAATAAAGATTTGAGACGTTGCTGGCACTGGCTAGAATACATTTTGAGACAACTAGCTGACAACATTACAAGGCAGTCCTTGTTCTGGAATCCCCAGGGTAAAGAGAAATAAAGATAAAACAAAAAACACAAAAGAGATGGTAATTAGACATTGACATGAAGGCTTGGAAAGATCTTGATGAATGGCACAGGTCAGGAAAGCTTGATGCCTATTTGTTGACAGCTGGTGTTGCTGCATGGGGAACTGAAGAGTGATGAATGAATAAATCTATTATTTCTGTGTTAACAAAAAGGAACGCATGCCGTCAATGTGGGCAGATGCTGGAACTGGGTTGGCCACGTCTTCAGACAGGACCCTGGCACCATCACCAGAATTGCTATGCTATGGATCCCAGAAGGACGGCAAAAGAGAGGCAAACCAAAGACAACCTGGTGGAGAACAGTGGAGGCTCAGAGGCAAAGCATGAACCAGAGTTGGATGGACAGCACAAAGGATGATGGCCACTAACCGAGCAAAATGGGGACAGTTTGTTGTTGCCTTACAAGACAGCACTAGGTGTGATGGCCACTGACTACTTTGTCAGTCAGGGGCTAAGGATTCAACAACAATGGGGGGGGGGGATGTGAACTTACCTTATGATCTTGTTCAAATTTTAGATTTTTTGGAAATGGAAATTTTAATTCAGTATTTCTGGCAACCTAGAAAGAAATAGAAATAGTAATGAAGCTTATTAGCACACAGATGATATTAGGAGGAGGCTGTGAAATGTCAGTTTAAAGTAAGACATAAAAAATATAGGTCAGTTTGTCAGTGTATAAATAATGTAACAATCAAATGCTTTGACATGAGGATTTCAAACCGCATCTTCCATCATACTTTCTTGCAACTGCCTAGCTGGTGATGAGCCAGCTTAAGTCATCTCCTGTGAATACTAACCAATCCTGGTTGATAAAAATCAATTCGCTTTTTCATTTGCAGTATGGTAATGATAACTATTTATTTATTATGGGTGTGGTATAAAAAATCTTGAGGTGGTCCTACATGCAACAAAAAATGTTCTGGTGCCACCTTAGGCATAGGTTCGCCACCCCTGATGCAGGCATGTGAAGTAGCTGATTGTGCCACTGCAGCGTATGTAAAACTTGAGAGCACAAATGGAATGATACAGTAAGCATTAATACATGGTGTGAATTGACTGAAGGCATGCTCCACAAGCAACTGAATGGAAATGATTATAATTATGATAACTAGTATATATATATATTTTTTTTTTAAACTGAAACTTACTTCAGAATGTGGTTCCTGCTTAATATCTTCATCTAGACATGGAGTCATTGTTTCATTACCATCTGTAACCTGTAAAGAAATAAAGATAAAAAATATGAGAACATAAAAGTTGTAATAATTACTTAAGTGAAATATCATTATCCTCTAACAAGAAATTTTCTTCTACTTCAAGTACCATGCCTGGTGGTGTCTCTCCAAAACTTCATGTCCCTAGAACAATTTATCAGTTCTACTGTTGACTTCTGTCCATGCCATGATGTCTAACTGTCCATGCCATGATGTCTAACTGTCCATGCCATGATGTCTAACTGTCAAGTATCTTCTCTCTTTGTCATCCTCTATATCTTTTTCCTTCAATCGTTCTTCTTCTTCTTCTTCCTTGTTCGTCCTGAAAAGGACGTTGGTTGCATTATGTCTGTTTACAGCGGAGCTGCGATATCTGCGCCTTTCGGCCAACACATCCGACTTCAGCATGGCATTTTTTGGGACCGGGTTTGCCTTCCCTCTTCGATCCCTACTCTCTCAGCCAGACTGCAATGATGCAGCCTGTTTCCAGGACCACCACGTGGAGGTGGAGTAGGGTCTCGGTCAGCTCTGGCTCGCTGACCCTGATGCAAGCAGTCAAGCTATGGGGCGCTGACTGCATTCTCTATTGCTGCGTCTTTCGGTCCCCTTCAATCATTCCAGTTGTCACAATATATTCCAGCTTTCTTAGTCTCATGTGGCACATGGCATCCTGAACGTCTGCTACAAGTACTGGCAGTCCTTCACATCTTAAAGCTCCTTTATGTATTCAGTACATCCTTTTATTATAATCTCTTAACCTATTAATACTGCTCCCTCTTCTGATTTCAAACAACCAGATTTTGTGTCTTTTTTGTGCTCCGTTTTATTATTTTTCTCTCTGCATTTCTGATTTAGCCATACTCCTTCAGCTGTTTCCTATATCTTATTTAACCTATCATATTCTTCTTTGTCTTGCTCCTTCTTTCGTCAATTGATGTAAACATTTATCTGTTATTTATTTCTTCTTTGCAGTCCTCTTTAATTCTGGTATAATTTCTTTTAATGTTTGATGTATTGACTTCTTTAGTGTTACCTACATTTCATATACACTTCGTATTTCATGACTTCCAAACATGTTTTAGAATGACAGAAAAGCCACATGAAAAGCGTAGATCTACAGTTTAGACAATACCAAAGAGTTCTTCAACTTGGTATTGCCTGCAGAAGAGCGAGAAGCTCAGCAGCCCTAGTTAAGCAACAACAAACTCATCATGTAAAACTAATTGCTCCAAAAATCACTGTTGTAAGAGCACATGAATACTTTTGGTCCGTGCTTCCTGCATGATTTAAAGGGACCAAATGGGGAAATCTTCTTCTTCTTCTTCGTACACTCTCAGACGTCCACTTGAATGTTCTCAAAGAAAGCAGTAGTCAGTTTGAGGCTATTTGAATCCCGGTAAAGCTTTTCCACGAAAGGAGCTGGCGTCGGCCATATGCACTTTTTCTGTACCACATACAAGGGGCAACTTTAAAGCAGATGTTCAGCAGTCATTTTATCAGTGCCACAGTTACACTGATCGGTAGTTCCTATCTTTAGCTTGTTGAATAGATGGTATCTCAATCTGTTGTGGCCAGTGCGGAGTCTGAAGATTACCACTTGTTCTCTTCTGTGGAGCTGGAGAATCATCCTGTTGCCACTGACAGCCTTTTTTCTGCACCAGTGCTTAAGGTCAGAAAGACACCCCCACCTCCATTTTCTGTTGCATTTGTTGCTGATCCATCTGTGTATGCATGGGTCCAGGTGTTGCGTGGATAATGTTTCTCTATGTATTTTGTCGCTATGGATTTTCTATCTGTTGCAGTTTGGCTCTTTTTACTTTCAATTCCAGGAATGTTTTTTATCATTTTAGGGAAACGATTTTGTTTCCAAACTGGAAGCTCATGTGCAGTGTAGATGGGTTTAACAGTGGATATTTCATCTATGGATACTGCTCTCATTTGTGGTTTGGTTGATTCTACAAAATTACTTCGTTTGAGTCTTTGCTTTCTAAGAGCATTTATTCTATGGCACATTGGGTGGTCTGATATTCTTTTGAATTTTTCGGCCTGTTGCTGAGCCCTGCAGTCTCTTCTATCTGTCATTGGCTGGAGGCAAGTAATCTTTTTGAGTTCTTTTATAGGTGTTGACTTCATGCCTCCTGTTATAATTCTCATTGCTACAGGGAAATGATATTGATATATAAAAAATGTGAATAAATATATAGTCAGCATCAACCTAGTAAAGATTTTGCATATAAATATTTGTGACTGACAGTTAAATAATAACATTCTGCATAAAAACAATTTGTGCTAATCATACTCCATGGTGAATATAAAATGATCTTCATTCATTTTACCAACACATAAATAAAATTAGGTTCATTTAAAACAAAAGAGGTATAGATACTGGTAAAACTAATTAAGTAATGAGGATACAAGAACAGAGAAAAACTGGAAATATGCTGACAAAACCAAATGCAGAAAATGCTGTTGTTATAACTGTTTAACTAGAGCTGCTGAGCATGTAGCTCAACCAATGCCAAGGTTGTTGTTGTTGTTGTTTTGATGAGGTGATGGGTGGAGAGCGGGCACTTAACAGCTGACCATTATTGCCTCTTCTCGTTCCATCTTGGTCTACCCTGTTCAACCTGAAATTTGGTTATAATTGGGGTATTTAGTGTCATTTTATTTTTTAATTTTGTATTCAATTTAAATAGCTATTGTCTTTAGCAGTTGCTGATTTTAATTTATATTAGTATTTGTCTATTTTATTTTCTCTTTTGTATTGTTTCTTGATAACTATTGTCCTTTACACTTGGTTTTACTTTGTATTAGTATTTGTTCTTTTTGAGTTGTCTTTATTTTTTTTTATTTCATACCTTGTTGTCTTTCCTTGTCATATGAGTAAGTTAGTAAGTTTTTTTTTCTTTGTTTTTGGTTACTAACCTTATATGTTTTCCTTTGTTTTATGTATATATCTTTTAACTATTGATTGGGCATCTCTTGGGGCATCTATACTTAAAACCGTATCACCTGTCAAGTCTATATTGTGATTTCTATAGTAAGTTTTTAATTCAAGCCTTTGTTGTTCATACTTTTTACAGTGGATCAGGTAGTGGTCTATGTCATTCTCTTCCTGACATTCTTGGCAGTGTGGTTCTTCTATCATAAAGTATGCTGCACCGAGATGGAGACTCCACAGTTTTTTGTTTGATGGCATCTTTAATTCTTCTCTGACCTGGCACGTCCTCGTTGGTTCTTTCAGCAGTTTGAACGCATGTCTACCTTTTTTACTGTTCTTCCATGTTGTCTTCCATTCCTCATTTATAGTTATCTTCACTTGGCTCTTGATCTCTGACCTTCCCAGTCCTGCTCTTATATTGTTTTTACTTGTTCTTCCATTCTTGGCATTCTGATCTGCCAACTCGTTACCAGCAATACCTATGTGTGCTGGAACCCACACTAGCCTCACACTACATCCTCTGTTCCCTTGTGATGTATTAATTGCTAGAATTTCTTCCTTTATGTCTGGCCGGCTACATTTACCTGGGTGTTCTAGTGCTTGTAGGGATGATAGTGAGTCTGTAAATATCATAACAGCTTCTGGTGGGTTATCTTTGATTATTTCTAAACTTTTAAGAAAGTTGCCAAGGTGATTTCCCTGGTGCTATTTATAATGTAGATCTAGGGTTCCCTATGGTTTTTCTGCCATTCCAAAACTTGAGAGTCATGAGTTCCAGCTTCTTTCCTAGGCACTCCATCTTAGCTCAGCATGCATTTAAAGAACTGTCACATCAACTGTGCATTCTGCACCATCCAGGGGTGAAGGCAGCTCTCCAAATATGCAGGGCTCAAATACTGTTCTCTGGTTCTGGGTCCTACTTAGGAATCATCACGTCCTGCACACAGCCACATCTCAGCTCTGCTCACCTGTCACCTTTCCATTGTGGGATCCACCTGCATGAAGCCAACTAGGTAAAAGCCAGTTAACTGATTCCCCAAGTTTAGTGTGCAATGCTGGGTTCTCAACATGTTGCACCATAATGGGAATCATGGTGCAGGGCTGTTCTACTGACCCCTGAAAATTGGCCAGGGAATTTAAGAACTCAGAGGTTGATTGTTTCCGGGATGCACCACGTGGAGGTATTTCAGGGTCTTGGTTAGTTACCTAACTCTGGAATTTATACAAGCGCAACAGGTGCACCAAATGTATCTAGAATACCCTTGAGCTCCTTAAAGTGCACAGGTCTTAAACAAATACATGTCCCGTCTTCCTGTCCTGTGTCATCTTTTCAATGCTTCTATATCCCTTTATGTCATGTCTCCAGTTCCCCACTACCTCTCTCATTCTGAGGGTTATCAACAGATTTCCTCAGTCTGTGTCCTATTTAAAACTAGCTTTTTTCACCTTACCACTTGCTTCACTGGCACCTGCCTGGCTCCTGTTATCAGTTTCACATTGGTAATCCCAACACATCATTTCAATGCTTCTGTTCCACACAAACATCAATTTATTAAATCTTTAACTTCTCAGCTGTCGCCCTTCTTGTTCTTCATTCCTTAAGGCAACATAGTAGGACTTCACTGTACTTATGATAAATACAGAACTATTAGCAAAGTTAAGGTACCAGCAAGAAGGTGGGACATCTATTAAACCAACCCAAAGTTAAGTAAGAAAAAAAGACATTCACTGTAGCAGAGGAAGATGTGCTGATAAAATTCCCATGCAAGTACTTGAAGCATCAAGGGAGCTGAAAAACATCACCGAATAAGGAAAGCATCACAAATTAATACTAAAAAGTAATGGATATCAAAGAAGGAAACTAAGCGTGGCAACTACAGACACAAGAAATAGTAAAACATAACAATGGACAGAACATCCAAATCTCAAATGCCACACCTCACATCATCAAAAAGGACTGCTCAAGGAAAGTCAAAAAAATATGGACATGGGCAGACTTAAACTTCTGGAAGAGAGGACACTCTATCATACAAATTACAAGAGATGTACAGGTAGTGGATTAAAAAGTAAGTCTCACTTCACACATTAGTTATTGTTTTATTTTTTCAGCCAGAAATGGGAACTTTCTGTCAGCAGATCTTGAAGTCTGAAAAGAAACAATAAACACACGTCTGCACAATGACAACACACTTTTATTATTTCACTGCAGAGAACTAAAGGGGAGGAGGAGCAATTGATGTTAAGTCAAAATTAAAAAAAAAATATGAAACTTGCAATTTTCTGATAATCTTACATATTAATCTAATACCAAAGTTAATTGTTACAACACAGTACAAAAAAGGTATATTTTGATTAAGAAAATATTACGTTATGATGACCTTTTTGCAAACATATACCAAATTCTGGCCTGTTTGTCCAACAGTGACCAAGTTTACACCCTGACGTATTATATATTGTTTAATTCATCTAAATCTGCTAATTACTGTGAGGTCTGATTAACAGAGTGGTTACAGTGCTTGTCTCTTATGCCAAAGTTTTCGGATTCTGAGTTCAAAGCCAGGCAGCATCACGTTCCAGACTACTCAGCTGTAAATAGTACCTGACTCCGCTCTTGAGTTAAGGATGGCAAAAGAAATGAGGAAGGAAACTGGTCACCCCACTTCATAAGGCTGGACCTAGTAAAAAGATCTCTCTAATGCTTCACTCTCATATGGCAGTATCTGGTGTGGGATTACCTTGTAGGTTGCTTTCATCAAGAATGCAAACTTCACAGCCAAAATTAGGATTTTCAAGTCAAGTTTTCTGCTGTACATTTTGTTACAAGAAAACCTGCATGTTTTGGAAGGTCTTCAGCTTTCTCCACCACAGGATAGACTCGATTCTAAACGTTTCACTGGCTGTGTGAACCCTCATGACCCACAATGTTGAGCTTGCAGGTGTTAGCTGTATTGTGATTCCTTGCTGATAGAAGTGTTAGGTCTCACTGTCCTAGATTTTTTGTTTTTGTTGAAAATGCTTCAAAGAAAGAAATGCTCTCATGATCTACAACTGGAACAGGCCAGTTGAAGAAACAAGACTCAATCTAAAATGCAGATACATTTCCTAACTTCAATATGGTAATGGGCAAACAGTATCATTTATAGTCACTAGTACTAAGTCAGATACAGGTCGGTAACCAAGAATGTAAACACCCAAAAACTAATAATAATAATAATAGCCCCTTCAGTCATAACTGACTATGGGAATGCGCCCCTGAGGTGGCAGCCCTCAGCTGCTTATTTTCCTGGTGCTCCTTTCGACGTTTTCTCCTCACCTCTGCTTCTTGTGTGAGTGTCTCTTCGCCCAATCTGAGGTGGCGCCGTAAATAGCATCGCCACTTAGTGCGATCGGCAGCTTCATCCTCCCATGTTGCAGGATCCATGTCCAGTGCCCTCATATCTCTCTTGCACACATCTTTGAACCTCAGCTGTGGTCGCCCAACTGTTCTCTTGCCATCTGCTAATTGTCCGTAGAAGATATCTTTTGGGATGCGACCATCTTCCATGCGGCGAACATGGCCAAGCCAGCGAAGTCTGCGCTGTCTAAGCAGCGTATACATACTTTGAAGGCCAGCACGTGACAACACCTCGACATTTGTCACTTTATCTTTCCACGAGATGCCGAGGATGCGGCGTAGACAACGCAAATGGAAGGTATTGAGCCTTCTTTCTTGCTTAGCATAGGTCATCCAGGTCTCGCTGCCATATAGGAGTGTGCTGGTGACGCAGGCATTATATACCGCAACTTTGGTCTTCATTGTGAGTTTAGAGTTTCCCCAAACACGCGATGTGAGGCGGGCAAAGGTAGCTGCAGCTTTGCCAATGCGGCTGTCGATTTCTGTATCCAGTGAGAGTTTGTCATTGATGGTAGACCCTAGGTATGTGAAGTGGTGCACCACTGCCAATTCATAGTTATCGATAGTGATAACTGGTGCAGCACCCACATCCTGACTCAACACATTCGTTTTCTTTAGACTTATTGTGAGGCCAAAGTCCTTGCATGCTTTAGTGAAGCGATTCATCAAGCTCTGAAGCTCCTGTTGGCTTTGAGTGACGACTGCAGCATCATCAGCGAACAACAAGTCTCTTATAGTGACCCTTCTGATTTTGGTTTTTGCCTTCAGCCTTGAAAGATTAAACAGACGGCCATCTGACCTAGTGTGAAGGCATATTCCTTCAGTTGCATCTCTGAATGCATGTTTCAAGAGTAAGGCAAAGAAGATTCCGAAGAGGGTCGGAGCCAGAACACAGCCTTGTTTAACGCCACTTCGTATATCAAAGGGCTGTGACGTGCTTCCAGCATATTGGACTGTTCCCTTCATGTCATCGTGGAATGACTTTATCATTTCCAGCATTTTAGAAGGGCAGCCTATTTTCAGGAGGATTTTAAAGAGTCCATCCCTACTAACCAGGTCAAATGCTTTTGTGAGGTCTATAAAGGCGATATATAATGGTCTTTTCAGCTCTCTTGATTTTTCCTGAAGCTGGCGGAGAGAGAAGATCATGTCTGTTGTTGATCTGCCAGCTCGGAATCCACACTGTGCCTCTGGATATATGTGCTCAGCTAACTTGTGTAGTCGCATTAAGATGATTTTGGCAAAAACCTTACCAACAATACTAAGAAGAGAGATGCCTCTGTAGTTATTGCAATCACTTCTGTCTCCTTTATTTTTATACAGTGTTACAATCTTGGCATCTCGCATGTCTTGAGGAATAGTTGACTCTTCCCAGCACTGGCACAGCATCCTATGCAGGGGATGTAATAGCGTGCTCTTACAGCATTTGATTAAATCAGGAGGAATCCCATCACTGCCTGGTGCTTTGCCAGAGGCCAAGCTATCAATGGCCTTGCTGAGTTCCTCTAATGTTGGTTCGGCATCCAGCTCCTCCATAGTTGGCAGACTATTGACAGCATCAAGGGCTGCAGGTGTAACGGTATTGTCTCTAGCGTAAAGCTCAGAGTAGTGCTCGACCCACCTCTCCATCTGCTTACCCTTATCGGTTAGCTTCTCTCCGCTGATGGATTTTAGCGGTGCCGTCTTACTTTTATGGGGGCCAAGTGCTTTCTTTATACCGTCATACATTTGTCTAATGTTGCCTGTTTGCGCTGCGATCTGGATGCTCTCACTGAGCTGGAGCCAATAGTCATTTGCACAGCGTCGAGCAGTTTGTTGAACTTTGCTTCTCGTAGCCCTCAGGATCTGTAGGGTTCTGGCACTCGGTGAACGTTTGTATTCATTCATAGCACTGCGCTTAGCTTCAATGACAGGTGCCATCACATCTGATGAAGCATCAAACCAGTCATTTGACTTTGCCGTTTTCTTACCAAAGGTGGCAAGTGCAGTACTTTGAATGTGTTCCGTAGATGCTCCCAGTTCTCTGTAATAGTGAAGCTGGAGTGTCCTCTCCAGGGCGCGAGCTTGGGCACAGTTATATAGAGATCAAGCTGTTGCCCATGCAGCATGTTCCCCCTCTCCACACAGCCGGTAGATCCAAAGGAACGGCAGTAGCCGATACAGTTTGGTACCAGCCATGTCGCAGGAGTTGCCAGAATAATGTCGAATCGACATTAGACTGCCTTAGGGACTCCGACTCCGGATTTATCCTCAGGGTTTACTCCCGAAGCCTATTCCACAAATGGATATTCCCGCAAGGAAGCGGTGGTTTGAATTCAGAGTTCCTTCTCTTAGATAAGCTACCAACCAAGGATCACGAGCCCTATCTGCCCGAAGCTGCTGGTTTTAAGGCGCCAGTCGCTCGCCTTTGCCCCTTCTCCCGTCAGTGGAAACAGTTCCGCCGGGCTCAAATTGAGCCACACATGAAGGCTGGGAGCTGGACTTGGTTGTCAGAGGCTGTTTGAGGCGCGTGCCATAGAAGTATTTTATCTGCAGTGAGAGCTTATCCTCACTACAACTCCCGGCAATAACAACCTTTGGAACTAAAATATTCCAAAAACTAAAATATTCTGAAAATCAAGTGTTTTTTGACCGACCTTTGGGTGATTTTCAAACTGATATTTGGGCAACTTGGGCAGTTTTTTAGTTAATTTGGGTGAATCCTAAAACCCAAAAAAATCTGAAAACCGAAACACGGCCGTCCCTGAGCATTTCGGATTCTGGGTTATCGCCCAGAAAGTTAGTAAATGTTGCAAAAAATGGTCGTCACTAAATTTTATGATCTAATGGACTTTATGGCTGCTCATTATTTAATGCATAATCATAATGTTTGTTATGTATATGTACTAGTATTCTATTTCAGACTCACACCACAAGAGCTTTTGCTCATTAATTCCACAGCACACCAAAGTTCTGCACAAGGCTTCACAGCCATACTGTCAAGAATTATTTCTAAAGTCAACAAAATATATAATCTGATGAGTAAACTTGCATGTCAAGACTGCAATGGAAATCTGACTGCAGAAAGTAATTACAAAGTAAATTGAAGTTTTCTTCAGAATGTCATGTTTTGCTGCTAAACAAAACTGTTGTGTCCAATTACGCTTCATCAGTTAATGAGCAAGAGTCATTCAATGTAAGTAAAGGCACTGAGTTACCATCTCTCTTTTCAGGAATGGAACAGTATAAATAATTTTCTTGCACAAATTTCCAGTGAAGCTGTCTCATCCTTCAACTTTTCCTCTGCACCTATATTTGTTAGTTATTAATTCGGAAGGCTAACAGATCATCCAATGTACCAGAAAATAAAATGACTGGGCACAGATTTAGCTGAAGCTGAACAACTTTGTACAAGCAACAACAAAAAAGATAACGGCAGATCCTTTAAATGCCCAGCTGATGCCCTATGATAATAGATTCTCTGTCTGGAGTAAACAGACCCCACCCTAGATAAACAAGAACATTCCTGGCACTGTAGAGTTTAAAAGCGCTAAATAAAGACACAACCCTATAATATATAGAAGAACACCACTCAAGCAGTCAATAGATTTAGTGCATACACAGACAGATCAGCAGCTACCTCAAATGCAGTTGAAATTCTCATTTTAAACAACAGTATGTAGAAAAATTATCAACATAGACATTTTCAAGCAACATTACAGCATCGAAGGTTGTTTATACCTTGATATCTTTCTCTATTCAACCAGTGTTTTGCATCAACATAAACTATCAATTTTAGAGCAATCTTGTGAAACCAACTTAAAATTTTAGTGAAAAAAATATCCAATGTAGCAGAGGAAGACATACACATAAAATTCACCATGGGAGCTGAAAAACATCACCCAATCAGGATAGAATAACATATTAAAATACTAAAAACTGGCAGATAAATACATTAAGGGTCACACAAAAAAACACCAGAAATGAAGGAAGCACATCATGAAACACGAAAACTGACACAAAACCTGGACATTGTATGTGAGAGATTATGACATGCCTTGTCACAGATGTGCATGTCCTCACAAATAAACTGCCAGACATGCTCCAGGGTATTAGGCCCATATTTTCTAGACCATCGGCATACTAGGGGTAATGTAGTCAGCACCACACCGGCCGCCTTAACCTTGCCAGAGTAGCTCTGGTACCCAATTCATGAAGCTGGGTCGACCCTGGAGCCGTTTACGGCCTAAAAAATCCCACCTGAACTGGGGATCAAACCAGGGACGTCAAGCTGGGAAGCCAGTGTACTAACCACTGCGCTACTGCTGCTTATTTGTTGCATAACTGTAATATAAATTTTAAAGGTATTTAACTTGGAAATATTCATATTTCAAGCAAGTGCTAGGAATTAACATGCAAAATAGCATGTCAGATGGAAGATCAAGAAACTAAACATATCTAGCATTCACATCTGAAAAGCAGAAAGCAAAACAAAAAAAGATGAAATAAAAAGCCAGATAGGACACTGGATATGCTGCTTACATGATTTAAGTTTACTGCAAGTGATTTATTGTGTATAACATCATGTCCATTCATCACCTATCAGTTCTAATGGAGAATAGGCCTTCAAAAAACACACGCCAAGCCTTCATGTCTTGTGCTACTAGTTCAAGGCCTTTTATATCTTCTTTACCCCTTTATGCCTGTGTCTATATCACAATGTCTGTCCACAGTTATAATCCCCTTGTCAAGAAAATGTAACTAATGTTTCATTAATTAACACCAGTTTCTAATTAGAAACTTTCCATCCATTGCATGTTAAAACTTATGGATGCGAGTCATGGGTAATGACTACAACCCACAAAAGCCAGATCCAAACCTCAGAAATGAGGTATCTGAGGAAGGTGGTTGAAATAACAAGGAGAGACATGGTCCGCAACCAGATGATACGTCAAGGCCTAAAATCCCAACCCCTGCAGACCCAAGTAGAACAGTCCCAACTAAGATGGTTTGGCCATGTCTGCAGAATGGGAGAAGATTGGCTACAACGACAAGCATGGGAAACAAAGAGCCAGGGATCCAGACCCCCAGAGTCCGCTGGGAGGACAACTTTAGACAATCTTTGAAGGACCGAGGACTAGAATGGAACCAGACCAGGAGGAAGACCGCTGATAGGATAGTCTGGCGCTCTCTCTTCCAAACCTCTACACCTCATGGTAGAATGGGAATGACTAAGTAAGTAAGCATGTTAAAACTTGTATTAGAGCATATTTCCCATAATTTATCAAAAGTATGATGAATTTTTTTTTTGTGTGCAATAAATTTTGAAAAATGTGGCAAATGTTTTACTATTTTTAAACACTAAATTCAAAACTGAAGATCTGCTGAAGTTATAAAAAGTTTGTTCTGAAAAAAAATTTAAAATTATAATGATGAGCTACCTATTCAGAAAACCTGGACATTGTATGTGAGAGATTATGACGTGTATCATAACTGAAAAAAAAAAAAAACTTTTGTGAACTGAAACCATCACTACTCAACTCCTCATGTAGCCTTCAACAAACTTCTGTCAGGTCTTCCTGTCCCATGCCATCAGCTCAAGGTCGTTTCAGGTCATCCTCTTTCTTTTCATGTCTGTCTTCAGTTCTCTTCTCCATGTGTTCTCCAGTCTTCCTCTACCTCTCTTCTGCCTTGTAATGCTATCACTAGGTTTCCTCAATGTGTGTCCTATCATGGTATTGCTATCACTAGGTTTCCTCAATGTGTGTCCTATCATGGTATTGCTATCACTAGGTTTCCTCAATGTGTGTCCTATCTATCATCATCATCTTCTTCTCATCTCTTGTTCCTCTGGAACTTGTCTCATTCATGTCATAAGTTCCACATTTGTGATTATGTCACAACATTTAAATCCTATTCTACACAAGCACCCATTTATGAAAGTTTGTAGCTCCCTTGGTTGTTGTTCTCCATGTTTCTTAGCCATACTATTGAACTGAAATATTGTATTAAAATCTAATATACCACCATTTCCATGGCAAACAAAAGCCCATTATCCATTAAACTGACTGCTAAACATTACTATTATTATTGTAATTTAAGCCTACACATTTTAATTAAAATCCTGCAATAATTTATGAAAACTGCATTTCACCATCGCTCCTTCCCTTAACTTTTTGACTTCGGAACAACGCTCAGAGCATTGGTCAGATCTGACACCCTGTGGATGGCTGATTATATACTGATGCAAGATGGAAAATTTGAAAGTATGAATAAGTACCAAACTGCCCAAGATAGCCGCACTGAAATTTGGCTTGAAGAAAATCTGCAGAAATGTAAGTATTAGTTCCACAGGAAGAAAATAGAGTGAGAATCACTGGCAGATCTATTTATAGGGATACTGGAAATTAACTGTCTCTTAGCAGGTTGAGAATCCTCTGAGTTGACTAAGAGCTAGTAGGCATCCAGGTCTCTTTTCTCTAAGGTACTGAATTATTAGAAAGAGCCCCCATTAATTAAATACAAATATGACATAATCTTACAGTATTAGACATCACTGTAACACCAAAGAAGAGCCAATAACTAATCTTGATTTTAGAAAATTACAATGAAACTTTACGGATGAAAATAAAAAATCTGTCATATATAAAGAATATGTATCAATCAAATATGTATAGAATTTAAGATAATCAAAAATGCAATAGTGTCTATAAAGTTACTGACAGTTTGTCTCAGGACTTATAGAATTTCGCTTGAGTTTTGTAAACAAAGACTATTTATATCTCATCATTAGGACTATGAAGAAGTTGACCACAGTGGTTGGTTCTTGATGGTGTAACTTATCTGGATTCCTGACTGCAATCCCAGTCACTCCCTGATTTCTCCAGGTGTAAGAAAAGGGTTGTGTGTTAGGTGCAGATCTATCTCAGAGGTTTTAAGTTCTCTTTCCCTGATCCAGGTTTCTCGTCATCGATGAAGATGGAAGCTCCTGGTGTAGACTACCCTAAAGAACTGGGGAAGATACAACACGACTTCAGTAATCCTCCATTTGGGAGAGATTAATTATGAAGTCTTTGTGTCGCCTGTCCATCAGAATTCATAGTACAGACCAATATGTGTCTTTGTACTGCTGGCTCTACAGTTTATACATGTGAGACAAACAATATGTATGCCATAAGGTTATTTACCGTCTTGCTTAAGTCAATAAATCAGATATATCATAAAAGACATCTTCAGCATGTACAGTTAACCACCATCACTACTGGTCCTTCATAACACATTGTGTCTGCTTAATTTCTACCATGTTCCCCAAAGTATTACAAAAAATCCCAACTCTTGTTACAATCAGTACTCAATGGTTCTGGTTCTACTCATTATCAAGAAATGGAATGTACCATGATACAAAGCCATTCATATTTCTGTGATATTATTATTATTAAAATGCACAAGCTGCATTTAATTACACTAGTCAACAAATTTTCAAAAGTTATTTGTACCAGAAATTAAATATACCATTTCTTATTGATTTTGACATGCTGATTTCAAATATCATAATGAAATTCACCAATTGGCTCTGGTTTTTTTTTTAATGATGAATTTACATTACAGTAATACAAATAATGTATGCTTGTTTAATTCTCTGGGGTGAACAGCTAGTCTTTCTACTTTAGCATTATAAAAATTGTGGTTACATACTCAATTAATTGATATTTCAACATAAAATGATAGAAAAAATAAAAACATTATTTAAAGTTCACATATCATGTTTTAAAATGGCACATTTGAACCCATTCCGTCATTATTCAGTCGCTGTTCGAGCTCTCTTTGCTTGCTTCTTGTAGTCAATCGATGAGGTGTCTCTTGTCACAGTCCAACAGTAATCAGCAAGCATTGAAGGGCTCCAATTGCCTTGATACCTTGTCTCCGTAGCAGCAATGTCCTAGTGAAATCATTCAACATGCTCATCACTGATCGCTCCACAGTCTGACGTAAAGAAATCCAGATGAGAATCCAGAAAATGAATTTTCAAAGACATGTTGCAGCCAAGACTCTTATACTTCAGAAGGAGATTTTCTACAATTTCATTGTAATTATCAGATCTGTTGTTTCCAAGAAAATTGTCCACCACTGACTTAAATGCTAGCCATGCTGCTTTTTCCTTGCCATGCAACACGCAAAGAAACTCATCATCACGAAGAAGTTTTCGAATTTGCGGATCAACAAATACTCCCTCTCTTATTTTAGCTTCACTCAGTCTTGGAAATTTTTGATGAGGTATTTGAAAGCCTCATCTGTTTTCTCCAATTGCCTTGACAAAGTTTTTCATGAGACCCAGCTTAATGTGCAAGGGTGGCAACAAAATCTTGCTGGTGTCGACAAGTGCTGGGTTCTCAACGTTCCTACTGCCAGGCTGCAATGACTGCCTGATTGGCCAATGTCTTCTGATGTAATGGTCACTTCGTGCACAGCTATCCCACTCACAGATAAAGCAACAGTACTTGGTGTATCCACCCTGTAGTCCAAGCAAAAGAGCGACCACTTTTAAGTCACCGCAAAGTGACCAATGATGATGATCGTAGTTTATACACTTCAAAAGCTGCTTTATGTTTTCATAAGTTTCTTTCATATGAACTGCGTGACCAACTGGAATTGACGGTAACACTTTACCATTATTCAACAAAACAGCTTTAAGACTCGTCTTGGATGAATCAATGAAAAGCCTCCACTCTTCCGGAATGTAATTGATTTTGAGGGCTGCCATTAAACCAGAAATGTTGTGGCACGCAGAAAGGTCACCCTCTTTGAAAAAGAATGTAATAAGCGGCTTCTGGCGGTTCCTATACACAGAAATTGTAACATCTTCTTCCAGGAGATTCCACTGTTGCAATCTGGAACCCAAAAGCTCCGCCTTGTTCTTCGGTAAATTCAGATATCTTACAAGATCATTCAGTTCACCTTGGGTTATTAAGTGTGGTTTAGTGGATGTAGTTTGCTCAAAATCTGGGTCGCTTGAGGTTGATGGGTTCAGGACCATCAATGTCCTCTTCTTCATCAGTGGAAGCAGCTGAAAATGATTCTGGCACTTTGGGAACTGGTAGGTCATTGCCATATGGTACCGGACGTATTGCAGAGGGGATGTTTGGATATTCCAGAGCCCATTTTTTCTTTTTTGATATGCCTTTCCCAATTGGAGGGACCATGCAAACGTAACAGTTGTTGAGATGATCAGTGGGCTCTCTCCAAATCATTGGGACTGCAAAAGGCATAGCTTGCCTTTTGCCAGTCAACCACAGTTTAAGATGTGCTGCACATGTATTGCAGCATATGTGTGGCGCCCAGCTCTTTTCTTGATCTCCTATTCTGCAGCCAAAATACAAACTGTACGCCTTCTTAATCACTTTAGTTATATTTCGTTTTTGTGATACAAATGTCACCTCACCACATATATAACAGAAATTATTAGCACTGTTCACACATGTCCTAGGCATTTCTAACTACGATACTTTTGATAAGGACAAATGCACTAACTAATGGCAAAATTTTATCAGAGATAAGATATTTATACACAAAGGTGATGTAATCATAGGTAGGATTGCATCATCAACTTCTAGTTACATTTTTATTGGTCATTAGAACAAATTATGCAATCGCCCACAACAGTTGCGTCATATATATATATATATATATATATATATATATATATATATATATATATATATATATATATATATATATATATATATATATATATATATATATAAATTGACTGTAATTAAATAAACTAGTAGCATATATCTTGAAAACTAGAGCCAATCAACATTTTTTAATGTCATTTTCGTTTTCAGCACACCAAAATTAGTTAAGATCAGCTATTTTCATTTCTGGTACATTTTGGTTGTTGACTAGTGTTATCTATCTCAATACATTTTGGAAGTGAATTATTCCTTTAAACAAATATGGAGCATTAAAATACTATCTCAGCACACCTAAAAGTTAGCAAATATGCTTTAACTTCCATTCAATGGCAAAAAACCCAGGGAAGATAACTCATCCATGAGATTATAGTTAACAATGACATCAAGGGGAGATAATTCATCAAAATAGAAACTAGTCTGCTATGACACTCAAGGCAGATATGTATCTATCAAATGTACACAAAATTCAGTCTTACTAATTGGTTATACTCATGAAAAATAACAATCTATAATGATATTACATACATGTAAAAGAATGTAATCAACATAAATATATATATTTATCTCACTCACTCACTCGGCTGTACTTTTGCAAACAAAGCGAAGCTTTTGTCAAAATGAAGTCTTACGCTCTAGGCTGCTTTCATTCAAGTTGAGTTCTTTTCATGACCAAAGTTTTTGGATTGCAGTGCCGGAGAATGGTTAGTGAAAATCTTAAATACTGAAAAGCAGTGAAATCCCATATTATTAGAATGGGTGGGTTTGAAAAAAAATCGAAAAAAGGTGATTCGTCTTACGAGGACAAAAGACAAAGAAAGTAGTCTACGTTACGGCCACAAGGCCTTCGTCAGGAAAAGAAAGAGAGTGAAGGCTAGATAGGAGACATAAGAACTTAAAGAAATATATAAAAAAAAATAATTCACAAAAGATCATCCATTTAATACAGTTCAGATTTTAAAACACATAAAATGACTTCCCCTACTACTTAATCAGCTAATTTGTGTGTAGTTAAGCAGCACAAGGGCGTACGGATATTATTACAATTTGTGTGCCGATTCGTGTGTTTGTTTTTAGTTGTTACTGCTTTATATATACAATGTCTAAGCCTCCTGAGCAAATAACTGTGACAAACTACTTAGAAATATTGTTGACATAACAATGATTGTTTAGTAGTCACAGTTTGTTGCCAAATGACGGAACCTGTGCAGAAAGGCTAGACACCTTAGATTTAACTGATGAGTGGGCATGGTCCTAGCGTGGCCGATTGAAAAGCAACAGGAACTAGACCTACAGTACCATCTAATCACTAGTCCTAGGTAGAACATATAGGAATGCTATTAAAACATGAAACAAGTGTAATTAGATTTTATATAACGTTATTCTTGTTTATTTGTTTGAAAATTACGTAATGTAATATTGCATAATTTTTTTATTCATAAAAGGGAAGACAGGAAATATTGGGGTGAATAACACTACATATACTAACTTCGGCCATAATCAATGTATTTTTACTTCTTAAATAGACTGCCTTGATGTTTTAAGACTACAAAGAAAGTTTTATTATCTGCAACAGTAAGTTGTCTTTGGTAAGCTCATATTTTACAGTTAACTTTTTAGTTTTTTTCAATTTTACATGCAATATGTTTTAAGTATACCAAACGCACTTGTGTTAATATTATCAAAGACACTACATATTACAATTCTCTATCTATTTCTTTACAGTTTGGTATATAATATGTATATGTTCACAGAAAAGATTAACATAAAATTTACACTAAAAGATAGTACACTTCATCTTTCAGAATTCTTCAAAAAATAATTACGGCACAGAAATAAAGGGATACTCACGTAAAATCAATGTCAGGTTAGACATAAAATAATAACCTGAGATTTCGCCTCGAGTATTAGCGGGCGTACGCAAAAAAAAAAAAAAAAAAAATCACATTTGGAAGTTTGTTTACCTTAGCTTTTATAAAATACCGTATCCTACAAAAACATAAGTCATTTCCAGGAGATTAAAAAAAGAAGCTGATACAATGTGTGTTTTATCACCTGATTATTTCCAACATATAGTAAAAACACGGGATCCATTGAAGAAAGGCAATAAATTAGTGAAAACATGGCATATAAATAATCAACAATTGATCAGCAGACTCAGGGATCTTATAACCCAGTTTGTACCTGGTGTACTTATAATCTCATGACCTAGCCTATATAATTGATCTAGATCTCATAACACAGTAAGTTCCTGATGTATCTATTCCTCATAACCCAGAACCTCATTTATCTATGACTTCAAAATCAAGTAAGTACCTGGTGTTTCTATGATCTCATAAATTTATGACATTGTAATCCAGTAAGTACCTGATGTTTCTATAATCTTATAGCTTAGCATGACTGAATTAGATCTTATAACCTAGTATCTAATTTATCTAAGACCTCATTGTCCAATACTGCATTTATCTATGATGTCATAAGCCAGTATCTGCATTAACTATCCCTTAACATAAACCAATTGTATTTATCTGAGACCTCATAAACCACTATGTACCTGGTCTGTCTGTGTTGCTTCTACCTCTCGTTTCATCCTTCCACCAACTGTTTGAGCATTTGTTGCAGGAATATGAATGACCTTTTCCTCTGATCTATGAGAAAGGGAAGAAACTGAAAATATCACTAAAACAACTATTCAGCTACTCAAGTTATAAGAAACGTATAAGAATGCAGTAGACCAGATGTAGCAAAAGAAATATTATTAACAAATACTTACCTATACTCCAGAGGATGTTCCATTCTAATAGCTTGGATACCTTCACATGTGGGCATTGAAGGAAATGAAAAGGCGGATAAAGAAGCTAAGAAAAGTAGAAATAGTAGAAACCAAATGAATGTGGGGATGAGTAAAGCAGAGATCAAATGCTTAATTAAAAGAATAATAACTGACAAATGGACAGTAGAGTGGGATGGTAGCTTTAAGGGCAGACATGCATATAAATTGTTCAAGACTCCAACGAGAATTTGTCAGGTATCTAGAGAACTAAAAATTCCTAGCAATAAGAAACTTCTAAGACTGCAACTAAGAATGGGATATTTTAGAACAGAAGAACCTCATTGAGCAGAGTGTCTAGAAATAAAATAATATAGAGCATTTCTTACTAAAATTTAGTAAGTATGAACAACATAGTACCAATAACAGATTATTTACAAGACTTGCAAACATTGAAAGAGAAATGCTAGCTGTATGTTTTGGAATCAAACGCTTCCACACATTTCTTTTCAACCGCCCATTTACAATTCTCTCAGACCACAAGCCACTTGAGATGATTCATAAAAAACCAATAGCTTCAGCACCACCATGACTACAAGCTCTGTTATTGTAAACACAAGGTTATGATTTTAATATTCAGTATATCCCAGGAGAGGATATAGGTCTTGCAGATGCTCTCAGCAGACTACCAAACCCCAACAGGATAGCAGATCTTACCCCAAACATCAAAGTTGATTTTGTCAAGTTTAGCGATAATCGGCTTGAACACATCAGGGAAGACACAATGAGAGATCCTATTCTTAACTCTCTCAAAGAACTGATATACCATGGATGGCCAAGCTCTATCAGGGAAGTTCCAACACACCTCCGTCCATACTACTCTATGAGGGACGAGTTAATCATCGAAGATGATCTGATCCTTAAAGGAGATCGCATTATTATACCAGAAACACAATGCGATATCATCCTTAAACAGCTCCATAATAGTCACCTTGGTATTGTGAAGACACAACTGAGAGCAAAGAAAGATGTTTACTGGCCACAGATAAACAAGGACATAGAAACACTATGTAAAAACTGTTCAATTTGCCAAGAACATGCCAATAGGCAGTGCAGAGAACCTCTCATACCGTCAGACATACCATTGAGCCCTTGGAGCATCATAGGGACTGATATTTTCTCCATCGACAGTAATGACTACCTTATCATTGCTGATTATTACAGCAAATTTCCCATCATTGAGAAACTTCCACAACCCTCACCATCAGCTGTTATTGCAGACATTACAAAGAAGTATTGCAGCATATTTGGCATCCCAGATGAAATTAGATCTGACAATGGTCCACATTTCTCAGGTCAAGCATACAGAAATTTCACTAAGGACTGGAAAATCAAACACACAACATCATCGCCTAGATACCCTAAATCTAATGGTTTCATTGAGAGACAAATACAAACTATCAAGTCAGTCATGAAGAAAACAAGAACAGAGGATATACACCTAGCACTCTTGAGATGGAGAACAACACCAATAGACAGTAAGATTGACAGTCCAGCAGAACTCATGTTTGATAGAAGAATTAAAGACCTTCTACCATTTAAGGTCCACTTCCGTCCACAACATAAAGACAGCACATATGATCAACTTCAGCATCGTCAGCAGGTTCAGAAGTCCAACTATGACAAATGTGCTAAAGACTTACCGCCATTATATCCTGGTCAGCATGTGACTATCTACAACCACAACAATGGCACATGGTCAAAAGCAACAATCATTTCAAGAAACCTTGAACCCAGGAGCTATACCTTAAGACCAGATAGCAGCAACAACGTCCTGAGGCGAAACAGAGTGGACATCAGAGAAATCCCACAGAATACAACAGAGAACAGAATTCCCATGCTTTCAACAGGCAATGCAGTAACTCCAGACCTTGGTACCCCACAAAACCAACAACCACCAAGGACGAAATCACAACCAACTCAAGCTAAACCAGGGACTTCCATAGAACCACCAGCCCTTTACACCACTCGTTCTGGCCGTACAGTGACACCTCCCAGCCGATACAGACAGTGACATATATGCTCACACTGAACACTACACATACTTATCCTTTCTCACATGAAACATTTCGTGTAATAGTTTTTCCCATCTTTTTTTTTTTTGTTTTTTCAAAAAAGGGGGGATGTAATATAATACATTAAAATGCGAAACTACACATTGTAATATAATACATTAAAATACGAAACTACACATGTACGATATATTCTGTAAATAAAGATGGCAGCAAACTGATTACGCTTTACTTTGTGAAACTTATGTGTGCCTGTGAAGAGGACGTAGTAACGTATATATGCATACATCATAACATTACAGGGTGCAAGCACTAAGACAATGCTCAATTTTATAAATCTTTTATTCGAGGAAAAATAGATTATGGAAATATAGTATATGACTGCTGCACACAGTTCTTTCTTCTTTGATCCTTAGCTGCCGACCGTCAAAGCAGTCAGTGGCCATCACGCCTAGTGGCGTCTTGTAGGGCAACAACAAATTGATTCCACTTTGCTCGGTCGGTGGCCATCCTTCGTACAGTGCCCCAACTCTGGTTCATTCTTTGCATCTCAGCCTCCACAGTCCTCCGCCAGGTTGTTTTTGGTCGGCCTCTCTTTCGTTTTCCTTCAGGAGTCCAAAGCATAACTGTTCTTGTGATGGCGTCGGGGTCTCTTCTGAGGACATGACCAACCCAGCTCCAGCGTCTGCCAGCTATGATGGTGTGCATGTCCTCTTGCTTGCTACGAGTAAGCAGATCTTGGTTAGTGATGGTATTCGGCCAAAAGATTTGGTGAATTTTTCTTAGGCATGTTGTGTGAAAAGAGGACAATTTCGACATTTCCTTCTCTGTAACTCTCCAGCATTCCGCACCATAGAGAAGCACAGAAAGCACACAGTAACAAGATTAAATTGGACAGAATTCAGCATCAGGCTTTATGTACAATAGCAGGTGCAATAAGATCAACATCAATGGGAGCTATAGAGGTGGCTTTAGGAATTCTACCCTTAGAATTACGGAGAAAGGAGTTACGACTAAATTACATGAACAGAGTTATGTTAGATAAGTCTCACCCAGCACATACAGCTTTTACCAGATGCCAACTAACAACTCAGGCCAAGCCAATGAATACCACTAGATACCCTACAGCAGCGGTTTCCAACCTGTGGTACGCGTACCCCTGGGGGTACGCGACAAGACGTTCAGGGGTACGCGAAAAAAATTGAGTAATGGCGGAAAAAAGATACATATGTCAACAGCGTAAAAGACAAAAGTTGTGAAATTAATTCAACGCTATACTATACAACATGAACTGTGTGAGACAATCTCCGCCGTATTTTTCTCTTGCGCGCCACTGGCGTGCTATCTGCTTGGACTGGCGTGTGTGAAAATCTATGGTATTTCGTGTGACCACAATTCAATATTTTTACACAATAGTCTTCATTATGATGACTATGGGATTATAATTGGGCCGTTGAATATTTCATCAAAAATATGACTTGTTAGATCTTCCACACTATCTATGAACGTCTAATGTCCCGGAAGTAATAGTGTCGATTCTTGACCCAAATTTTACAAACGCGAGACAGTGAGACAGTGTTTCTATATACAGTAGTTTTTGTCATTGTTTTAACTTAACTTAAAGTGATTAATTGTTCAATTCGTGTATTATCAGATATGGATCAGTGGTTGAAAACCGGCACAGTAAAAAAAGCTGAAACATAATGTGGAATGTGATCAATCGCCAAGTACTTCTCAGGACACGCCTAAGACGTTGGTGCAGGATAGTGAAAAGACACGATCTTCAGTTTTACATAGAGCTAAAAAGATAAAATACAGTGATGAATACATGAAGTATGGGTTTTCGTTTATAGGAGACGAGGACTGTGCTAAGCCCCACTGTGTAGTGTGTCAGGAAGTATTATCCAATGGTAGCATGAAACCTTCGTTACTCTTGCGGCATTTACAAACAAAACACCCCAGTTATGAAAACAAGGAACGCATTTTTTTTTCCAGCGCCTATCGAAACAACAGAATGTGACATCGTACTTGTCGTCAGCTAACAAAGATAACGAAAATGCGGTTGAAGCCTCCTACCATATTAGTTATCGTATTGCTAGATGTGGTAAAAATCATACTGTAGCTGAGAATTTAATTTCTCCTTGTATAAAAGATGCCGTTCTGTGCATGCTCGGGGAGGAACATGTTCGCAAAATGAACGCTATCCCTCTTTTGAACAATACAATTTCTCGAAGAATGCAGGATATGTCTGACGATGTTGAAGTGACAATAATAAGTAGAATTAAAAATAGTAAATTCTTTGCTATTCAAGTTGACGAAAGCACAGATATTGCTAATTTCGCTGTTTTGCTTGTTATTGTGAGGTATTTGAAAAGCAATGAAGTTGAAGAAAACCTTTTGCTTTGTCATCCTCTGTCAGGGCTTACAAGAGGTGAGGATATATTTCATGCTATTGATTCTTATTTCAAAGAAAAGGACATTAATTGGTCTAATTGTTGTGGACAATGCACTGATGGAGCCAAGTCTATGTCAGGTTGCTACTCCGGTCTTCGCGCTCGTGTCACGAAGGTAGCCCCCAATATAACCTGGAGCCACTTCTGCATCCACAGGCAAAGCCTTGCATCTAACCGCCTCCCTGGTGAATTAAAAGTCGTTCTTGATGAAGCTGTGAAAGTGGTTAATTTTATAAAGTCAAAGTCTACAAACTCGAGGCTTTTCAAAGCACTGTGTGAAGAGATGAATAGTATTAATTCTACCCTGCTCCTTCATACACAAGTAAGGTGGCTCTCTCGTGGTAAAGTCCTTACCCGGCTGTTCGAACTTAGACATGAAGTCCAACTTTTTTTGGAAGACCATCCTTTCCAATTTACTTCAAAGTTACACGACTGTGATTGGCTTCAGAGTCTTGCATACTTATCGGATATTTTCCTACAAATAAACAAACTAAATTTTGCACTTCAGAATAGCTCGGGAACGATCTTCAATGTTTCAGACAAAATTGAATCTATGATTAAA
This sequence comes from Oreohelix idahoensis, assembly GCA_024509875.1. NCBI lineage: Eukaryota > Metazoa > Mollusca > Gastropoda > Stylommatophora > Oreohelicidae > Oreohelix > Oreohelix idahoensis. The sequence goes on from JAMPIV010019001.1 coordinate 822,406, forward strand.
AAATTAGATTTTTGGAGGTCGTGTATTGAAAAAGGCCAGCCTGAGGTATTTGAAACTCTGCACAATTTCCTATCTGAGAACGATCTGCACCTCTCCCAGGAAATGAGCGAGAAAATAATTGAACACTTGAAAGGGCTAAAATCATCTTTCGAGAAGTACTTTCCGAAACCTGGAAAAGAGAACTACTGGATTGTAAATCCCTTTGAAGAAGAATATTTCCAAGCAACCGCATTATCAATCAACGAAAAAGAGAAGTTGATTGAACTTTCGACTGATACTACTTTAATAGCTGAATTCAAAGGAAAATTCTTTATTAACTTTTGGGGAGACATCAGCAGAAAATATGAACAGCTGACCGACAAGGCGCTTAAGTTTCTGTTGCCATTTACAAATACGGAGCTGTTTGAGAGGGCTTTCTCTTCTTATACTTTTATAAAAAATAAATACCGTAGTAAACTGAATGCAGGTCTAGAATTGAGACTGTATCTTATGTGGCCGTTGATAGTATTAAAGGTTCGGACCACTGCCCTTTCAGTAGATAGTATGTTGTAAGGTAAATACGAAAACCTCCTTCTCTCAGACTGACTCTACATTTTTCTCATATCCACTGATGATCAATCGAATTCACCTGATAAACAGCAGTGACAATATCAAATGTCGAACTTTATTAACATAAGTTGATAAATGGGTAACAATGGTATGCCCAACCTTCCTCTTCAAGGTTGACAGGCTTGTATAATAAAAGCTTCAGTTTCAAACAATCTCAGTATCAATTTTTCACATACATTGCTTTGTCTTCTTTACTACTGCTTGTTCCAGCTATCAAAATGTCATCTCATTCTTCAGGCGAAACTTCTTGTCTCTCTTCTGTACTGACTGTTTTATCTACGTTTTCTTTTCTTGGTATATCTCACTGAGAGAAAACTGGCCTTACCGCCAGGGCTGTCACTTTGCCAAGACTACTTCTATTTTTCTCTTCTGGTCTGACCTTGTCTGCTGAGCTACACATGCTAGTAATAGATTTAAAATGTTCAACATACCTGGTTTTCATTTTTATCAAAATACACTTTTTCTTACACAACCATCTTGTCCTCAGAATAAATACTATCACAAAAATACTGTCGTACACCAATTTATGATAAGTAATGTACTGAGCGGTTTCTATCACTCTTTTACTCACAGCACATTCTTGCTGACCACCTAAGCTGAGCGCGTTTTTTCATACACGTCTTACGCTGAGTGCGTTCAAGCCTCCCACTTTTCCACTTGGGAGAAAAACCCTTTTCTCTCCCTATGCCTAGCGCGTCTCAATCTCAACTCTAATCCCCGTTCTAACATTTCTTCGTTCGCCCCTAAACTGTCTTCACACATCCCAATTTTCCCGTGCGTACTTTTTTTCCTCAACTCACTAAACCTGCAAGGGACTTAATTCTACGTTATCTCCCTTTGATGATTTAACTGAACACTATACTCTCTTCTTTAAAGCTTACTACCAAATCATTACATGCTAATTTTCTCAACCATAATCGAGAACCTACTAAATCTGCTTAACCCAAATTCAACACTTTCATCTACCAACCGTAATATGTGGAGTTTCCTCCCTTTCGTCAAAGCACTCCTTCACTCATTTTATCTCCCTTCAACTAAGACAAATAGTCTATATCCAAATCCATTCATATTTCCCAAACCATTTTTCTACACTCTTTTACTTTACTAAAACCAAACCACCGTTCACACTTACATCACTTGAACATGATTTAAAAAAACTCTGTGCCTCAAAACAAGCTCAAGGATCGCAATGAACATTTGTCATGGTCACGTGACATGTGTGTTATAAAAAGTGATTTCAACTTTTAACAATAACAACGTTTTTATTATTATTATTAATAAATTAAATGTGTTAATTTGTATTGTAACTTCTGATTTTTTAAAATGTAAAAATATATGCACTGTTTGTTCACCTTTTTATTACATTGTTTTTTAATCCCGTGGTTGGCCCCTTTATTTCTGGTTATAATCTATAAATTGTGAATAACAGCAACTATATTAATTTCAAATATTTTGCTAATATTAGGGGTACAATTTATAGAAATGGGCTGACAAGTGGGTACGCAAGTGAAAAAAGGTTGGGAACCGCTGCCCTACAGGATGGAAGTGTATGGAGGAAATTGTCCATCTGGGTACATTAATTACATCAATTAATAAAAGTTGTGAATACAAGCCAGTGATTCCGCGCTGGGAGATCAAGAAACCAGACGCGGACTACCACCTAGCAGAGGTACTTAAGAAAACAAATAATATAGAAAATATTAAAAACACAGGCAATAAATATATACAACAAATATCAAAAAACAGCATTACTGTGTACACAGATGGATCCAAGGGAGAGGATGGCAAATTGGGGATAGGAATATATATTCCAATATGGAAAATGGCAAAAGAATATAGCATCATGGAAAATACATCAATTTTCAATGCAGAGATGGTGGCAATACTAAAAGCACTAGAAATGTTCTCTAATAACCCTCCCAAAAAACTTAACAGTTTTAACTGATTCTCTTTCAACAATTAAAGCACTTAGAAACTTAGGAGAATGTAGTAGACCTGATATAGCAGAGGAGATATTTCTGGCTACTACATACTTATATTCCAGAGGATGTTCAGTCTTAATTGCTTGGATACCTTCACATGTTGGCATAGAAGGAAATTAAAAGGCAGATAAAGAAGCCAAGAAAGGTAGATCTGATAAAAATCTAATAAATGTAGGGATGAGTAAATTAGAGATTAAGAGCTTAATTAAAGATTTAATAACAGATGAATGGAAAGCAGAGTGGGATAAAAATCTGACAGGAAGACATGCATATAAGATGTTCAAGGCTCCAACAAGAAAATGTCAGATATCTAGGGAATTGAAAATTCCCAGTAATAAGAAACTTCTCAGACTACAGCTGGGAAAAGGCTATTTCAGAATAGAAGAACCTTACTGTGCAGGATGTCTTCAAGACAATAATATAGAACATTTCATGTTAAAATGTAAGAGGTATGAACAAATGAGAATACCAATATTAGATTATTTTCAAGCATCAAACTTACCTACAAATATAGAAGAGATGTTAAGAATAGACAGACCTAAGGAGCTGCATAATATAGTCAAACAATATTTAACACGAACAAATGTTAATATATAGTGGTTGGGAATGTGAGGTTTGATGCTGTTCTTTCAATGCATATGACTTTTAACAGATGAAAGTCAATTAAATATCTGTTAAAGTCAGTTCTTTAACTGGAACCACCAGGCCTTTACACCCCTTCACTTTAATATTATTGTTGTTTAGAGTTTCTTCTTGATTTTGTTTTGGTTTTTTTTTTTAACATACAGGCATAATTGATAATTGTGATTTTCCCTATTTACAATGATTTGACAAATGTGATGCTACTTTCACATATCGGCAGTTGTTCATATTATTTGGAATTGAAAACCATATATATCCCAATTATAACCCATCAGAGGTTGAACAGGAAATTTTTCTTCATTAATTAAAAAAAAAAAAAAAAATATAAAGCTCAGGCAGAATAGTTATCACATTTGTCTATTAGTTGTTATTTTGTTTAGGAATGTTTCTTTATATTGTCATTCCATTCATTTTTTCTGTCTACCTTATCTCCTTTTGCCTGTGGCAAAACATACTGATACCTTGTAGTAATGTATTCATATAATTCTAGAATAATACTGTTAAAGGAGCTGTTTGCTTTATGAGTCAAGATTACACCACATTAAACACAATGAGCAGCTCATTATTTTGACTATCACTTTAAATAAAATATTTAATAGTAAAATAGAATAATAAGTGAGATATACCAGACTAAACAACGTGTATCCAGCTAAGTTTGAGCTCTTTTTTCCAGTGTTTGTCAATTGTACAGTTCTGCTGTTAAAGATTGGCTTGTTGCAACAATTTTTAGTAATACTGTTAATGTTCCTGCTGTCCCTTTTTCACTCCTTAATTGCAAGGAGATACTAATGTAGATGTTTAAACATTGTACATAAGAACAGATACATCTTAGCATAAACAGATTAAAAAGTTAAAACAAAACTTCACAGCACAAACATTATACCGTATATACATACTAAATAAAAACATATGAGAATATGAAATACAGACTTACATTCAAATAATTCACAAAGATAACATGTACGTAAGCAGAAAAAGAACAGTAAACTTTAATCAGTGAAAAGTAATCATAGAAAGTGGTACACAAATGTAGGGAAACAATGTTAAATAATCAAACAAAATGTGCAAAACCAATTTACAACACACAAAAATCTCTGGAAAGTACACATCCGACAGGGAACCAGAAGGCCGCAGCCCTTGCGGACAAGCAATCAACAAATCTGCTGTTCTTGGTGCCCTCATGTCTACAATGGGCCCATCAACATTCAATCTCTTCTGTGAGAACCTAGACCTCCTTGGCCTGCACCAAAAATATTTCATAAATATGCAGATCAAATTTTTGATACCATGCACAACTCTACAGTATTTCAACGTGCCGTCAGCATCGTCCGAGCTGAACATGCTAAGATTTAGCATCGTACCATCAATAAAAAAAAAGTTATTGACATCGCTGTCAGCTTTGATGCAACTTGGCTAACTAGAGGTCATAAGTCACTGATAGGTGTTGGCAGTGTTATCGACATCTTGGCTGGCATGGTCATTGATACGCACGTTATGTCTTCCTTCTGTTACACCTGCGAGACTACTGGACTGTGGCAACTGAAAAACCAGCCTGACAAATTTGAACAATGGAAAGCAGAGCATCTGAAGGACTGCTGCTGTAATTACGAAGAGTCAGCCGGAATGATGGAGGAAAAAGCCTGTGAGGTTCCCTGGCTTTGTTCAGTGGCAATTCATAAGCTATGCTACACTGTTTTGCTATCAGATGGCGATTCCAAGGCCTACAACAGAATCTGTGACATCAAACCTTATGGTCCAGAAGTTGACATAATCAGCTGGATAGTACCAGAGTTGACACATCCAGAGTGGAAAGTAGCGATTCACTCCTGTGGCTAGGCGGGGTTGCTGTTCGGAAGGTTCTGGTTCGATTCACGGTAAGTCTATCACTTCGGTTGTTTTTCTGTTGTCTAGTCTTCTACTTCTTTATTTTCTCTCTGAGTGCCTGATTACACACCTTTGTGTGTTGTTTGTTTATTTATTTATAGAAATCAAAAAGCTTTTAGGCCAAGCATCTGGAATAAACTCTAAACCCTTGGACAGGTGCGACTAAGGAAACGTCTGGCCAACAGCCAGAAATATGAGGCTGACAAACTTGTAAAAAGAAGAAAAATTAGGCAAGAGACAAGACATAGGTGAGAAAAGGAGCTGCAGGAAGCTCAAGGAGGTGCAGCATATGGTGCTGGACAATTTTAGAGACATCTGCCCCCCAGAATGGAGTATATTCTACAAGACAAGGTACTCGGTGAGTAAAATGCATTTTTCTCAAAATTAACATTTTATTAACAAAAAATTAAAAAACTAAAAACCTATCTGACAGACCATTATAAAACTTGGCATGCATGTAGAACACGTAGATATCTTTAAATGATCACATGGAAATTTAGATATTTTGGTAATTTTCTTTTATATATTTAAAAAAATATTTTTTCATACAAATATTGTGTATTTTTTTTTAAAAATCATTAAAAATAGAATTTTAAACTTATCAAAATAAGCATGTGATCAATTTTTTTAATTGTCAGTCACAACATGTGTGTGCAATGTGATAAAGTTTGGACAATAGGAAACATATGATTTTTGCTCTTGAAAATTGGTTAAAAATCCAATATGGTGGATGTTTTTTTGGTTACCATGGTAACAACATGTTTTTTAACAAAATAAACTATAGAATTTGGTTCATGGACATACACTGTGTCCTTTGAGTATATAAAAAGTGTGAAAATATTATTAGAACAAAAGTTAGTTTTCACTGTAGTGCATCCCCTTAAAGGTCACTTGGACTTTTAATCTGTCAAGCAGAATAAAGCACAGTGAAACTGGTAACAGCCTCGTTTATTTCTCAACATAATCTTCTGCTACCTAAGTACATTTTTCCCATTTACAGGCTATGAAGTGCACTTAATCCTGCATGGTATAATTCTTCACAATGACTGCAAGCTGCCTTTATTTTTAGCAATGTAGTCACTGAGTAAACTCAACATGTCATTTTGTCAGTCCTTACAATTTCTTTCATTTATTTATAAGTGATAACCATGAAAAAAAAATCATACAACTAATATCACAAATAAATGGGTTTTTCCGTGAATGTTTGTTTCAGAATGTCTCTAGTATATAAATATTGTGTTCAGCAAATCTTAAACATACAACATACCGGTATTTGAATGGCTTCTCCCCTCTACTTAATCTCTGTAATGGTAAACCTTGGAAAATTAATTTCCTTCGTATCTGCACATTTATCTATCTACCTAGTCTGTCTAACTATCTATCTAGTCTGTCTAACTATCTACCTAGTCTGTCTGATTCTGCTCTTGAGTTAGGGAAGGCAAAGACAGCGAGGAAAGAAACTGGTTACCCCACCTGACAAAGCTGGACCTAGTATTGTGAAGGCTTTAACAATTCACTCCCTAAGGCAGTATCTGCCATGGGACTTAAAGCTGCTCATCTATTGTAAAATCTCTGGCAAACAGGCACAGTCTCTATTCATTCAAAAGACGACTGTTAGAATATTACATGAGTTCTTATAACATACCACCTTAATGTGATTTTGTCTCAAATCACTGTCTAATTTATTTATGAAAGATTGAATTTTGTTTGTTTATTAGTTTTTTTTTTTCTTGCATTACTTTCTGTTATGATTTTTGTTTGAAACATACTTAAATTTTTTTAAGCACACCTTTTATTTTCACAATCACATGCCCAATAAAAGCTGATCATTTTCTCCTTAACTCTGTTATTACCAGTACTTTTCATTGTTCATTAGCTCTTCTCAATCATACTTTACCTAGCAGTCCATTGGATTCTTAATTTACTTATAAGAAACCTCATCTCTGTTTTTTTACTTCCAAACTTAAGGTGCAAGTACACTGTCACCCCGCTACAGTACAATATAGACATTAATAAATAAAATGGTACGGTATAGAATCAGTTTTACAAATTTTTGTTTTTACTGCAAAATGACAAAAATCTATGCATCACTATACCCACACTTGAACAGTTTAAAAACAAAGTATCTGCATTCAGTCATTATCAGCTTATAAAAAAAAAAAATCAACTAAGTGTGTAATATTTTCACAAACTGGGAAATGAGCTGGATCATCTCGTGATTCACTTAAATTTAAAGCATGGGGGGGAAAGAGACCCATAGGCAAAATTGGGGTCCAATGTCTGACCATGGTATTAAAGATCCTATGTTACATCAGGTCTGCAGTGCATATGGCTACTCTTATGTTCTCGTTTGTGTATGTTAGAGTTCTCACTGTAACCAAAGTTTAATCCATAAAATATGACAACTATGCTTTCTCTTCTTTATGTTTTCTCTTGTGTGTCCTGAGGTTCTCAATATACCAAAAGGTTAAACACCAAACATATAGTTATTCTTTTTATGCTCTCGTGTACTTTCAGGCTCTCATTAACCAAAGGTTAAACTTCTAACATCACACACTTAGTTATTCTCTTGTACGTCCTCTTATGTGTGTTTTCAGGCTGTCACTGTACCCCAAGTTTAAACTACAAACATCACAACTGTATGTTTTCTGTACTTCTATATGGATTTTCCCCTGTATGTTTTCATATGTGCATACATGCCAACTAGTACGGGTTACCTATTGTTGGGAGTAAGAAAATGCAGTTAGTTTGAATGCCCAGAACACCGCATCGCTACTCCAGTCCAATAGACACTCTTGTCACATGGTGAGACTGGCAGTGTGACAAGCTCGCAAATTGCAGGAAAGGATTGCTAACAAGGCATGTGCAAAAAGAGAAGAGAGTGTTACATGTCGTTTTGGATGTTAATGTTAATATGCAATACCAGGATGGTTCCTGTGGCCAAGATGATGTCTAGGGAAGCAAATCTCGCAGACACCGCAACCAGTCCCACACCACTCAAAATGATTTGAGTCACAATGGCCAAAATACACTTTAATAAAGACTGCACACAGCTCCCATACATGCCACATGCTATGGTTTACCCATAATCTGTACAAATTGTTTGCGTTTTCAGATGTGTACACCCTGTACATAATTTCTGTACAGGTTTTCTAACCCATTCCCCTTATTACTGTGTCTCAGCATTCTTTTATAAGGTCCTATTGAACACAGGATTTCCCAGTCTGTTAGTGATAATTAAGCACAGAAATAGACTAAATGATGACACCATCACATTATTTTTACAGTGTAAAATAAACTCCGACATTTATTGTTTGGGTTTTAAAACAAGTGAAGACCTGCTTTAAAAGGCAAAGTCCCTGTGCCTCATTTATAAAGCAGCCCCTGTAATTGAAAATATTTTTACACAAATTAACTCTTTTGATATGTTTTTTCAGTCTTTGTACAGGTTTTACGGGTCTTTGTACAGGGTTTTGGATTTTTTGTACAGGTTTTTCATCTCCTAGGTGTGGCATGTATGCTGCTCCACAAATAGATAGTTCACGCCAACAGGTAATGGCAGATAATATGCATTATACAAAATACCGTTGGCAGTCAGTCCATGTCAGGAAGGCTGTCCTTTTCTCAATAAGCTTTATTCACATCACTCGACACTGAGCAATAACACTTCTAGACAATACCAATAACTAGATGACTAGATACATCTCACCAAAGATCTTGATGTATTAGTAATAATAGAACTCCATTTTAAACACTTCAACGTTCAGGAGCCAAACACATTCCAATCTCTCCCAGCACTTCTCCCCTAGTTTCCTGTGAGCCACCCAAGCATATCGGCTTAACAACGCTCACCTGTCTTTCTCAGTGACCCATATAAAATAAACAAACAAAGAGCCCTGCTGAGCTAATCTATAATCGGCACAGTTGTTATGAATTTTAATCATAACAGAGAGTTTAGCAGAAAAGTATATGGAAAAAGGGGCATTCAAGTTCCAGCCGTTTGGCTGTTGAGATGTGTATCTGGGTGTGTTTGTATAGCCCATAAGATATATTCATAGATACAATATTCATTATACTGAAAGTATACCACTGTATTTCATATTTCATTATTGAAAGGATTGTTTAATACATATGAGTGATGATCTTAAAGATTATCAGCAGTATGAAAGCCTGAGTGACTATAATTATTATTAATCTTGATTGTGTACTAATTGCCTGACCACATCAATGGGCCTATTGTGAAGTTCTTCATGTTTATTAAAGTTATAAACCGTCACTCATCAGTTATTACTTTCTTTGAAGAAAGAGATGTGTGCAAAAAAATAAACTAATACTTGTTTGCCAGGCATGTAAGAAAGAACCCTGGACATTAACTGTCGTATCAATATTAGATATTTATAAACAAGCCTGCAGAAGCTACAAGCGAAAATAATCACGCAACACCTATACTCTGTACAAGTTTTTTTGTTTTCAGATGTGTATGTCCACACATACTTTCTGTACAGGTTTTTAAACCAAATTATATATATATATATATATATATATATATATATATATATATATATATATATATATATATATATATATATATATATATATATATATATATACTACTCGTCAAAAGTGAAGGGCCACCCTATTATTTTCAATACACTTTTATATAAGCGCATAGAATGATTAAATGAAGGAAGTTTTTAGTAAAAATGGGTGCAATATCTTCCTCTGACAGTCCTCTATGCACATTAAGCATAAAAACAACTCACCGACAACCATGGTGATCACGTGCAATTTGGTTTGCTGACCATAAATTCACATTTTTAATCGGTTTTTTCAAACTTCCGTACAACCAAACAGGTGAAGTAATAGTGCTGATTGACATTCCACATGCAATGGCGACTTTTCGTGAACAGAGTTCACTCTTAATTTGTTTTAAAATCAGCAGACTTAGGGTAGTTTCATCACTTGCAAAAACCATGCCACCGAGAAGAAGTCTTGACACCTTACAAAGAATGAGGGCTATAGCGAGGGTTGAAAGTGGTTTATCTGTCCGTGAGGTTGCCAGACTGCTTGCAGTGTGAATGAAAGAACAGTTTATAGAATTTTACACAAAAGACTGAACATGAGAAAAGTGTGTGCACGCTGGGTTCTGCGACTGTTGACACGTGAACAGAAGCAAACGAGGGTAAATTGCTGTCAACAGTTGCTCAAAAAGTGTCAGTCAAAAAACTTTTTGGAGACCATGGTGACAGTAGATGAGACTTGGGTACACCATTATGACCCCGAATCCAAAATTGCCAGCATGCAATGGAAAACCCCGGGCTCCGCAACACCTGTCAAGCCGAGAGCGCAGAAATCTGCAGGAAAAGTGATGTGGACTGTTGTCCTGTTGAAAGATTATCTGCCTCGTGGCAACACAGTTAATGGACAGTACTATGCAGATCTTCTCACCAAACTAAGAAAGGCTGTGACCAGGAAACGAGGGATAACGCGCACTCAAAATTTTCCTTTGCTTCAAGACAACGCGCCCTCTCACAAAGCACGGCTTGTGCAGCTAGCAGCCAATGATTTGAATATTGAAATTCTTCCACACCCACCATATTCTCCAGATTTGGCTCCATCAGACTTTTTTCTATTCCCAAATCTTAAAAAACAGCTAAAAGGAAATCATTTTGACAGCGATGAAGAAGTTATACTGGCATGTGATGACTGGTTTAGTTTGAAAAATAGGGTGTTTTACTCCCAAGGTCTTTTCAAGGTCAAGCAGAGATGGCAGAAGTGTGTCAATTCAGACGGTGGCTATATTGAAAAGGAATAAACACTATACAAAATTTCAGCTCTCTGTGACATGTCCTTCATGGTCAGGCCCAAGACTTATGTCAAGCCCCTTGTATGTGACTAAAGGGGCAACTATAGTAATGATACTGATGACAGATCAAACGAATGAGACTTATCAACAGAGGATACTCCAGTTGAAATTTGTGACTTTGTAGGAAAACCTGGATCTAAACACACTCTAGATCTAGATACTGTCCCTAATAATTATTACTTCAGTTTATTCATAAGTGAAGAATATTTTTCCAAATGTGATCAATACAAATAAGGAGAAAACAGCAGTGAACAAGAACTTATGCAACTGCATAGGTAAAAAAATGCGAAAAAAATTTTCACGAAGAACAGAACGAAAACATATTCTAGACATTCTGCAGAGACTATTTATGGCTGCCCAGTGTGTAATATTCATATGAATGAACTAGGGTATTCTAAAAAGAAAAGGAACAAGAAAAAAACATATTGAAGACTGACACTGAAAGGGTTTGTGAGTATTTTAAGCTGCCAATTAGGCTATAATGACTATTCCTATTTGTTAAGTTTGGTGGAGAATTAATTACGCTAGTGCAAGTTTATATTTTAATTGCAAATTATGAGATTGTTTTGTTAAAAAAAAACAAAAATTTAAATATAATCATGTGTTTTTATTATTTTCCAAATTTCCTTGAAATCCTTGGAAACTTCCACATTACATGTCTCAAAAAACAGGATAAAAGACTCTACAGGTTTTTTTTCTGTTTTTGTATGCTTTTTTTGTACAGGTTTTCCATCTCTGGGGGATGGCATGTATGATGTGTCTTTATAGATTATGATTTTGAGTAAAGCCAACAGGTACCCACTTTGAGTCAAATTTACACCAAAAACTTTACACTGATATATTGTTGTCCACCTGTATAGTTTCTTTTATGTGCTTTCAGGCTCTCATGGTAAGCAATGTTTAAAGCCCAGAAACATCCATTTGCACAAATATACCTAAAAAACCACGTCTTAAATCTTCTCTCCAGAATGTATTCTTTTGTGGCTTTCCAGGCTCACTCTCATAGTAAAACGAGCATCACAAACATCACACTTATAAGGCTTCTCTCCCGTATGCTTTCTTTTGTGATATTTCAGGTTCCCTCTTAGAGTGAAACATGCACCACATACATCACACTTGTAAGGCTTCTCTCCCATATGCTTTATTTTGTGATATTTTAGATTCCCTCTTAGAGCGAAAGATGCACCACATATATCACACTTGTAAGGTGTCTTTCCTGAATGTACTTGTTCATGTTTTTTCAGGTTCACTTTAACAGTGAAATAAGCACCACAAATATCACACTTGTAAGGCCTCTCTCCTGTGTGCTTTATTATGTGTGTCCCCAATGTCCTTGCATCTCTAAAACAAACACCACAAAGATCACATTTGTAAGGCTTCTCTCCTGTATGCAGTCTTCTATGTGCCTTCATTGTCTTTCTTAATCTAAAACAAATACCACAAACATCACACATGTATGGCTTCTCTCCTGTATGCTTTCTTCTGTGTGTCTTCAAGTCCTCATTCAGAATAAAACCAACACCACAACTGTCACACTTATATGGCATTTCCCCCGTATGTTTTCGTATGTGTCTCTGCAGGTTATGATTTTGAGTAAAGCCAACACCACATAAATTACACTTGTAAGGCTTTTCTCCTGTATGTTTAACTTTGTGTTTCTTCAGGCTGCTATTCTGAGTAAAACCAAAACCACAAACATCACACTTGTATGGCCTCTCTCCTGTGTGTTTTCTTTTGTGCTTTATCAGGTCACCAGTATCAACAAAGCTTTTATCACAAACATCACACTTGTAAGGCTTTTCTCCTGTATGCCGTCTTCTGTGTTTCTTCAGGTTACTCTTTAAACTAAATCTTACACCACAAATATCACACTTGTAAGGCTTCTCTCCTGTGTGTTTTACTTTGTGTTTCTTCAGGCTGCTAGTTTGAGTAAAACCAAAACCACAAACATCACACTTGTATGGCCTCTCTCCTGCGTGTTTTCTTCTGTGCTTTATCAGGTCACCAGTATCAACAAAGCTTTTATCACAAACATCACACTTGTAAGGCTTTTCTCCTGTATGCCGTCTTCTGTGTTTCTTCAGGTTATCATTTAAACTAAATCCTATACCACAGATGTCACACTTGTAAGGCTTCTCTCCTGTATGTACCCGTTTGTGGTGCTTCAGGTTTCCACTCTGAGTAAAACCTAAACCACAAACATCACACTTGTATGGCCTCTCTCCTGTGTGTTTTCTTTTGTGCTTCTTAAGGTCGCGATTATCAACAAAGCTTTTACCACAAACATCACACACATATGGTTTTTCTCCTGTATGCCATCTTCTGTGTCTCTTTAAACTTTCACTGAGGCTAAATTCTATATCACAAATATCACATTTGTAAGGCTTCTCTCCTGTATGTATTCTTTTGTGTTTTTTTAGGTTTCCGCTAACAGTAAAACCTAATCCGCAAACATCACAGTTGTAAGGTTTCTCCTTTGCATGTGTTGTCATGTGTGTTTTCAACTTATTAAAATGACTAAAGCTGAAACCACAATCATCACACTTGTAAGGATTCCACCCTGTATATTTTTCTTTGTGAATGTTCAGGTTAACATGATTTTTTTTAACTGCTTCATGAACATTACACTCGTTAAGATTCTCTGTTAAATGTTGTAGAGTATGTGCTTTTACTTCAATGAAATGAGTAAACTTTAAACCACACATATCACACATGTGTGTTTTCTCTACTGCATGTGTTATTTTATGTGAGTGTATGTTACTGCACATTTCTGAACCTGCAAAATTTTTGATGCCTAAAGTACCTGAATCAGAAACATCAACTTTATGTTGTGGCATTTTCTTACAATCTCCATCATTTAAAGTCATACTGCAATCAGTCTGTTTAACCTTATCCATGATGTCTACAACCATTACCCGACAGTCCTTGACTTTTACTGACTCTCTACATTGATTCGGTCTGTGCTCTCCAGATCTTATCTCAGATGCCAAACACAGTTCTCCTATCATGCCCTTTGTGGTATTTCCTGAGTAAACATCATGCCTCAAAAGCTGTGAGTTTCTGACACAATATATACTTTTATTATCCTTGCCCTCATTACCACGTTGGGAGTTGGTGAGGTAGAACTGTGTATAAAGGCACACCTCTGAAAAGCAGAAAGCAGTTATGATATTTATATAAATAACTGAAACTTTTTACTACTAAAACCAAAATGTCTTCAAGTTGAATTGAAATTAGAAATATAACTGAAACTTACAAATATACCTGAAACTTATTATAAATGTAATAATTTTATAAAAAAATACAACTGAAACTTATTTACAAAACTTCAACTATTTAATCAGATTTGACTTCAAATAATAAACTTGATATAAGTTTCAAGTGGGTACAAATTCTTAAATTGTGTTCCAGAAACCATACATTGTGCCAGAAATGCAAATCTTGGCTTGAGTAACAATAACCCCTAATTCAGCAAATTAAACAATGATGTTCATAAAATTATCTGCTGTAAAGATGACAATCGTATAAACAATGTGGAAATGATGGAATGAACTAGACAAATAACAGTGGAGCAAAGGTGAGTGTAAAGGGGAAGCAAATCTCACCAAAAAATGTTTGTACTCTCAACTAAAGCCTCATGTAGTTCCCTAGGGTCTTTGAAGAGATGGACAAGAGAATAGAACTACTCTACACTCAGGCATGTCATACAAGGCAACTAATATGAGGTTGGGCATGAGGCTGGCATCCTCATCATGTAGAACAAATTGCCCCAGAAACACCAGCTACAACAGCATGTTAATGCTTGGTGTAGGCTTTCTGCCTGTTAACTTACATGTCATCCTATAAGGGGCCCAGTTGTGGTGGTGACTCCATGCTCCATATGGAGTGCAAGTGAAAATCATCATCTCTATCAACTAACAAATAAACCTATATGGACATCTAAATACAACAATAGCCCTTCTAGACTCATTCAGTAGGGTATGGCATGCATGGATGACTAGATAACCACTACACAAAGCAATAATATCAACTACCCTTGACCCTAACACAAGTGGTCAATCTCTTTATATATGTATTGAACAGTACAACCAAACCAGGGCCAGTGTAAATAGCAAAATGCTCAGAAATTGTGGCAAATACAATCTTAAACAACCAGCAATGATAAACTCATAAATAAATCAAAGGGTATTAAGTTACATGTCATCAAAAGAAACCTCCTGTCTCACCAGCACTACCATAGGGAGAAAAACCACTGAAAACTAGATTTCAAAGCAACTCTTTTATCCCTTGCACTGGCAAAAGCAACTTGCACTAGCAAAAGCAACTTGCACTAGCAAAAGCAATGTCTCGCATCAAAAATCACCACTGAGTCAAAATTCCCAAAGCTCCAAGACTTATCACACAATCATGTCTCCATAACTAACTCTAGCCACCAACTTGACTGCTTCCTCCTCTCATCATGATCTAATTTCTTTCTCACCACACAACAACAATGGATCAACTCTTGAAATGAGTTCACTAACATAAACAGCTCCCTAATTCAAAACAGATTACAAACCAACCTAAACATAAGCTGCAAGTATTCTCATAATCGTTGTCTTGTTTCTGTGCATTTTCAAACCCAATAGCTATGACCTTTCATTAAGAATTTTAATTTTGTCTTACATCTAGTCATGCTCATGTGTTAGAAGAGCCAGGTTGCCTGTAAAATCAAGATTATCAAACCACTTTGCTAGAGTCCACTGAATTCCCCATCTGTTGGCAGTTCTTGTTTGTATAATCCAATCTTTAGCCAGTAAGAAAATAAAAGGTGACGAGGGATCGCTGCCATGCTCCAGTTCTTATATCAATTAGTGCTGTAAATGTTTCCTCAAGAAGAATTCTGCATTTCTTGTCTCTATATGTTTTCTTTATCTCATTAATAATCTTCAAGGGGAATCCATACAAGCCTCATCAATTTCCAAAGTGATTCTCTGCAATATCAAATGCTTTTTCAGACTGCAAATCCAACATAAGAGACGAATTCATGCGTGCAGTAAACCAGGTAAAAGTCAGAGATAAGTCTGAGGTTCTTGTGATTCCCACCAACCTAGTGTGCAATGCTGGGTTCTCAACAAGTTGCACCAGAGTGAGAATCATGGTGTTGTGCAGCCTTGGTGTGGCTAACTGATTCCTGATCAGTCACACAATTCGATAACATAGAGGTTGCTTGTTTCCAGGATGCGTCACGTGTAGAAGCTTCAGGGTCTTGGTTAGTGCAAACACTAACCGCAAAATTCAAACATGAGCAATCTGAATTCCTTTACATATCCCAGTATTGTGTGTAAAATTGAAATGTCATGACATATTTTGTGCTTCCTCATGACACATGGATGTTTCACCTCATACTGGTTAGAAACCACTCTTCTGCAGAACCTTTAAAAAATGTCACCACAATGTCTTTTTTCCTGACAATTATGCTGACTAGTAGAATTTTATCCTACAGTAAAAGAGAAGTGATCAGTTCTCTTGCAACAAAGGTTTTCAGTCAACCTGGAAGCAACAAAATGAAGGAAATATGGGTCTCATAATTATGCATCCAACTATTTGCATATCAACATGAACGACTGACTCACCATCTTTTACATGTGCCACTTTATCCTCTCCACACAATCTAGGCTGTTTGGCTTGATCTATTTCTCTTATTTCTTCATTCAAGCTCTCAGCATTATTTAAATCAGACTTGAAGTCCTGAGGGCTGATAACTTCATCAGACATCTGAAACAACTGTAAGAAAATACTCTTGTTATGTAGAATGTATGTTGCCAATATATGTTTGCAATAGTTCTTAGGTCCTTTCCATCAAGAATTATATCTGTTAACATTCTAACGATTTCAATGTGTTAAACATGGTTGAAAATTTTACATCCGTCTATGAAACACAACTACAGACCTGCTTTTGCCTTTTTCTTCCACAAATTACAACTGCTAACCAACCATTTCCTGTCTTATCCCATCTCTAAATTTGAAACAATTACAGACATATTAATGCTTTCTTACAATTACCTTTAATGTATGCATAGTCACTCCTAGTCATCTCATTTTATAAACCATATCTTTCTCCCTCACACTGTTCTTCTCAATCTCTCCATCACTCTCTCACTGTAATGTAATCTTTAACAACTTCCAAGATATCTCATCTTGTTTATTCAGGTACTAGTGATGGCATACAAACTATTTTTACTGGTGATATCATACAAAATATGTATACTGGTGATATCATACAAACTATGTACAACAGTTATGGCATTCACACTATATTTATTAATGACATGATGTTGTTGTTGTTGTTGATATTCCATAGCTGCAGAGCTGATTATTCTTAGTAGCCCAATGCCATTTTTAGAAAACTACAGGTTTTCAACGTCCAAGTTTCCATATAGTGTGTTGGCAATTGTCAGAGGCACCTATAGCAGGTTTTCCTGGCATTTATGAGTGATGGGCACTCCATGAGAAAGTGTCTGGTTGTTTCGTATGGATGAGAGCAGTGTCTGTCTACACACAGGTCTGTGCTGAGGATTCTTCTTCTTTGATCCTTAGCCGCCGACCGTCAAAGCAGTCAGTGGCCATTACGCCTGGTGGCATCTTGTAGGGCAACAACAAATTGATTCCACTTTGCTCGGTCGGCGGCCATCCTTCGTACAGTGCCCCAACTCTGGTTCATTCTTTGCATCTCAGCCTCCACAGTCCTCCGCCAAGTTGTTTTTGGTCGGCCTCTCTTTCGTTTTCCTTCAGGGGTCCATAGCATAGCTGTTCACTGGGGCATCAAGGTAAAGAAGCTTTCCAAAATTAAAATTGATCAAACATTATCCTAGGTCAAATAAGCTCCAAGACAGACTCAGCAGCCTTGCAGTATTATCCACAGAATGTGATGAAGCAAACAAAAAAATAAACAAAAGCTTTAACAATGTAACAGTAATAGTGACATCAATTGATTACACTGACAAACAACATTTTTCTTTCTTATATAAGAATAAGTGTTCTTATGTCAGTTTTTTGCGCTGATTTCAAATTTGAAATCCGTTTATCTCTATCACGTCAGGTTTTTAAGATATTTGTGAATACATATATTTTTGGGAAACCGTTATGTGCTCCGTTTCATTTTTACTACATAACTTATTAAAAATTAATAAAATACAAAATAATTCCACTTTTTATACTGCTAAAAGATGCATGACATATGTTACGCTATTTTTCCAATAGTTACTGTATTTTGAAATAATTCTGAGCGAAATATGGCTTCTAGAAGTTGTAGAAATTCGGCTGATCTGTTCTGTTACGTGTGCGGATATTTTACCGATCGTGTTCACCAGAAAAACTTTACACCATTACTAAAGAAAGCATATGAACTTTATTTCGATTCGAAAGTTGATGATGCAAATAAATCTTGGAAGCCAAATGCAGTTTGTTCGACTTTGTGCAAATACATTGGCAGGTTGGTTACGAAAATCGCCGAAGCATAAGTCGATGCCTTTTGGAGTGCCAGTAATATGGCATGAACAAGACAAATCACGCTACTGATTGTTACTTCTGCTTGACAAATATCCATGGTTTCACTTTTAAAACTAGAAAGTCTGTGGTTTATCCAAATATTGAATCGGTTTCGAAACCAGTGTCTCGTGATCCAATCACGTGTCCGATCCCAGTTCCACCAGAACAATATCCGTTGGACGTGAATGAACCATCAGAAAGTGATAGTTTACCTGCTTCAGAAACTAATTCTGACTCGGATTATATACCGGTGAATGATGGTGTTCACTTAATTAACCTTTCAGATCTAATACGTGATCTCGCTCTTACCAAAGGACAAGTGGAATTACTCGGTTCGCGACTCAAAGAATGGAATCTTTTAGCGCCCAATACTTTGATATCTAAATTTCGTCATAGACACAGAGAACTTGTTCAATACTTTGAGATGGATGATGACATTTGCTATTGCAAAATTCCAGTCGCCTACTCTGTTCATATGAAAGAAACTTATGACAATATGGCTATACTTTTGGCAAAAAAATAAAGTACAATGACTACCAATGGCGGATTTGTGGAGACCTAAAGGTCATTGCAATTCTCACGGGCATGCAGACTGGGTATACTAAATTTTGTTGCTTCCTATGTGAATGGGACAGCCGCAACAGACAGGAACATTATGCAAGAAAGGTGTGGCCTATCAGGGATCGTATGCAGCTCGGGCATAAAAATGTAATACACGAGCCATTAGTTAACAAAGACAGCATCATTTTAACACCGTTACATATAAAGTTGGGGCTCATGAAGAATTTCGTAAAAGCATTAGATAAAATGAGCAAAGCTTTCACTTATCTTCGAGAAAAGTTTCCGCAAGTTAGCGATGCAAAGATAAAGGAAGGTATCTTTGTAGGACCTCATATTAGGAAAGTTATTGCAGACAAACAATTCGAGAACTTGTTACATGGTAGTGAACTTCACGCATGGATGGCATTCAAATCGATCGTCGATAACTTTCTGGGAAATCACAAATCTGTCGACTATGTGCATATTGTTAAGCAGTGCATAGATGCATACAGAATTATGGGCTGTAACATGTCCCTCAAAATCCATTTGCTCGATTCGCATCTTGACTTTTTTCCCTGACAACCTTGGCGAAGTCAGCGATGAACATGGAGAACGATTCCATCAAGATATCGCCGTAATGGAGTCACGTTATCAAGGACGGTGGAGTGTGACCATGCTTGCCGATTATTGTTGGATGTTTCATCGCGATGTACCACATGCCATTCACCGACGAAAGTCGACTGCAAAGAAATTCAAGCCTACATAATTGTTATACTTCTTGTACGAATGATGTTATAATACTGTATGCGTTGTTAAAAAAACTTCAATTGCGTATTTCTCGAGATCCCGACCTGATAGAGAAAAACGGTTTGCAGATTTAAAAACAGCGCATTAAAATTGACCAGAAAAACATAGAAATGTTAGAGAAAGAAAAAAAAAATTTTTTTTTGTTAGCCAGTGTTATTAAGTAGGTTCAGTTAGCATACTGTCAGAGCTTTTAATACCGAGTGATAAGCAGTAATAAATACGTCACAAATAGCAATAGATTTTTGATGCCACATAGCTAGGTGATGGTAAATAAATTAAAAAGTAGTTGTTGAGTTTTGATCAGTCCAGCAAGGACTGTATATTATCCCTTTCCATGATGAAGAGACTAGTAGATACAACATCATCATATCTGCAGTAGTCAATGAATTACATACAGATCCTAAGATTAAGGTAATTGATAACTAGCTGGTTGACAACGGCATGGATCGTTTAAATTACTCTGGATTGAGAACATCATACAAGGTGCAGATTCCTCAGTATGATTAAGAAATTTGTGCCATTATCGTTAGAGTATGAACCCATGTTAATAAAGCATAATTCACTTATTACAATGGAGGATCAAGAACTGTTAGTACGTATTTTAACAGGCCGCGATCAGATGATCGTGTACTTGGGATTCGTTGATGAATCGTTTATTAGTTAAAGATAGTCACGGAATAAAAAATGTTTAACTTTAAACATAAAGAAAACTAAAGAAGGAGGAATGAGAAAACAGACTACCCAGGAGAACTCCTGTTTTTATATTCTCACATGGTATTAAAAGTACTGCTCATAAAAAGACTAAGAATAACAATATGAACATAGAATCAAAATGAGGATTAATCAACAACTTCACACTCACAACAATTAACATTGCTACTTTTGTAATTGTTGCACATTTTATTCATCTAAATCAAAGACTTGCTTGTTGGCAACTTAACATCATGAATTTCGAAAAACCAAACTTGAAAGAAAGAAGAGTAAGTAAACTAGAAGTTTCTTGTTTATAATCCGACGGACTTCTGTCTTGAATTGTATTTCAAGTTGGAACTTATTTCTTATTACTTCATTCATAAGAAGAAATTAATTGCTGAATTCAATTGGTTTTTCATATCTGAATATAATTGCCAAGGCTCTCACATGGAACAGTGCTATAAAAAGGACAAAAACTTAGAATGTGGCGCTCTCTCTTCCAAACCTCTACACCTCATGGTAGAAGAGGAACTACTAAATAAGTAAGTACCTTAGAATATCACAAAAAATTGTGTACTACCACTAACACAGAAAAGTTGATCACTGCAAACCATTGTGAAGAACATGTCAGTTGACAATCTATAATAAATTTTAAAAAGCATATATCCACTTGTCGCAAAATGTGCAGGTTTTCAAACCAATATCACACTGAAAAACTTTTAAACAGACCTGAGGTTGAATAGCTCATAACTGTAATGAAGCTGACTTATCTGCTATACCCTTACATTACATATGAGGTCTCAATACACCTGTGACACTAGGTGAAATACTCTCCAAGACAGATTCAACAGCCTTGCAGTATTATCCACAGAATGTGATGAAGCAACAACAAAAAAATACATTCAACAATATTTTAAACCACTTTGCGGAACAGAAAGCAAGAAATATGCCTTTATAAGTATGGTTTTGTTTTTCCATACGATTTTTGTCAAAATATCATCATCATCACAGTAATAATTTTCCTTTGCACTCCTTATAGATTACTGAGCCAACACTGCAGCTAGTTTCTAGCCTGTATCAAGCAGTCACATGCTCTTGAAGTGGTAGTTTCTGTGGTAATTTGTTGGCATGATGAGTTTGCCAGCCTCAAGTATAACATGTCAAAATATAGCTAATAAATACTGTTTTATTTTTAATTTAGTGTAATATCATTTATTTGTGATAACTAATCTGAAATAAACTGAAGTCTAGGAGCCCCAAACAAAATTGTTCAAATCGGGCCCCAAAACATATAAGACCGGCCCTGGCCGTAAGGTCTGTCCTTTTGTTGCTCAGAGGCTCCTGTTTCAGCAAGTCTATCAGCTGTCTCATTTCCTGTTAGATCCCTGTGTCTAGGGGATCCAGTGTAGGGTTAATGAAGTGGGCTGTGATCAAGTTGTCAATCGCTCTTCCTATAAGAAAGATGTCTTTGTTTTCAAATGGAGTGCGTTTAAGTTCTTCCAAAACAGACATGGAGTCACTGAAAATCACTATGTCTGATAGCTCTTGTTCCTTAAGGTCAAACTGTTGGTTTAGTAATTCAATGACTGTTTTAATGGCCTCAACCTCTGCTTCGTAACTTTAACAGTTTTCACCACAGGAGTCACAAAGCTCATAAGAGGATCCATCCGGATACCCCATGCAGATGCCATATCTAATGACAGGATACAACTACACTCAACCCCTAATAGGGTTAGGTTTTTCAGAAACTTTGCAAAAATAAAATTTGCATAAACAGGGCATAAGAAGCTATGGGAAAAGATGAGTTATGTTCCAGACTCAGCTAGAGCATCACTAATGGACATTTTTATGTACTAATATTAATGTAAATATGCAATGTAATACAAATCAAAAAATGACTAAAACAACTTTAAAAATGAATAAGTTTATGTTGGTTATTATTGCACTTATTTTATATATTTAAAATGTTATATGGATATTTCAGAACAATCACACATACAGAGACTTTTCTGTATCAGTATTGTGACGTATAATGGAAATATAGCCTACAGTATCTGACAATCTTGGCTTTCCCGTTAGCGTCCTAAGATTCGCTAACAAAGTCCTGCATTTCTCTGCCTGTCTGACTCACCTTTTAATCCATGCCTCTTTTTACTTGACCATAACAAACGAGTTTGTTTACCAATTTTGCAACCTGTCATTCATAGCAGGGGGCGAACCACATTGGTTTACCCAAGTTTCTCACGCGAGCTGATCTGTCAATATTACGATAACTGACAGACCGCACGTGGAAAACATGTGGAAGGGTAACGGCCTTTGAAGATTCTCTATAAGGGGAGCTAACCCTTTTGATGTTCGTACTCAGGGGGGAGAAAATTCTTTGATCTCCAGAAACAGGGGAAATCTCGTGATTCCCGTTACACGGTTCCAAGTCTCTGCAATGCCAACAGAGCGACCGTAGGAAAACCTTTTCACCTGGGAAATTTAGGTTTCTGATTTCTGCTATGCACAAGAAGTGTGAAAAGTAACATCCTCTAGAGATCATAATACCGTGATGTATATAAACGGTGGCTTCCTAAACTCAAGATCTGTTGTCGCTCAGAATTTTTGATAATCTATGCACGTTATTCTAGAACTACTGTGGGATGTTGTGTTAATAGCATTTCATGGGGATTGTTTCACTTCTGATTTGTGGTAATAGAAATTAGCATTTTTGTGATTTAATGTGTTAAGTTTACCATTATAATTCACTTGGATTTTCTAGCGTTAAAACTAGTGAATTAATAACGCGTAGCTATTTTTATTCCAGGTGTTTCAGTTGTAATGTTAATTTTAATCACCCGTTTCTCACACAAGAAGATACGGTTTAGTTGACTGATTAAGTGCTAGGGCAACTATAGTGACCGAATAGGATTTACATTTATTTCTCTTTGTGTTTTATAGTAAGTGACTATTGTTTATACCTTATGACTAAACTAACCGGCAACGACAATAAAATCACTATTAACAACAGGCGATATTTGTAAGTGCGCGTAAGGGCAATTAAACAATAGGTGACATTGTGAGCTGATCGTTAACGCGTGCGCAGAGGGGCGGGAAGGTGCATACCTTTGTCCGATCTGAAAAGTGCCACGCGGGTGAAAAGCTGACCATATAGATGTAAATAAAGACATCGTGTGCCTTCTAACTTTAATCAGGACTGATGGAGAGGATAAGAGATCGTCTCGTCCCCTTCCATGTGTATATACATAGAGACATATAAAAGTAGCATTTTTATGATGTTCCTCTATCTTTGCAGACCTGATCACAGAACGGGTAGCGGTCTTTTCCCTTTCTTTCTTTAATTGTGGTCCCTGGCTTCATTTATTGATTTGCAAGATCAGCACTCCAAGCATTTCAGTCCAGAAAATTGCCAGGTATACAAGCCCTACTTTCTGAACTGTGCAACCAGCGCAGGGTCGCCATGCAGTGGATACCGTCTCATTGTGGAATACCAGGAAACAAGAGAGCAGACCGACTGGCTAAAGAAGGTGCTGCAGACGAGCAACCGAATGTACCAGTTACATACCATCAGAAGAAAAAGATGATCAAATCAATCACAAAGCCACCAACACCAACACAGGATGACTACCAAGCTATGAACAGATCAGAACAGATTGTCATTCTGCGCCTCAGAACAGGACACAACCGCCTCCACAGCCACATGTAACCAAAATTCAAGATTGGCAATTCAGCCATGTGTACATGTGGACAGGCACCCCAGACTGTGGAGCATGTACTTCAAGATTGCCCCGAATATGATATATTGAGGCAAACCCACTGGCCCAGAGAAACAACACTGGAAGCAAAACTATACGGACCTCTGTATGAACTACAAAAGACAGTGAAGTTTATACAAGAAACAACATTGCAGATATAGACAATATATTTCAAGCAAACGAAAGAAGAAGAATTTATTGATTGATGAATGGTGTGGTCATCTTGGCTTACACGTCCCCAAGTTCATTTGTGAACAGGAGTGGCCAGAGAGGCACATAAACATTTTTCTAAAGTAAAAAGTTAACTGGACTTACAAATACCCAGATATTCATTTCTATTTTATCAGCCCACTGTGGCGTAATAAAAGTAACATTAACATCTGACTTTTGACAGTCGTATTCTCGGGTTTATCCAGCAAGTTACGCTGTTTCAAAATCGGCACTCACACCAGAGCCAGCCGATAGGATTTATCATCATCATCATAAGTAACATTTTTTTAGCAACTAGCTGTTGCCAAATACTGGACATATTTCCCTTTCATTGTTGTGAAAACCAGATCTCGATTTTTTTCTACATTAACAATTCGAGGTGACATTGTTGATCCAGGAGTACACCACCAAAATTGGCGTCCACCTTATTAATTTATTGTCAAGGCTGGACTGGGGCCACATTTGGCACTGAACACTGACATTATCTATATCGATAAATATATTCAGGATACCTGTACATCCACGGAGATATCATCAAGATTAGGTAAGGCGCGAGAGCATGGCCACGTATGACAGAGAGAGAGATTGAATATTTTTCTTGTTACGGTAACTTGTACCAAACTGGTTATTCTGCTTTTAAAATTGTTTACTTTACTGAGTAGTACTTATTAGGAACTTTGTTTACCTTACTGTCTATGCTATAACATAGTGCTGACCTTTGGGGTTTATTAACTTGTTGGGTTCTTTTTCTCAATAAGGGGAGGGCACATGCATTCTGTTGATTTTCTATGCATATAATTCTGATTTTATTTGATATTCTTTAGATATTTGATGTTGTAAAGTTTAATGATAATAAACAACAAAAGAACTTACCTTTGTGTGTTGGTCAGACCCATACCAAATTTTACCATAGTTTTTTTCACGTTTGTGTGTCTTGTAGTCACATAGTTGTGTGTGTGTGTGGGTAGTTAAACTTATATGTTCATATAGGGAGCGAAAGATTGTCTTTTACTAAATTATAGTCGTATAGTTAGGCTGGACTAGAGGAACTACTCATTCCAGAGACAGATCTTTTCCTTAAACTATTCACTCGTGAAATCTTTTTCTTATACCTTTATTCTCACATATGTACCACTCTCAACTCTGCTCAGACGGGACCATAAATATCTTTCAAACCTATCTAAAAATTTACGACAAGTATCAATAGTAACCAGAAATTGTTCTATCTGACCATATTTCACATATTGAAGGAAATGCAATGGAATGCATGTGCTGATGTTAAAGGTCTTTTAAATGGCTGTAGCGTAAATACTAAACAAAGTACTGTATGAAACATTTTTCAAGGAAAATTTGTAACAACTTCCTTGGTACTTATGCTGGAGTGAATCAGAAAAGACATTAAAAAATCAGCACAATCATTGCATTGCATTACTGTGCAATAGTTTTTTTACAATTTAAAACAAACAAAAAAGTATTGTTTTGCATATAACTTCCAAGTGCAATACTCCTCTGGTATAACTCAATTATGTATATGTACAAATGGAGCTTGCGCAAATGGGGGAAGTGAGTGCATGTACAATATGGATGATGCTGATGATGTCATACAAACTGTGACTGGTGATGGAAAACAAACTGTGACTGATGACGTGATACAAACTGTGACTGATGATGTGATACAAACTGTGATAATGATGTCATACAAACTGTGACTGGTGATGGGATTCAAAATGTGACTGGTAATGTCATACAAACTGTGACTGGTGGTGTCATAAAAACTGTGACTGATGATGTCATAAAAACTGTGACTGGTGATATCATACAAACTGTGACTGATGATGTCATACAAACTGTGACTGATGATGCCATACAAACTGTGACTGATGATGTCATACAAACTGTGACTGATGATGCCATACAAACTGTGACTGATGATGCCATACAAACTGTGACTGATGATGTCATACAAACTGTGACTGATAATGTCATACAAATTGTGACTGGTGGTACATACAAACTGTGACTGATGGTGCCATACAAACTGTGACTGATGATGCCATACAAACTGTGACTGATGATGTCATATAAACTGTGACTGACGATGTCATACAAACTGTGACTGATGATGCCATACAAACTGTGACTGATGATGCCATACAAACTGTGACTGATGATGTCATACAAACTGTGACTGATGATGTCATACAAACTGTGACTGATAATGTCATACAAATTGTGACTGGTGCCATACAAACTGTGACTGATGATGCCATACAAACTGTGACTGATGATGTCATACAAACTGTGACTGATAATGTCATACAAATTGTGACTGGTGATATCATACAAACTGTGACTGATGGTGCCATACAAACTGTGACTGATGATGCCATACAAACTGAGACTGATGATGCCATTCAAACTGTGACTGATGATGGCATACAAACTGTGACTGATGATGTCATACAAACTGTGACTGATAATGGCATGCAAACTGTGACTGATGATGCCATACAAACTGTGACTGATGATGCCATACAAACTGTGGCTGGCAATGGGATACAAACTGTGACTGGTAGAGTCATACAAACTGTGACTGGTGATGGAATACAAACTGTGACTGATGATGCCATACAAACTGTGACTGGTGCTGGTATACAAACTGTGACTGGTAATGTCATACAAACTGTGACTGGTGCTGGTATACAAACTGTGACTGGTAATGTCATACAAACTGTGACTGGTGATGTCCTACAAACTGTGACTAGTGATGTCATACAAACTTTAACTGGTGATGGGGTACAAACTGTGATTGGTGATGGGATACAAACTGTGAGTAGTGATGGGATACAAATTATTGGTGATGCTGATATGATATGACGGATAGATAAGATAAAAAAAAAGAAAAAAGGTGATTCATCTTACTAGGACAAAAGACAAAGAAAATAACCAATGTTGCTGCAATAAGGCCTTTGTCAGGGAAAGGTAAGAAAGTGAGAGCTTAGTAGGCCACCTAAGAATATAAATAATAAATGGGTACTACCCGTAAAAGTGGCTAAGACCTAGCATGCCCGCTGGTAAGAAAGCGTGCCACGAAAACATGAAATGGCTGCCATTTCCGGGTGTAAACAGCAGATGCTAAGAAGGGAAACGGAACAAGAAACAGCCCAAATATAATAATAATAATGAGTTATGGAGACAGAAGAGGTTATATGAGGTAGAAGAAGACAGAATGAGTAAAAGGAGGGAACAACATAGGATGGAAAAAAATTTTGTCGTTGTTGATGATACAAACTATGTGCAAAACTGATTGAATAAGACTATATGTATGGGATACTAATTATGTACTGAGGATGGGACATGAACTGCGCACTAGAAATGGGACATGAATTGTGCACTGGGGATGAGACATAAAATGTGCACTGGAGATAGGATACAAACTCTGTGTGCTGATGCTGGGGTACAAACTGTATGCTCTGGTGACGGAAACAAATTTGTGAACTGGTAGTGTGATACAGACTAATGTTTATATTTTGTATGTGATGGGATAGCCATGTGCTAGTATTAGGAAACAAACTGTGTGAACAGGTGGTGGGATACAAAATTTATGCACTGGCTATGGGATTAAAAAATGTGTGTACTGGCAATGGGATTAAAAATTGTGTGTACTGGCGATGGGATTAAAAAATGTAAGCATAGTGATGGGACGCAAACTGTGTGTAACTGTGATGGGATAAAACTTGCATACTGGTGCTGTGATACACACAGTGTGTAAATGTGAGTTTCCTGGTTGTGTGAATACATAAAAAATCAAGGAAATTACACACATTAAAAACAAAACAGAAAAAAACTAAGGTATACTTGTATATCTTATGATCATCAAGAAGTAGATCTAAACCACCAACCTGCTCCATATGGTAGATGTGTTTAAAACTCATAATCTGTAATACATGCAAGCCATGCGGTCAACCCACACATTTATTTATCATTGATATCTAATCTCTTCTTCTTCTCTGATCCTTAGCCGCCAACTGTCAAAGCAGTCAGTGGCCATCTCGTCTGGTGGCATCTTGTAGGGCAGCAACAAACTGCTTCCACTTTGCTCGGTCGGTGGTCATCCATCCTGCAGTGCCCCAGCTCTAGTTCATTCTTTGCATCTCGGCCTCTACAGTTCTCCAACAAGTTGTTTTCAGTTGGCCTCTCTTTCACTCTCCTTCAGGGGTCCATAGCATCCTTGTCCTTGTGAGGGCATCGGGGTCTCTTCTAAGAACGTGGCCAACCCAACTCCAGCATCTGCCAGCTATGATGATGTACATGTCCTCTTTGTTGCTCCGAGTAAGCAGTTCTTGGTTGGTGATGGTATTCGGTCAAAAGATTAGGCTATGTGAATTTTCCTTAGACAGATTGTGTGGAAAGAAGACAATTTCGACATTTCCATCTCTGTTACTCTCCAGCATTCCGCTTCATAGAGAAGCACAGAAATTACATAGCTCCCATATAATCTTAATTTTTTTGTTGTCAATGCTGTATTGGAAAGATTTCTAGATGTTGTTTAGACAAGTAAAGGCTGTTCTAGCTTTATTCACTCTGTTGTTGATGTTTGATATCTAATGCAGCAGAGTTAATTCTGCAGACACCTCTACAACATCTCTCAGTTGGGATCCACACCTGTTGCCATCCACTTCAATGGCCCTGACCACCAAAGTGCCACTGACATCCAGGTGAATGCCATCAGATCCTGTTCCTTGGATGCCATCAGTCGGTTCTGCCTTGAACAATGTCTCATCCATCTTATGAGTTGGCTTAAACCCCATTTTTTGAACACCCAGCATTCTTTATGTCTGAGGCGTCATTTTCTATCTAGTCCCATTTCAATTATGATTTTGATCACCCATTATTTCCCTCTAGTATGTATTATATATATATATATATAATTTGTTTGGTTGTTTTGTTTTTTTTAATTCTCTCTCCCTCTTCCCCCCACCCCATATTTATTCCCTTTTTTTTAAATATTACTTTTCCCTTTCTCAGTTTTCCAGTCTTTGTTTTCATTATATTTTTATGTTTGCTTTGAATTTACTTTCTACTTCCAGTTTCCGGTACAGTGGAAGACATTTTAATTCCAACATGTTACACATCAGGGAGTGTTTTCTCTTATTTTTATAGTTTTATGTTTCTCACTTAATTCTCACTTTCTTTCCCTTCTGTATTTTGTTTGTTTGTCCCTGACGAAGGCCTTGTGGCCGCAACATAGGTTTTTTCTTGTCCTTTCTCCTAGTAAGACATATTACATTTTTATGTGTTTTTGTTTTATTTTTTCATTCTACAGAGTTAATAAACAGTGATCAATCTGTCTATTATAAATCCTACATATACCTAGGCAGCAATATAGACAAAGCTGGAGGAAGGGACAATGATATCAAAATAAGAATACAAAAGGGTAGAGGGTCTTTGATTGCATTGTTTTAACTAAAAAGAACGCACACCGTCATTGTGGGCAGATGCTGGAACTGGGTTGGCCACGTCCTCAGAAGGGACCCTGGCACCATCACCAGAATTGCTATGCTATGGACCCCAGAAGGATGGCAAAAGAGAGGCAGACCAAAGACAACCTGGTGGAGAACGTTGGAGGCTCAGAGGCAAAGCATGAACCAGAGTTCGGGCACAGCACAAAGGATGGCCACTGACTGAGCAAAATGGAGACTGTTGCTGCCCTACAAGACAACACTAGGTGTGATGGCCACTGACTACTTTGTCAGTCAGGGGCTAACAATCCAAGAAGAAGACATATTATCAATAACAAATTTTTTTTAAGGGGGGGGGGGGGGGGGGGGGGGGGGGGGGGGGGGATGTGAACTTACCTTATGATCTTGTTCAAATTTTAGATTTTTAAGAAATGGAAATTTGAATTCAGTATTTCTGGCAACCTAGAAAGAAACATAAATAGTAATGAAGCTTGTTCGCACACAGATGATATTAGGAGGAGGCTGTGAAATGTCAGTTTAAAGTAAGATGTAAAAAATGTACAAGTCAGTTTGTCAGTGTACAAATAATATAACAATCAAATGCTTTGACATGAGGATTTCGAACCACATCTTCCAACTTCATACTTTCTCGCAACTGCCTAGCTGGGTATAAGCCAGCTTAAGTCATCTCCTGTGAATACATAACCATTCCTGGTTGATAAAAATCCATTCGCTTTTTCATTTGCAGTATGGTAATGATAATTATTTATTTATTATGGGTGTGGTATAAAAAATCTTGGGGTGGTCCTACATGCTGTGTGCAACAAAAAATGTTCTGGTGCCACCTTAGGCATAGGTTCACCACCCCTGATGCTGGCATGTGAAGTAGCTGATTGTGCCGCTGTAGCGTCATGTAAAGTTTGACAGCACAAATGGAATGATACAGTAAGCATTAATACATGGTGTGAATTGACTGAAGGCATGCTCCACAAGCAACTGAATGGAAATGATGATAATTATGATAACTAGTATATATATATAAATATATATATTACTTACTTACTTACTTAGTCGTTCCCCTTCTACCGTGATATATTTTTTTAAAACTGAAACTTACTTCAGAATGTGGTTCCTGCTTAATATCTTCATCTAGACATGGAGTCATTGTTTCATTACTGTCTTTAACCTGTAAAGAAATAAAGATAAAAAATATGAGAACATAAAAGTTGTAATAATTACTTAACACATTAACTACCGAATTGAAAAACACACTGTGGCCGAATTAAATTTTTTTCCCATTTTCATCCTGCAGGTGTTTGCACAAAGTAAGCTGTAGTTTTCGTAATTGTTTACAGATTTTTATGAATTACACGTCATTTTAAAGATAAATGAATGTACTATTACAATAAATGCTGGTTGTAACTCTAATAGAGGTTGTTGCTATTTAACGGCCCTCCGATGGCCGAGGACTTTCAATATTTTCACAATTATAACTGCTTGTGCCCCAGCTCTATCAAAATCACAATTTCAATCAATGTGCACACCGTTTTCACTCTTGTCCTCGTCGCTAGATCTATCAGTCAATTGTTGAAACATGTTTCTATCCTATTCAGCCGTTAGACGAGATGTACACGCATTTTTTGTAGTCCTATCACTAGTTGCCACGGTAGCGGCTTGCGGTCCAAATGTGATTATTTTGTGAGCCGCTTACAGCGGCTTGCGGTAGTTAATGTGTTAAGTGAAATATCATTATCTTCTTACAAGAAGTCTTCCTCTACTTCAAGTACCATGCCTGGTGGTGTCTCTCCAAAACATCATGTCCCCAGAACTATTTATCAGTTCTACTGTTGACTTCTGTCCATGCCATGATGTCTAACTGTCCATGCCATGATGTCTAACTGTCCATGCCATGATGTCTAACTGTCCATGCCATGATGTCTAACTGTCAAGTATCTTCTCTCTTTGTCGTCCTCTATATCTTTTTCCTTCAATCATTCCTGTTGTCACAATATATTCCAGCTTTCTTAGTCTCATGTGGCACATGGCATCCTCAACTTCTGCCAGAAGCACTGGCAGTCCTTCACATCCTTTTATTATAATCTCTTAGCCTATTAATACTGCTCCCTCTTCTGATTTCAAACAGCCAGATTTTGTGTCTTTTTTGTGCTCCGTTTTATTATTTTTCTCTCTGCATTTCTGATTTAGCCATACTCCTTCAGCTGTTTCACACTTGTTTCCTATATCTTATTTAACCTGTCATTCTTCTTTGTCTTGCTCCTTCTTTCATCAATTGATGTAACTATTCATCTGTTATTCATTTCTTCTTTGCAGTCCTCTTTAATTCTGGTATAATTTCTTTTAATGTTTGATGTATTGACTCCTTTAGTGTTACCTACATTTCATATACACTTTGTATTTCATGACTTCCGAACATGTTTTAGAATGACAGAAAAGCCACATGAAAAGCGTAGATCTACAGTTTAGACAATACCAAAGAGTTCTTCAACTTGGTATTGCCTGCAGAAGAGCGAGAAGCTCAGCAGCCCTAGTTAAGCAACAACAAACTCATCATGTAAAACTAATTGCTCCAAAAACCACTGTTGTAAGAGCACATGAATACTTTTGGTCCGTGCTTCCTGCATGATTTAAAGGGACCAAACGGGGAAATGATGATGATATATACAAAATGTGAATGAAATATATAGTCAGCATCAACCTGGTAAAGGTTTTGCATATAAATATTAGTGACAGACAGTTAAATAATAACGTACTGCATAAAAACAATTTGTGCTAATCATACTCGATGGTGGAATATAAAATGATCTTCATTCATTTTCTTCTTCTTCTTTGATCCATAACCACCAACCGTCAAAGCAGTCAGCGGCCATCACGCCTCATGGCGTCTTGTAGGGCAGCAATAAATTGATTCCACTTTGCTCGGTCGGCGGCCATCCTTCGCACAGTGCCCCAACTGTGGTTCATTCTTTGCATCTCAGCTTCCACAGTTCTCCGCCAAGGTGTTTTTGGTCGGCCTCTCTTTCGCTTTCCCTCAGGGGTCTATAGCATAGCTGTTCTTGTGATGGTATCAGAGTCCCTTCTGAGGACGTGGCCAACCCAACTCCAGCGTCTGCCAGCTATGATGGTGTGCATGTCCTCCTGGTTACTCCGAATAAGTAGTTCTTGGTTGCTGATGGTGTTTGGCCAAAAGATTCAGAGAATTTTCCTTAGGCAGATTGTGTGGAAAGAGGACAGTTTCAACATTTCCTTCTCTGTTACTCTCCAACATTCCGCACCATAGAGAAGCACAGAAAGTACACAGCTCTCATACAGTCTTAATTTGGTGTTTGTGCTGTACTGGGAAGACTTCTAAATGTTGTTGAGAGCAGCAAAGGCTGTTCTCGCTTTATTCATTCTGTTGTTAATGTCCTTGCCTGCCCCGCCGTCTGGTGTTACTATGCTTCCTAGGTATGTGAAGGTATCTGTCTGTACCAGTTGCTGATTCCTTACTGATATGGGCTCAGGGTTGCTCACATTGAGCGTCATGACCTCAGACTTCTTTAAATTGATGTTCAAGCCCACCTGCTGGCTAAGCTTATTAAGTCTATTCGTTTTGTCTTGAATGTGTTGATGTGAATGCACGAGTAGTGCAATGTCATCTGCATATTCCAGGTCTTCCAGTGTAGAAAACGTTGTCCATCTAATTCCTCTTGGACTGCCCTCTGTTGTCTGGCGCATCACCCAGTCTATGACTGTTAAAAATAGAGTGGTTGATAAGGGGCATCCCTGTCGTACTCCTGTCTTCACCTCAAAGGTTAGGTTGCTCTGCCCAACACTACACGTAAAGTTGGCATAGAGGCTTTTTATGATTGACACTATGCAGCTTGGAATTCCATAAGCCCTCAGTATTTTCCATAAACTGTCCCTATGTATGCTGTCAAAAGCCTTTTCAAAATTAACGAAATTAATGTAAAGCTGTCTTTGCCATTCTGAGCACTGCTCTATAATGTTCCTGAGAGTGAATATATGATCTACACATCTTCTGTTCTTTCTAAATCCTGCTTGTTCTTTCCTCAGTTTGTGGTCTACTGCCTTTGAAATTCTCTGTATAATTATCCTGCCTAGTATTTTGCTGGGAACTGAGAGAAGAGTGATTCCTCTCCAATTATTGCAGTCTGCAAGATCTCCCTTCTTGGGCAATTTGACAAGTATTCCTTTGTTCCACTCTGATGGTGTTGTCCCCGTTTTCCAGACCTGCGCAAATAGTGGTTCTAATAGTTCTGCTGCTAGCTCAGGGTCTGTCTTAAATAGCTCTGCATTTAAGTTATCATGGCCCGGAGCTTTGCCGTTCTTTAACCCTTTGATTGCTGTGATGATTTCTTCTTTTCGTGGAATGTCTGTATTTACATCTAGATCGTTTTCAGCTTCAGGAACATTCAATTGTGTCTGTGGTGGTTCCTTGTTCAGAGTTTCTCTGAAGTGCTCTGTTCATCTTGTTTCCTGTCCCTCTGCTGTCGTGATGAGATTACCTTGCTTATCTCTTACTAATGTAATATTGTTTGCACCTTGTTTTCCGCTGATGAATTTAGTTATTTTGTATACTGTGCTTTGTTCATTTCTCAGTGCTGCCTCCTCTGCCTGTCTTGCAAGATCGTCTAGGAAATTCCTTTTGTTGACTCGGGTTTGGCGTTTAACTTCCTTGTCCAGCTGACTGTACTGTTTGCTATATAGTTGCTTTAACCTGGGGGACTTCGCTTCTGTTTTCTTTCTTTTCATTTCCTTTCTCATCGTTATGGTGTTTAATGTTTCTGGTGTTATCCAGTCTTGCTTCTTCCTTTCCTGGAATCCCAAGCATGATTTGCTGCTTTCCTTGTATATTGTTGAAATGGTGTTGAAATTCTGGTCTATATCATCAGTCAATGTCTTTTCCTAACTTTTGGCAAATTGATATCGTTTCTTTATGTCGGCCGCAAAAGCTTTTCTGGTAAGGGAGTCCTTGTTTTTGCTGATGTCAAACCTTTTCTGTGTAGTTACAGTTGGTCCAGCCCTTCTTAGTTTCACTTTCAGTTTTGCTACTACTAAATGGTGATCACTTCCCACATCTGCACCTCTTCTTACCTTCACATCTTGTAATGCATGTCCCCATCTACTGTTAACCATGATGTGGTCTATCTGGTTTCTGTCCTGACCATTTGGTGATTCCCATATTAATTTGTGAATTTCTTTATGTGGGAAAAGTGTTCCTCCAATGACCAGGTTGTTAATGCTACAGAAACCTATTAGTTTATCCCCATTTTCGTTTGCTGTTCCGCTGCCGCATTTCCCCATTGTTCTTTCATATGTATTGTGTGTACCAACTTTCGCATTGAGGTCTCCCATTACTATAACAAGATCATATCTAGGTGTGTCTTCCATTTCTTTCTGCAGTTGTTGATAGAATTCATCCTTGACCTCCTCATCGCTATCATTTGTTGGTGCGTAGCATTGTATTATTGTAGTGTTGGTGAATCTCCCTCTCAATCTTAATCTTACCAGTCTGTTGTTGATGGGTTTCCATTCCAGTAATGTCCTTTCTATTCCTTTCTGTAGAATAATGGCTACGCCTTCATTGTGCTGTCCATCCTCTCTTCCAGAGTAAAGTACTGTTTCTACTGTTGCTGTTTTAACTTTTCCTGCCCCTGTCCATCTGCTCTCGCTTATCCCTAGAATGTGTAACCTATAGTTTCTCATTTCTGCGTGACCTGTCTTAGTTTACCTGTCTCGTTCATTGTCCTGACATTCCAAAATCCTATTCTTGTATCCTGTTTTGCGGTCAGGACATCCATTTTCATGTCAGTGGCTTCCTTTCAGCTTTCACCACTGACAGTCATACGAGCCACAGACTCCGAATTTCCATCCCGCAGCAAAGTTTGTTCATTTATTGTTGTTTCCGTAACTTCATTGTTTTTTTTTACATAGACAGGGGTGTCAGCCCTATGCTAAAATCCCCAACCTGGAGGACCAGGGTACCAGCTTTTGTCTGACCCCTACCCACATAGACCAGTCCAGCTTGGTTGAACCTACCAGGAGTAAAACTCCCACTGGCATAGCTCTGGGGATTGTCAGGGTACGCAAGCTGCCATACCGCTACAAGGTATAGGTACCATTGATGGCAGGTTTTGTGGTCTGAGCATCCGTTTTCATGCCAGTGGCTTCCTTTCGGCTTTCACCACTGTCAGTCATATGAGCCTGAGACTCCGGATGTCCGTTCCGCATCAAAGTTTTTTCATTTATTGCCGTTTCCGTAACATGTGCAATTTTTTACATTGACAGGGGTGTCAGCCCTGTGCTAAAACCCTCAACCTGGAGGACCTGGGTACCAGCTTTTGTCCCATTTCTGAGGTTTGGATCTGGCTTTTGTGGGTTGTAGTCATTGCCCACGACTCGCATCCATATGTCAAGACTGGGACATAGGTGGAGCGGTATACAGCCATCTTCGTTTTCTTACCAACCTCTTTCTTGCTGAGGAATCCACGATTTATGGCCTGAAAAAGTCTCCCAGCCGCTGCTTTTCGAGTGGCCAACTCTTCTTTGATGCCTCCCTTTCGGTCTATAATAGCTCCGAGATATTTAAAGTGGTCGACCTGCTCCAGGACCTGTTCTCCCAACTTAATCTAATGTTTTCTTTCTTCTCGTGATATCACCATGGATTTTGTTTTAGAGCTGCTTATGACCATCCCTCTCTTCTCCAGCTCTTCCTTCCAGACTTGCAGGTTGGATTGGAGATGTGCCTCTGATTTAGCAATCAGGGCAACATCATCAGCAAATGCCAGCTCCGAAATATAGACCTGTCTCATCTTCCAGTACCCCACTGAATACTTTCTTGTTCTCTCCTTACATGCCTTGATGACATCGTCCATAAGGAGTATGAAGAGGTAAGGTGATAGGATATCACCTTGTCTTACACCAGTGGTGGTCCTGAACTCTTCTGACTTATGGTTTGCTGTCCTCACATAATTTCTGCAAGACTTGTAGAAGCTCTGTATAGCATGGATCAGAGGTGCTGGAATATTCTTCCTTGCCAAACAGTCCCAAAGTTTGCTCCAGGGGACCCTGTCAAATGCCTTTTCCAGATCTATGAAACAAAGATGGATCTCACTCTTATACTCAAGGGCCTTTTCACTCAGCTGTCTGAGTGTGAAGATTAGGTCTTGAGTACTTCGGTTTGCTCGGAATCCGCACTGGACCTCATCCAATTGTGGCTCAGCTAGGCGTCGGAGTCTCTGCTCTAGGATTCTAGAGTAGATTTTACCAGGGACACTGAGAAGGGATATGCCTCTATGGTTTCCACATTGTCGATTGTCACCCTTTTTGAAAATTGGTGTTATGATGGCAATCTCTTGGTTGAACCTACCAGGAGTAAAACTCCCACTGGCATAGCTCTGGGGATTGTCAGGGTACACAAGCTGCAATACCGCTACAAGGTTTCATTCATTTTACCAACACATAAATAAAATTAGGTTCATTTTAAAAAAAAAAGAGGATTCAAGAACAGAGAAAAACTGAAAAATACTGACAAGACCAAATGCAGAAAATGCTGTTTTTTATTACTGCTTAACTAGAGCTGCTGAGCATGTAGCTCAACCAATTCCAAGGTGATTTCCCTGGCGCTATTTACAGTGTAGATCTAGGGTTCCCTCTGGTTTTTCTGCCATTCCAAAACTTGAGAGTCATGAGTTCCAGCTTCTTTCCCAGGCACTCCATCTTAGCTCAGCATGCATTTAAAGAACTGTCACATCAACTGTGCATTCTGCGCCATCCAGGGGTGGAGGGAGCTCTCCAAATAAGCAGGGCTCAAATACTGTTCTTTGGTTCTGGGTCCAACTTAGGAATCATCACGTTCTGCACACAGCCACATCTCAGCTCTGCTCACCTGTCACCTTTCTATTGTGGGATCCACCTGCATGAAGCCAATAAGGTAAAAGCCAGTTAACTCTGGGGTTCAACTGATTCCCCAAGTTTAGTGTGCAATGCTGGGTTCTCAACATGTTGCACCATTGTTGGAATTATGGTGCAGGACTGTTCTACTGACCCCTGAAAATTAGCCATGGAATTTAAGAACTCAGAGGTTGATTGTTTCTGGTATGCACCACGTGGAGGTACTTCAGGGTCTTGGTTAGTTACCTAACTCTGGAATTCATACAAGAGCAACAGGTGCAACAAATGTATCTTGAAAACCCTTGAGCTACTTAAGGGGCATAGGTCTTAAACATATGCATGTCAAGACTTCCTGTCTTGTGTCATCTTTTCAAGGCTTCTATATCCCTTTATGTCATGTCTCCAGTTCCCCACTACCTCTCTCACTCTGAGGGTCATCAACAGATTTCCTCAGTCTGTGTCCTATTTAAAAGACAGCCGAAAGGATAGTCTGGCGCTCTCTCTTCCAAACCTCTACACCTCACGGTAGAAGGGGAATGACTAAGTAAGTAAGTAAGTGTCCTATTTAAAACTAGCTTTTTTCACCTTACCACTTGCTTCACTGGCACCTGCCTGGCTCCTGTTATCAGTTTCACATTGGTAATCCCAACACATCATTTCAATGCTTCTGTTCCACACAAACATCAATTTATTAAATCTTTAACTTCTCAACTGACACCCTTCTTGTTCTTCATTCTTTAAGGCAACATAGTAGGACTTCACTGTACTTATGATAAATACAGAACTATTAGCAAAGTTAAAGTGCCAGCAAAAAGGTGGGACATCTGTTAAACCAACCCAAAGTTAAGTGAGAAAAAAAAGACATTCACTGTAGCAGAGGAAAAGGTGCTGATAAAATTCACATGCAAGTACTTGAAGCATCAAGGGAGCTGAAAAACATCACCGAATAAGGAAAGCATCACAAATTAATACTAAAAAGTAATGGATATCAAAGAAGGAAACTAAGCGTGGCAACTACAGACACAAGAAATGGTAAACATAACAATGGACAGAACATCCATATCTCAAATGCCACACCTCACATCATCAAAAAGGAGTGCTCAAGGAAAGTCACAAAAATATGGACTCATGGACAGACCTAAACTTCTGGAAGAGAGGACACACTATCATACAAATTACATGAGATGTACAGGTAGTGGATTAAAAAGTAAGTCTCACTTCACACATTAGTTCTTGTTTTATTTTTTCATCCAGAAATGGGAACTTTCTGTCAGCAGATCTTGAAGTCTGAAAAGAATCAATAAACACACGTCTGCACAATGACAACACACACTTTTATTATTTCACTGCAGGGAACTAAAGGGGAGGAGGAGCAATTGATGTTTGGTCAAAATTTATAAAAAAATATGAAACTTGCAATTTTCTGATAATCTTACATATTAATCTAATACCAAACTTAATTGTTACAATATAGTACAAAAAGGTATATTTTGATTCAGAAAATATTTATGATGACCTTTTTGCAAACATATACCAAATTCTGGCCTGTTTGTCCAACAGTGACCAAGTTTACACCCTGACGTATTATATATTGTTTAATCCATCTAAATCTGCTAATTACTGTGAGGTCTGATTAACAGAGTGGTTACAGTGCTTGTCTCTCATGCCAAAGTTACCGGATTCTGAGTTCAAAGCCAGGCAGCATCACGTTCCAGACTACTCAGCTGTAAATAGTACCTGACTCCGCTCTTGAGTTAAGGAAGGCAAAAGAAATGAGGAAGGAAACTGGTCACCCCACTTCATAAGGCTGGACCTAGTAAAAAGATCTCTCTAATGCTTCACTCTCATATGGCAGTATCTGATGTGGGATTACCTTGTAGGTTGCTTTCATCAAGAATGCAAATTTCACAGCCAAAATGAGGATTTTCAAGTAAAGTTTTCTGCTGTACATTTTGTTACAAGAAAACCTGCATGTTTTGGAAGATCTTCAGCTTTCTCCACCATAGGATAAACTCGATTCTAAAAGTTTCACTGGCTGTGTGAACCATCATGACCAACAATGTTGAGCTTGCAGGTGTTAGCTGTATTGTGATTCCTTGTTGATAGAAGTGTTAGGTCTCATTGTCCTAGATTTTTTGTTTTTGTTGAAAATGTTTCAAAGAAAGAAATGCTCTCATGATCTACAACTGGAACAGGCCAGTTGAAGAAACAAGACTGAGTCTAAAATGCAGCAACATTTCCTAACTTCAATATGGTAATAGGCAAACAGTATCATTTAATTCCACAGCACACCAAAGTTCTGCACAAGGCTTCACAGCCATACTGTCAAGAATTTTTTCTAAAATCAACAAAATATATAATCGCATGAGTAAACTTGTATGTCAAGACTGCTAAGGAAATCTGACTGCAGAAAGTAGTTACAAGGTAAATTGAAGTTTTCTTCAGAATGTCATGTTTTGCTTGTTAAACAAAACTGTTGTGTCCAATTACACTTCATCAGTTGATGAGCAAGAGTCATTCAATGTAAGTAAAGGCACTGAGTTATCATCTCTCTTTTCAGGAATGGAACAGTATAAATAACTTTCTGGCACAAATTTCTAGTGAAGCTGTCTCATCCTTCAACTTTTCCTCTGCACCTATATTTGTTAGTTATTAATTCGGAAGGCTAACAGATCATCCAATGTACCAGAGAATAAAATGACTGGGCACAGATTTAGCTGAAGCTGAACAACTTTGTACAAGCAACAACAACAAAATAACAGCTGATCCTTTAAATGCCCAGCTGATGCCCTATGATAGTAGATTCTCTGGAGTAAACAGACCCCACCCTAGATGAACAAGAACATTCCTGGCACTGTAGAGATTAGAAGCGCTAAATAAAGACACAACCCTATAATATATAGAAGAACACCACTCAAGCAGTCAATGGATTTAGTGCATACACAGACAGATCAGCAGCTACCTCAAATTAAAATGGAGGTTTAGGAAATTCTCATTTTAAGCAACAGTATGTAGAAAAATTATCAGCATCAACAAAGACATTTTCAAGCAACATTACAGCATCGAAGGTTGTTTATACCTTGATATCGTTCTCTATTCAGTGTTTTGCGTCAACATAAACTATCAATTTTAGAGCAATCTTGTGAAACCAACTTAAAATTTTAGTGAAAAAAATATCCAATGTAGCAGAGGAAGACATACACATAAAATTCACCATGGGAGCTGAAAAACATCACCCAATCAGGATAGAATAACATATTAAAATACTAAAAACTGGCAGATAAATACACTGAGGGTCACACAAAAAAGATACCAGAAATGAAGGAAGCACATTATGAAACACGAAAACTGACACAAAACCTGGACATTGTATGTGAGAGATTATGACATGCCTTGTCACAGATGTGCATGTCCTCACAAATAAACTGCTAGACATGCTCCAAAACTGGTTTCTGATACAAAAACAGGTAGCCCCTGGAACCTTCAGTAAGTAGAAAGTGGAGCATCTGATACATAGGATCCCGTTACACACACATTGAGGCATATTGGGAATAGGGTATTAGGCCCATATTTTCTAGACCATCGGCATACTAGAGATGATGTGGTCAGCACCATGCCGCCTGCCTTAACCTTGCCAGAGTAGCTCTGGTACCCAATTCATGAGGCTGGGTCGACCCTGGAGCTGTTTGCGGCCTAAAAAATCCACCTGAACTGGTGATCAAAAAAGGGACATCAAGCTGGGAAGCCAGTGTACTAACCACTGCGCTAATGCTGCTTATTTTTTGCTTAGCTGTAATATAAATTTTAAAGGTATTTAACTTGGAAATGTTCATATTTCAAGCACGTGCTAGGAATTAACATGCAAAATAGCATGTCAGATGGAAGATCAAGAAACTAAACATATATAGAATTCACATCTGAAAAGCAGAAAGCAAAACAAACAAAAGATGAAATAAAAAGCCAGACAGGACGCTGGATATGCTGCTTACATGATTTAAGTTTACTGC
This sequence comes from Oreohelix idahoensis, assembly GCA_024509875.1. Classification (NCBI taxonomy): domain Eukaryota; kingdom Metazoa; phylum Mollusca; class Gastropoda; order Stylommatophora; family Oreohelicidae; genus Oreohelix; species Oreohelix idahoensis. The sequence goes on from JAMPIV010019001.1 coordinate 864,310, forward strand.
AAGTGATTTATTGTGTATAACATCATGTACATTCATCACCTATCAGTTCTAATGGAGAATACGTCTTCAAAAAACACATGCCAAGCCTTCATGTCTTGTGCTACCAGTTCATGGCCTTTTATATCTTCTTTACCCCTTTGTGCCTGTGTCTATATCACAATGTCTGTCCACAGTTATAATCCCCTTGTGAAGAAAATGTAACTAATGTTTCATTAATTAACACCAGCTTCTGATTAGAAACTTTCCATCCACATGTTAAAACTTATGGATGCGAGTCATGGGTAATGACTACAACCCACAAAAGCCAGATCCAAACCTCAGAAATGAGGTATCTGAGGAAGGTGGTTGAAGTAACAAGGAGAGACATGGTCCGCAACCAGATGATACGTCAAGGCCTAAAATCCCAACCCCTGCAGACACATGTAGAACAGTCCCAACTAAGATGGTTTGGCCATGTCTGCAGAATGGGAAAAGATCAGCTACCACGACAAGCATAGAAACAAAGAGCCGGGGATCCAGACCCCAGGACGACTCAGGGTCTGCTGGGAGGACAACATTAGACAATCTTTGAAGGACCGAGGACTAGAATGGAACCAGACCAGGAGGAAGACAGCCGATAGGATAGTCTGGCGCTCTCTCTTCCAAACCTCTACACCTCATGGTAGAATGGGAATGACTAAGTAAATAAGCATGTTAAAACTTGTATTAGAGCATATTTCCCATAATTTATCAAAAGAATGATGAATTTTATTTTTTTTTTGCAATAAATTTTGAAAAATTTGGCAAATGTTTTACTATTTTTAAACATTAAATTCAAAACTGAAGATCTGCTGAAGTTATAAAAAGTTTGTTCTGAAAAAAAAATTTAAAATTATAATGATGAGCTACCTATTCAGAAAACCTGGACATTGTATGTGAGAGATTATGACGTGTATCATAACTGAAAAAAAAAAAAAACTTTTGTGAACTGAAACCATCACTACTCAACTGCTCATGTAGCCTTCAACAAACTTCTGTCAGGTCTTCCTGTCCCATGCCATCAGCTCAAGGTCGTTTCATGTCATCCTCTTTCTTTTCATGTCTGTCTCCAGTTCTCTTCTCCATGTGTTCTCCAGTCTCCCTCTACCTTTCTTCTGCCTTGTAATGCTATCACTAGGTTTCCTCAATGTGTGTCCTATCATGGTAATGCTATCACTAGGTTTCCTCAATGTGTGTCCTATCATGGTAGTGCTATCACTAGGTTTCCTCAATGTGTGTCCTATCTATCATCATCATCTTCTTCTCATCTCTTGTTCCTCTGGCACTTGTCTCATTCATGTCATAAGTTCCACATTTATGATTATGTCATAACATTTCAATCCTATTCTACACAAGCACCCATTTATGAAAGTTTGTAGCTCCCTTGATTGTTGTTCTCCATGTTTCTCAGCCATACTATTGAACTGAAACATTGTATTAAAATCTAATATACCACCATTTCCATGGCAAACAAAAGCCCATTATCCATTAAACTGACTGCTAAACATTACTATTATTATTGTAATTTAAGACTACACATTTTAATTTAAATCCTCCAATAATTTATGAAAACTGCATTTCACCATCGCTCCTTCCCTTAACTTTTTGACATCGGAACAACGCTCAGAGCGTTGGTCAGATCTGACACCCTGTGGATGGCTGATTATGTACTGGTGCAAGATGGAAAATTTGAAAGTATGAATAAGTACCAAACTGCCCAAGATAGCCGCACTGAAATTTGGCTTGAAGAAAATCTGCAGAAAATGTAAGTATAAGTTCTTCTTCTTCTTCTTTGATCCTTAGCCGCCGACCGTCAAAGCAGTCAGTGGCCATCACGCCTAGTGGCGTCTTGTAGGGCAACAACAAATTGATTCCACCTTGCTAGGTCGGCGGCCATCCTTCGTACAGTGCCCCAACTCTGGTTCATTCTCTGCATCTCAGCCCCCCACACTCCTCCGCCAGGTTGTTTTTGGTTGGCCTCTCTTTCGTTTTCCTTCAGGGGTCCAAAGCATAGCTGTTCTTGTGATGGCATCGGGGTCTCTTCTGAGGACATGGCCAACCCAGCTCCAGCGTCTGCCAGCTATGATGGTGTGCATGTCCTCTTGCTTGCTACGAGTAAGCAGATCTTGGTTGGTGATGGTATTCAGCCAAAAGATTCGATGAATTTTTCTTAGGCATGCTGTGTGAAAAGAGGACAATTTCGACATTTCCTTCTCTGTAACTCTCCAGCATTCTGCACCATAGAGAAGCACAGAAAGCACACAGCTCTGATATAATCTTAATTTTGTGCTTGTGCTGTATTGAGAGGACTTCCAGATGTTGTTTAGGCTAAAAAAAGGCTGTTCTTGCCTTATTCATTCTGATGTTGATGTCTTTGCCTGCCCCGCCGTCTGATGTTACTATGCTGGTTGAGAATCCTCTGAGTAGACTAAGAGCTAGTAGGTATCGAGGTCACTTTTCCCTAAGGTACTGAATTATTAGAAAGAGCCCCCATTAATTAAATACAAATATGACATAATCTTACAGTATTAGACATCACTGTAACACCAAAGAAGAGCCAATAACTAATCTTGATTTTAGAAAATTACAATGAAACTTTACGGATGAAAATAAAAAACCTGTCATATATAAAGAATATGTATCAATCAAATATGTATAGAATTTAAGATAATCAAAAATGCAATAGTATCTATAAAGTTACTGACAGTTTGTCTCAGGACTTATAGAATTTCGCTTGAGTTTTGTAAACAAAGACTATTTATATCTCATCATTAGGACTATGAAGAAGTTGACCACAGTGGTTGGTTCTTGATGGTGTAACTTATCTGGATTCCTGACTGCAATCCCGGTCACTCCCTGAATTCTCCAGGTGTAAGAAAAGGGTTGTGTGTTAGGTGCAGATCTATCTCAGAGGTTTGAAGTTCTCTTTCCCTGATCCAGATTTCTCGTCATCGATGAAGACGGAAGCTCCTAGTGTAGACTACCCTAAAGAACTGGGGAAGATACAACACGACTTTAGTAATACTCCATTTGGGAGAGATTAATTATGAAGTCTTTGTGTTGCCTGTCAATCAGAATTCACAGTACAGACCAATATGTGTCTTTGTACTGCTGGCTCTACAGTTTATACATGTGAGACAAACAATATGTACACCATAAGGTTATTTACCGCCTTGCTTAAGTCAATAAATCAGATATATCATAAAAGACATCTTCAGCATGTACAGTAAACCACCATCACTACTAGTCCTTCATAACAGTATTAACACATTAAGTCTGCTTAATTTCTACTATGTTCCCCAAAGTATTACAACAAATCACAACTCTTGTTACAATCAGTACTCAATGGTTCTGGTTCTACTCATTATCAAGAAGTGGAATGTACCATGATACAAAACCATTCATATTTCTGTGATATTATTAATATTATTATTATTAAAATGCACAAGCTGCATTTAATTATCTATCTCAATACATTTTGGAAGTGAATTATTCCTTTAAAAAATATGGAGCATTAAAATACTATCTCAGCACACCTAAAAATTAGCAAATATGCTTTACATATATATGCTTTAACTTCCATTCAATGGCAAAAAAACCCAGGGAAGATAACTCATCCATGAGATTATAGTTAACAATGACATCAAGGGGAGATAATTCCTCAAAATAGAAACTAGTCTGCTATGACACTCAAGGCAGATATGTATCTATCAAATGTACACAAAATTCAGTCTTACTAATTGGTTGTACTCATGAAAAATAACAATCTATAATGATATTACATACATGTAAAAGAATGTAATCATATAAATATATATATTTATCTCACTCACCCACTCGGCTGTACTTTTGCAAACAAAGCAAAGCTTTTGTCAAAATGAAGTCTTACGCGCTAGGCTGCTTTCATTCAAGTTGAGTTCTTTTCATGACCAAAGTTTTTGGATTGCAGTGCCGGAGAATGGTTAGTGAAAATCTTAAATACTGAGAAGCAGTGAAATCCCATATTACTAGAAACAGATTTATGGGACCACATACCCATTTTCCTAGACCATTTCCCATCTTAAATTAACTCCTGGACACTCCTTTCATTTGAATTCGGTCTCAGGAAGATACCTTACTTTACTGTGTGAAAACTCATTACATCTCTACTACCACGGCAATAGTCAACATATCTTTTTCAGTTCCATTAATGACTGAAGGACGCCAGTAACCTGCTCTAGGCAACAGATTTGCACAGGTGAGTGAAACTGATACTATCATCCAATTTTCGGGTGACAGCAACTGGAATGTGTGTGCAGGGAAGATTTAATGAACACACACTTTTACTGTTTGAGAAAAAAAAAATGAGAGAAAAATAAATTGAGAGAAAAATATCGCTCATGACACACCCGTGCCAAAATAACACTCTGAGCATTGTTTTTAGTTTATCGTGAATAAATCACAAAAGATCATCCATTTAATACAGTTCAGATTTTAAAACACATAAAATGACTTCCCCTACTACTTAATCAGCTAATTTGTGTGTAGTTAAGCAGCACAAGGGCATTTTGATATTATTACAATTTGTGTGCTGATTCGTGTGTTTGTTTTTAGTTGTTACTGCTACAGAAATATGTTAAGCTTTATATATACAATGTCTAAGCCTCCTAAGCAAATAACTGTGACAAACTACTTAGAAATATTGTTGACATTACAATGATTGTTTAGTAGTCACAGTTTGTTGCCAAATAACGGAACCTGTGCAGAAAGGCTAGACACCTTAGATTTAGCTGATGAGTGGGCATGGTCCTAGCGTGGCCGATTGAAAAGCAACAGGAACTAGACCTACAGTACCATCTAATCACTAGTCCTAGGTAGAACATATAGGAATGCTATTAAAACATGAAACAAGTGTAATTAGATTTTATATAAAGTTATTCTTGTTTATGTGTTTGAAAATTACGTAATGTAATATTGCATAATTTTTTTTATTCATAAAAGGGAAGACAGGAAACATTGGTGTGAATAACACTACATGTACTAACTACGGCCATAATCAATGTATTTTTACTTCTTAAATAGACTGCCTTGATGTTTTAAGACTACAAAGAAAGTTTTTTTATCTGCAACAGTAAGTTGTCTTTGGTAAGCTCATATTCTACAGTTAACTTTTCAGTTTTTTTCAATTTTACATGCAATATGTTTTAAGTATACCAAACGCACTTGTGTTAATATTATCAAAGACACTACATATTACAATTCTCTATCTATTTCCTTATAGTTTGGTATATAATATGTATATGTTCACAGAAAAGATTTACATAAAATTTACACTAAAAGATAGTACATTTCATCTTTTAGAATTCTTCACCCACGGCGACCTTTCCTCAATTGGCTGTGTGTGGTGTACCCGGAAACGGGGCCTCCCAGTACTGAGGCACAGTTAAGTCCCCGATGTCACTTATCGGTGCAGAGTTGAGAGAGATGGCTGAGCATCACAATCCCCCCTGTGTTGCAGCATGATGAGAACCCAGCATTGCACACTGAGCTTGGGGGGATCACTTGGGCACCAGACTTAATACTGGCTCTTGACTGGATGGCCGCATGCAGGAGATTTCTACAATGGAGGGTTGGCAGGTGGTGAGTATCTGGAAGTGGCTCTGTGCAGGACGTGAGGATTCCTTGGGAGAGCCCAGAACCAGAGCACAGCATTGTGCAAGCTCTGCATAGTTGGAGAGCCCCCTGGATGACGGGGAATGCACAGTGTGCTACCCCACCTATCCCCAACTGCTAACTTAGAACCAGAAGTGGGGTCCTCTGTATGCGTGCCAGGCCAGGATAAAATGCCTGGGAAAGAGACTGGAGCTCAGAACTCCCTAACTCAAAGTTGCAGGATGGCAGAAAAGCCATGGGAAAGACAGGGCTATTTTGAAGATAACGCAACCATATTTTCACCATACGAGCTCGGACGCCGCCTCGGTAAACAAGGTCCGCGCAGAGCAGTGACACCCCCAGGCTGCTTGCGAATAGTCTACTACTGGGAACATAAACAGATTAGGGATGAGCCCACTCTCCCGTTGAACAGGTGCTAAAGTCATAGATACTGGGCCAGAAGGCGCACCGGAAACCACAGTATCACGCAACTCGCTTTTTTTTTTCTATGGAGAGTACACCGTCAAATAAATCTCGTACTGGTGCTCGCCCTGTGGAGCTCCACCAGGCAGGTGCAGTGCCGGGCTCTGAGCCTCGACAGAGCCCACCCTCAGCTACTGGAGGACCCTCTAGACCGTCTTGTGGAGTCAGCAGACGGCGGAGGAGAACTACTGACCAAAACAAAACAGAAAAAGAGAAACCCAGAGTGCCACTTGTCATGATGCACTGGAATGCAGAGGGAGTGAACAGCAAGCAGGCTGGATACAGCAAAAAGACAGAGCTGGAAAACATCTTGTATGAGAAGCAAGTCAGTGTTTGCTGTATCCAAGAGACTCACTTGAAAGCAGATCAAACCTTTAAAATAAGGGGATATCAATGCTTCAGATCTGACAGAAAAGATAGACGAAAAGGAGGAGTACTTACTCTTGTAAGGAATAACATTCCTGCACACGAAAGGAAAACCTTCATGGATGGAGAAGAATATCAGCTGTTGCAGATAAAGGTAGACAAGATGGAAATAGAACTCCTGAACTATTACTGTCTGAACAACAAACCCCTGAGTCTCAGCTCTATACAGGTACCAGCCACCAACTTTATAGCAGTTGGAGACTTTAATAGCCACTCCCAGAGCTGGGGCTATAACCATCTGGATCACAGAGGTGAAGAGGTTGAAACTTGGCAAGATGATCACTCCCTAATCCTAGTCAATAATGCCACAGATACTCCTACCTTCTACTCCAGAGGATGGCACACAACTTCAACACCAGATCTTGCCTTCTCCACACCAGATATAGCTGGATCTATTAGTAGAGAAGTAGGAGACCAACTAGGGGGAAGCGACCATCGCCCAATCTTTCTTACTGTCCAGAGTGCAACTCTCAGTACAGGCCCAGCCATTACAAGATGGAACTACAAAAAAGCCAACTGGGGTTTATTCAGGCATCAAATGAACATGCTGCTGTCTACCCTCAAGGTACAGAACAGAGACATTAATGAAGTGGTAAAAGACTTCAACAGATGCATACTACAAGCTGCAAAAGAAACCATTCCCAAAGGATGCCGGCGTAACTACATACCATACTGGTCCAGCACACTCCAAGAACGTCAGGAAGCTATGGACAGGGCTAGAAAGGACGCAGAGTCTCAGCCTTCACTTGAAACTCACAACAAATGGAAAAAGGCTGTAGCAGAGTTTCAGAGAACAAAGCTAGAAGAAAAACGGAAAAGCTGGAGAACTAAAACGGCATCGCTGAACCTTGAGAAAGACGGCAGGAAACTTTGGAGATTAGTCAAGTCTCTAAATGAAGAGCGTTCCTCACCTAGGCAGACTATCACATTGGATGAAGGTGGCAAACTTTTCAGAGGAAAACAAGCTGCAGACTTGTTTGCTAGAAGATACAGTTCAGAAAGCAACTTACCCATTAACATAGATCATCAGAGAGAGATAAGAAAAGAAATACTGGCAACCATGGGACAGACAGATACTCCTGCCCCAATGAGGGAACCCATCACACTAGGAGAACTACAGAAGGCTATTTCCAAGCTTAAGTTTCAAAAGTCACCCGGCCCAGACAAAATCAGCAACGAAATGCTAGTAAATCTGAGCTCAGCAGCAAAGACAAAACTGCTTGAGATATTCAACCACAGCTGGTTGAAAGGAACAGTACCCCAAGTATGGAGAGAAGCCATCACAATACCCATACTAAAGAAAGGGAAATGTAAGACCGAGGCTGCAAGTTACCGGCCAATCAGTCTCACAAGCTGTGTTGGGAAGACTATGGAGCGAATAGTCAACCACAGATTGAAATGGTATTTAGAGTCTGAGCAGATCCTGGTGCCGGAACAAGCTGGATTTAGAGAATGCTACAGTATAGAAGACCAAGTTACTTACTTGTCTCAAGCAATAGAAGATGCCTTCCAGGAGAAGAAAAAGGTCCTAACGATCTGGGTCGACTTCAAGCAGGCCTTTGACAAGGTGTGGAAAGATGGCCTCATTGCAAAACTTAGGAGAAGTGGAATCCAAGGCAACATGATGAAATGGATCCAGTCATACCTGCATAACAGGAGAACTAGAGTCACTCTTGACGGTCTGCAGAGCAGAAAAGTGTTGCTCCATCAGGGGGTACCTCAAGGAGGAGTAATTTCCCCAACACTCTTCCTTGTTTACATCAATGACCTGGTGAAAGATCTCCCTGCAGGAGTTAAAGCTGCCTTATATGCAGATGACCTAGTACTCTGGTGCGCTGATGAAAATGTCACCACAGCAAATTATAGAATGCAGCGGGCAGCAGACATGCTAGTGTCATGGGCAGAGAAATGGCTTATCACAATAAACACAGACAAAACCTCCACAACACTGTTCTCCCTCGCCCCCAAGGACAAATCAGCTAACATACACCTAGGGACAACCGTGATCAAGGAAGAAAGCTACCCCACCTATCTTGGGGTGACATTTGACCAAAGGCTTACATGGAATAAGCATATTGAAAATGCAGAAGGAAAGGCCCGAAGACGACTAGGCATACTCAGAAAATTAGCAGGTACCAACTGGGGAGCAAATGAACGAAATCTAAAGAAGATTTATAATGGAGTAATAAGACCACACTTAGAGTTTAGCTCAGCAGCATGGTCATCAGCTGCTAACTCACATCTGCAGTCTTTGGACAAGGTGCAAAATCAAGCTCTCAGGCTCATAACAGGAGCCATGAAAACTACACCAATAACAGAGATGCAGAAGGTTGCTGGATTACAGACATTGTCCCATAGAAGAGACACAAAAACCATGATCCAGATGGAAAAGTACAACAGTATGCCAATGCACCCAATGAAGGCAAGACTAGATGATCTGGCATTGGGACGTCCTGTCCTGCAAGCTCTGAAGGGTGGTAAACTCCCGCATCTGAGAAATGAACTAAACAAGGTAGCTGCCAAAAAGAGAACCATACTTCAGTGGGTACCATCTCATTGTGGTGTACCCGGAAATGAAAAGGCAGATAAACTTGCAAAAAAGGGAGGAGAATGTGAACAAGAAGATAATGAAGTCACATACTTTGAGAAAAAGAGAGCTATCCAGACTATCAGAAGAGAACAGAACCAACCCAAAGATGACTATCACACTCTCGACCGGCAGGGACAGATAACTATTTTTCGACTCAGGACAGGGCATAACAAACTGAATAAACACATGCACAAGCTACGATTGTCTGCTTCACCACTGTGCACATGTGGATTAAACGAACAAACTGCTGAGCATGTTCTACAGGACTGTCCTCTGTATGACCAGTTAAGAAAGATATACTGGCCCAATGACTCAACACTAAACTCAAAGCTATATGGAGTTAAAGAGGAACTTCAAACAACAGTCGAATTCATCATGAGAACTCGTCTGACGGTGTAATCAACAAAGATGCGATCGCAAGAAGAAGAAGAATTCTTCAAAAAATAATTACGGCACAGGCTGGAAAATAATTATGGAGTCAAAGAGTTTAAAAAACATTCATTGTAATCACACTTGGAAGTTTGTTTACCTTAGCTTTTATAAAATACCGTATCCTACAAAAACATAAGTCAGGAGATAAAAAAAAGAAGCTGATACAATGTGTGTTTTATCACCTGATTATTTCCAACATATAGTAAAAACATGGGATCCATTGAAGAAAGGCAATAAATTAGTGAAAACATGGCATATAAATAATCAACAATTGATCAGCAGACTCAGGGATCTTATAACCCAGTATGTACCTGGTGTACTTATAATCTCATGACCTAGCCTATATAATTGATCTAGATCTCATAACACAGTAAGTTCCTGATGTATCTATTCCTCATAACCCAGAACCTCATTTATCTATGACTTCATAATCAAGTAAGTACCTGGTGTTTCTATGATCTCATACATCACCTTTTTTCGATTTTTTTTCAAACCCATCCATTGTATTCCACGTCTTACCGCAGTTCCCATCCACTTCCTCGATTATTATAAAACAACTATTCAGCTACTCAAGTTATAAGAAACTTATAAGAATGCAGTAGACCAGATATAGCAAAAGAAATATTACTAACAAATACTTACCTATACTCCAGAGGATGTTCCATTCTAATAGCTTGGATACCTTCACATGTGGGCATTGAAGGAAATGAAAATGGAGATAAAAAAGCTAAGAAAAGTAGAAATAGTAGAAACCAAATAAATGTGGGGATGAGTAAAGCAGAGATCAAATGCTTAATTAAAAGAATAATAACTGACAAATGGACAGTAGAGTGGGTTGGTAGCTTTAAGGGCAGACATGCATATAAATTGTTCAAGACTCCAATGAGAATGTGTCAGGTATCTAGAGAACTAAAAATTCCTAGCAGTAAGAAACTTCTAAGACTGCAACTATGAATGGGATATTTTAGAATAGAAGAACCTCACTGAATAGTGTCTAGAAATAAAATAATATAGAGCATTTCTTACTAAAATTTAGTAAGTATGAACAACAAAGTACCAATAACAGATTATTTACAAGCATGCAATTCATCCATAAATGTGGAATAGATAGACCTAAATAATTGCACAGTATAGTAAAACAGTATATAACCAGAACTAAAATTAATATATAAGGATCAATGATGGTGTGAATAAAGGGTATTCTGATGGAGTGCTTGTGTGGATGATGGCAGATAGTTGGTGGATTTGATGTAATCTCGGACACCTCCAGGCTTTCTCGCCCCCTTCCACCTTGTTAACAGCAGGGCAGTTGTGAGAGACTTTACTATGTTTTGTTCTTTTTTTGTTGTTTGTTTTTTCTTTTTATTGTTTCTTTGTTTCTTGAAAAGGGAGTGTTACGCACAAATTGAATCACACAATTTTGGTTTTAATTTACTATATTTGGACTCAGTAGAAGGCAGAAGAAGATACTATATTTGGATATCGGAGATCTCATTTTATTGTCTTCAATTTTTTACAATATATGTCCTAATTATAACACATCAGGGGTTGAACTGGATACTTTGTTTTGTTTTTTTAAATGGATGTAGGCTATGTGATTTCTCAAATTGTGGTAGGACAGTGCTAGAGGTCCCTTTCGTTTTCGGCTTTTAAGGTAGTAGGATACCCAGAAAAGGTTTAAAAAAAATAAAAATCCAACAATTTTCAATTTCATGCTTTAAATCATCATCAACATGTTCTTGTACTAAAAATAATTCATAGAAGCTTAGAGAGATAACAAGTGAATAATGACCCAACATGAAGGTACGTGATTGTAAAATTATAATTATACTGAGGCAACAGGAAGAAGATATTTATAACTTTTCCAATAAATCCAGACACATACACTTATTGGGTGAACTAAAACAGGTCACAGCAGAGGTGAGAAACTATAGATTACACATTCTGGGGATGGGCGAGAGCGGATGGAATGCGGCATGAAAAGTTAAAACAGCAGCGGGAGAAACAGTATTTTACTCTGGAAGAGAGGATGGACAGCACAATGAAGGCATAGCCATTATTCTACAGAAAGGAATAGAAAGGACATTACTGGAATGGAAACCCATCAACAACAGACTGATAAGAATAGGATTGAGAGGGAGATTCACCGGCACTACAATAATACAATGCTACGCACCAATGAGTGACAGCGATGAAGAGGTCAAGGATGAATTCTATCAACAACTGCAGAAAGAAATGGAAGACACACCTAGATATGATCTTATCATAGTAATGGGAGACCTCAATGCGAAAGTTGGAACACCCAATACATATAATGAAGGAGTAGTGGGGAGGTAATATACACTTATAAAAATGGACTTCCACAGGCAGTCATGGATTTTATACGGCCAGTGTTTGCTGATTTAGCGAAGGAGGATCTACTGAAAAAATGTTTCCACGGGAAGACCCAGAATAACAATGAAGCACTGAATAAATTGATATGGGATAGATGTACTAAAGAAGTGTATGTGGAAAGAGAGACAATAGAGGAGGCTGTATTTAGTGCAATTTCTTATTTCAATAATGGATCAGCATCGATCATGCGTTTGTTTAAAAGATTAGGTTTTTTGTGATTTAATACCACGACATTATCCACCTAAAGAGACACGCTGAGCATATCTGGATCTGTTAAGAAATCCCTGGAAAAGACAAAAAACAGAACGAAGACCCCGAGAGCACTGAAAAGGGGATTCATAGACACTGCAACTGCAGCAGGAGACCTTCATTCAACAGGAGCTCATTAAACTTCATTTTGTGAGTACTTTTTCGGTTTTTCTTTGTTTTCTCAGAATTGTCTTTTTAACATAATTAGTGATCTTTGAAACAAGATATCTCTGGATCTGTACATTCAATTGACATGAAAATTAAAACAGTTGGTTGTCATATACTCTTACAGATTCTGAACCAAAATGGATACAATTGATTTCAAAGTTTTAGTTTTATGACCATCATGCGTATATAATGAGGCACAAATATCAAACATTCAAGAAACATAAATTTTGAAAATTCATTAAAAGTTAACCTTTCTGTCAATCTCTGTCATTTTGGTTCATGACCTCAAGCTATATATAATGATTCAATTTGCCAAGTTTCAGTCAGATCCTTGTACAAATAACATAATGATGTTTTAAAAAAGTGTATAATTTATTCACTACGGCGGCCATATTGGATAGCTAATTTGCATAATTAATGAAATCATTATGTGGAAATAAAATGTGATGCCACTTTCTCATGTCGGCAGTTGCTTATATTATTTGGAATTGAAAACAATATATATCCTAATTATAACCCATCAGAGGTTGAACGGGATTTTTTTTGTTTTTTCATTAAATAAAAATAAAAAAAATGTGGGAAAAAAAATTGTAAGTCCATACTATAGCACGTTTCACTAGCTTTGCCCAACTTCAAAATGCTATATCTCAGCGAATATATAACGCATATAAGTGAAATTTTGTGTGTGAATTTGAAATGGTATAGACCCTATGAATTAAATTTTTCATTAAAATGCGGCCATTGGTTTCAATTTTCGTTTCTTTGCGATATAATATAAAATCCTACTTGCCAACACACATCACACACACACATATTGAAATGTCTACAGTAAATTATACGACCTCATTTGCACATTTTTGGTTTATCAAGCAATTGGCATGATTTTTGAGTGAAATTGCGTGAAATCGCACTTCTTGAACATAAAACAGTTTATATCCGGTGCAACGCACACATTGTCAATCAGAGGTGTGTCTACAAAAATTATTGTGTGGTTAAGAAGGAAAAATGAGTCTGCGAGTACATTTTATGACATTACAGCAAATCACAAACAGGATATTTAAGTATTTCTGCAATGAAGCTACTCGAGGAAAACTATATCATTCTATTTCAAACCCACAAAAGAGGACTATTCACGCCTTGGGGATAAGCAAACGATCATTGCACCGCTGGATAGCGACATCTGAAATGTCTAATTCCAGTGTTTTACACACAAAAATTAGGCCAAGAGTGGTGGATAATTTTGACAGAGAATTGATCCGCAGAGAAATTTGCAATATGTTTCACAATAATGAGGCAGTGACTTTAAGGAAATTGAAAATTTCGTTAAGAAAGAATAATGACATTGATATTTCCAAATCTACGCTATGGAGGACTATTAGGAGTTTGGGATTCACTTTTAGAAAATATGTTGGTGGTAGAAACCTTATTTGTGAGAAGCCTCATATAGTTGCAATGAGAAGCAAATATTTACGCGAGGTCAGAGAAATGAGAAGAGATTGTTATGAGTTTGTGTATTTAGATGAAACTTGGATCAATGCGCACCACAGTAATGAACGAGAATGGCAATCATCTGATGGAACAACTAAGAGACTAGTACCAAGCAGCAAAGGACAGCGCCTAATAATTGCACATCCAGGAAGCAGCCATCATGGGCTTCTAAATAATACTGAACTCATATTTGTTTCAAAATCCACAGATAATAGGGATTACCATGCAGAGATGAATGGCAAGATATTTCAAGATTGGATTGTGAATCATGTACTTCCTTCCTTGGATAGACCGTGGTGTTTGATAATGGACAATGCCTCATATCACAACGTTGTGGCACCAGAAGATAAAGTTTCTAATTCACCAAGTATTAAAGATGTAATAAAGATTTGGCTGACCATAAACAACATTCCATTCAACGAAATGTCCATGAACCTGAATTACTTGGAATTGTAAAAAAAGACACAGCATACAAAGATATTTCACATAGACAAGGCAATCCATGAACATGGTCACAGATGTTTAAGATTACCTCCTTACCATTCTCACTTAAACCCAATAGAATTAGTATGGGCTAAAATTAAGGAACAGGTAGCTACAGAAAATAAAACGTTCAAATTAAAAGATGTTGAAATACTTATAAAAGCCGCCATCTCCAATATAGCCAGGGATTATTGGAAGAAAAGTGAGAACCATGTGTTACAAGAGGAAGAGGAATATTGGAAGAATGATGGTTTGTCCTTCATTCAGCCGAGATTGATTTTCAATTTCTCAGAGACATCTGATTATGATTCGGATGAAGTTTAATTTCTTTAAAGATGACCTTACCGTTATTTACAAGCACATTAGAGGAGCAACGTTCCATTGTGATATTTATGAACCGCAAAGAGATGATACCCATTGAAATAATTAGATCAAGGAAGGTCCAGTTTGGTAGCGCATTAAATGTCAATGACAAACAATGTCACGAGTATTTCGCATGCAGATCATTTAAGAAATCATCTTCAACACGTATTCAATTGCAAACGTGATGGCCACATTATTGTAATAGTAGACACGCCTATGCCTAATCAATTCACAGAATCTGTGCATGAAGTGGTAAAATTTCTTTTCTCTATACACAATAATTAGTATGCCGACAAAGATCAAAGGATTTCATCCGTTTATGGGAACTGGACAAGATGCACAGATAAAAAGTATATATTTGTTGGGTCTAACCCAATATAACATCGTATGCAAAAAATGGCATTAATACGTTTGACGGTTAATCAGATAATTACATTTGTTTGAGGGCAAAGCTAGTGAAACGTGCTATAACACTATACTCATGGGTTTTTTATTCTGAAAGGAAAATTTGAGTTTTTTACCTTGTCTGTGTATCCTACTACCTTAAATATGTCCGATCGTCATATCTAATAGTTCTAAGAGACTCATATTCTGTGCGGAACGAATAGCTACGTTCTTTTGGAGATTACCCTAAGTCAAGGTCCATTAGATAGAGAGAATCCACTGCCACCACGATTTTTTAAAATACAGCGCAACCGCCATCTTGAATGACTCGGGCACGTACGATGTGATCATGTGACCGATTTATTTATGTTTTTTCTATTTGCTGGGTTCAAGTAGGGGACAGTAGACTGGAGGCTGACACGTTGGCAAAAACAACCGTATTTCACGTCAAGGTGGATTTATTTTTTAAACAGCCGCACTGTTTATCGGGCGTTATTAATTTTAACAAAGTTCAAAACAAGGTTAGTGTTAGGTTAAGGCTAGCTGTTACTGGCAAATACTTATCTATGCTCCAGAGGATGTTCTTTTGTAATAGCTTGGGGACCCAAAGATGCAGCAATAGTGAATGCAGTCAGCGACCCATAGCTTGACTGCTTGCATCAGGACCAGCGAACCAGAGCTGGTCAAGACTGTACTCCACCTCCACGTGGTGGTCCTGGAAACAGTCTGCAAAAGTGCAGTCTGGCTGAGCGAGTACGGATCGCAATGGGAAGGCAAACCCGGTCCCTAAAAAATGCCGTGCTGAAGTCGGATGTGTCGACCGAAAGGTGCAGATATCACAGCTACGGCGTAAACAGACACAACGCAACCACCGTCCTTTTCAGGGCGAACGAGGAAGAAGAAGAAGAAGTAAAAGCTTGGATACCTTCACATGATGGCATAGAAGGAAATAAAAAGGCGGATAAAGAAGCTTAGAAAAGTAGAAATATTAGAAACCAAATAAATCTTGGGATGAGTGAAACAGAAATCAAAAGCTTAATTAAAATAATATTATCTGAGGAATTGACAGTAGAGTGGGGTGGAAGTCTGAAGAGCAGACATGCATATAAATTGTTCAAGACTCTGTCAGGTATCTAGAGAACTAAAAATTCCTAGCAATAAGAAACTTTTTAGACGGCTACTAGGAATGGGCTATTTTAAAATAGAAGAACTTTACTAGAAAAAAAATGATATCGATTTTTTTTAAAAATCCCGTTCAACCCGTGATGGGTTATAATTAGGATATATGGTGTAATAATTAAAGAAAATAAAGTCAGATTTACAATACCGAAAGAAAAGTATCTTCCTTCCCCTCTACTCAGTCAAAATAGAGTACTTCAAAACCAAATTTGAGTGAATGTGTTTGTGTGTGACCTTTGCTTTCTAAGACACAAACAAACAAATAAAATTAAAGAAAAAATTATTCAAACAAACAAACCAAAACGAAGCCTCTCACAACTGCCCTGTTGTTAATGAGGTAAAAATGGGTGAGAAAGCCCGGGGGTGTCCGAGACTGCATCAATTCCACCAATCATCTGACATCTGCCGTACAAGCACCCCCAGACGACTATCCCTTTTTCCTCCCACCATCATTGATCTTTATACTAGTATATTAATTTCAGTTCTTGTTATACTGTTTAACCATATTGTTCAATTCTCTAGGTCTATCTATTCTCAACACCTGTTCCACAGTTATGGATGAATCGCATGCCTGTAAATAATCTAACATTGGTTTTCTCTGTTGTTCATACTTCCTACATTTTATTATGAAATGCTCTATATCATTTTTGTCTAGACACTCTGCACAGTAAGATTCTTTTATTCTAAAATTGCCAATTCCTAGTAGGAATGTGAATGCGCGCGCCCTTGAGGCCATGGTTTTCCTTTTTTTTTTTCTTTTCTGTGTGTTGTGAGAGCTTTTTTTTTTTTAAACAAAGTATTTCGTTCAACCCTTGATGGTTTATAATTAGGACATACAGTGTAATAAATTCAAGACAATAAAATCAGATTTCCGATATCCAAATGTGGTCAGAAAAGTGTAATTTTAGACTGAGTAATAGTTGTCGATCTTGTCTACGGTGTATACTTGTGCTCATGTTCGCATTCTCACACGGGAATATGCGATCTAAACGAAACACCTTTGCCATCTGAAAGGAAGACAAACGTGTGAGACGCAGAAGATATAATGAGAGACGTCCCTTGGTCTTAGACATCTCGGCGCTGTCTGACACTAGAGGAAAACACCTTTTTGAGCACAAAACCATAAGAAGTGTGGCTCGGGCAACATACATCGTGGGAATGTAACCACTAGTGGGCGGAACTTGAATTTTGGACGGTTAAGAAGATAATCTTTACTAAATTGTGATCTCGTGTCATCCAAACTGAGCATAGGAGATTTGCTCCCTAGAGGGATGGGCGGAGCTTTGCCTGACATTTTGACGTGGATATCATGTGGTACAGGGGGCGGATATGTAGATTTAAACTGAAACAGTGAGAGAGTCGAGTCAGAGTTGAAAAGAAGCCAGATCGTCTTCATGTGCAGTATGCATCCTCGGTACGATACACCAGTGAGGTAGAGGATTTGATACGCATATGTTGCGTCTGTGCTAAGAGAACTCACAACATAGAGGTATGCTTGCATATGAGTACATTTTTATAATACTTTAGATTTAGTAATATTAGACATTTCAGGTTTAGAATTTATTGCTTTTTAGAGTTTGTCTATCTATAACAGTTTGATAGAAGCTGATTTGCGACGTATGTGTTTTTTAGTGTAATTTCATGTATATCTCATCGCTATTTTCAACTGTGAGACTGTGTTAAATGTGTAAAGTATTAAGTACATTTATAAGAGGAATTCTAGTGTCGCACTGCGCTGTATACAAGTGTGTACTTATTACCATTATTATTATTTGTGTAGTGTTGAGTAATAGTTATATTGCATTCTTGTGAGCCGTAAGTGTGGTTAATTTTACATCAGTGATTTTTGTGAGAGAAAGATTAGGGTACCCTCTAGCTTCGTGAGTAGCCTATGTCTATTACGTTTTACGTATATAGTATATATATATATAGCTAGGTATACTGATCAAATATGGTCATTTAGACCAGTGAGTTGTGTATAATAGTAGATGTATATATGTTGACGTGGTGGGTGAGTGTGTAGACATCAGATTATACAGTAGACGTGAATGTGTAAAGGATCTTGATAAGTTCACAGGACACTCACTCAATCACATGTAGAAGTCAATTAGGTGTTGGTAACGACTGATGACATTTCAATCATTTATTACGAGACATACACTGACATCACAGGTACAGTCAATTGACAAGGTTGCGAAACATCACATACATGGTAATGGTTGACGACATCTGATATCCATACATCTTGAACATCTAATACAACAGAACGTTAAGGGCCTGTCAATCTATGTTCTGATTGTATTGTAGCCCAGGTCTGACTGAACGCGTCAGTCGCCACTAGTAGGCATGCCGCACCGAAAAGGGCGGGCTCTCAATTATTTGACAATAATCTATGGTTCCTCTGAAATCATCTGACAGGAACTTCTTCTGGCAAAAATACAGGCTGCAAATAGCGGGCTTTTATGGCGACAAAATCAGACCGCAAATAGCGGGCTTTTTATGACAAATTGACCTCTGTGTTATCACTTGATAGCAAGGCATATGAGTCCATGCCAATCATACCGCCTGGGTAGCGGGTTCCAAAATAGAACTATCTTCTCAGAGTTTCTTTCATCAAATAAGACGTGTTAGTCTTGGTTTCTATAAGGAGCACCTATAGTGGGCTCTGCATATCATATCATCTATAACTCTGCTAGCAAAAATGTCGCCTCAAAATTGTCAATCTCTCTTATATGCAGACAACACCTAATCTGCATATCAAGGCATAACGAGAAGATTTAAAATGTGTATTTTACCTTGACATCCTAGAAAAAATCACCAGAAAAACAACACTAGCCATTTCTGGCGTATCGAATAAACTTGGGGAAAATCACTGACATCTTAGTCACACAGAGGACATCTCTTCCCCAATATTACAGCAGAGAAAAATCTCCGGACCTCAGGTCCGCACAAAAAAACTCAGGTCGACTCCCAGATCGGAAGTCTCGATCCGCGCCCAAAAACTTTGCGCATGTGCAATCAGCACAGTCCTGAGTAAAACTAATACCGTCCAGAGCGTTTCCCCGAAAAGTGAGGTAAACCGCTCCTAATATGGACATGTAGATAGCGTCTTAAGGAATGCCAACTATTTAAGACATTTCCTCGAACCAGGTCAACATCGATCCTTATAAGGATAGGAGAATATGACAAGAGAAGATAAACACTAATCTAACCTGTTACTGAAAAGTTAATAGACAGTTATCTCTCTTAGATCATCAAACAAAATCAAACAGGTTGACGTCTATAAAAATATAGGCAAAAATCAGAGTAACAGTTTACCGCACCCCCCGGGGAAAAAAATGAAATCATTTTATTTTTTTTGAAGTACATCAATGAGCAATATACAACAAGCTCATAACGCACGAATGATGCGCTGATGAAAGGATGCACATAGGATATAACGCCATAATGTCAGGCTCAATTGACGCACAATACGAGCGTCTGGTGAGAACACAAGATATCTCACAAGATAAGAGAAAGTATTTTCTCCAAATATCAACCTAGCCGGAGAGGTGCCACCAAAGAACTCTAAGGTGCAGGCAATGTTACAATGAAAACAACAATTACATACATATCAAAAAATACAATATCATATAGTGGATTCATTACCTTAATGTAATTTTAACAAGGTAATCTCCTGGAATATAGTGATATAACTTATCATAACTAAATTTAATGTGTTTTATTACAATTCTGAATATACAAATATATTAGTGTAAACACTTGAAGTTGCCATCCAAAGATCAATACAATACTCCATTCAGGAGGGCATATGTAAGAAGTGTCCAAAGGGTAAGCTTGGACATCATAAGGCATAACAGGAGCTCTTTATAGGTTCTCCAAAATATAGCACTGGTTTGCTGAGAAGAATACAAATAACACAATTCCATTTGATAATCATAGAATGTTATAATGTACTATAATTAATACTACATTTCTAAGTATCAAATGTGGCCGTAATAATTTCCGACCTTCATATCGTGATAACCAAACCTTCCTCTGTTATACCAAAGATGGTAACAAAGAAAGAATTCAAACAATTTATAAACATGTTATTGTATGGTACTGTCATAAATGTAGACGTGTATCAGGAAATGTAGGACATAAGAGTTAAGTAGAATCATGTGGGCATCGCGACAGTATGTCTGCCATCACATTATCCGAACCACGGATAGCTAGTACGGTAAAATGAAAAGGTTGAAGAGCAATAACATATCGTGTGGATCTTGAGCTCTTCAAGTCCTTACTCTGCATAGCTGTGAGAGCTTTTTGGTCGATTTCTACTATGAAATGCACACCAAGAAGGAATCTTTGAAGTTTCAGAATCGCCCAGACCATAGCTAATAATTCTCGGTCTAGAACAGAATAATTCCTTTCTGCCGCATTAAGTTTCCTAGAGACATACATTACAGGATGCACAGTTTCTGAATACTCCTGCATCAGTGCTGCCCCGATCCCTATTGATGAGGCGTCACTATGTAGAACAAAAGTCTTATCAGCTGTAGGTAGTCTTAAGATAGGAGGAGATGAGAATAATGTCTTAATCTGATCCAATGAAGCTTGGCATTCTTGGGACCAGCGCACCATATTAGGAGACCCTTTCTTCAATAGGGTTGAGAGAGGTGCCGTGATGGAAGAAAGATTCGGAATGAATCTTCCATAGAACTGTATTAAGCCTAAGAGACTACGTATCTGCTTCTTTGTTTTAGGAATAGTGATGTTCAGTATCTTAGAGGTGTTGTGGTCCTCTGTCTTCAAGAGACCATGCCCAACACGGTGTCCAAGAAAAGAAATTTCACTAAACCCAACATAGGCTTTAGAGGGTTTGGCAGTCAAATTATGCTCGCGTAGAGTAGACAACAGTTCATATAACCCTAAATAGTGACCTTCCCAAGAATCGCTGAAAAGACAGATATCGTCCAAGTATGCAATGACATCTGAACGATATGAAAGAATTTGACGCATCATGGGCACGAAGGTAGCTGGGGCATTCATAAGGCCGAAAGGCATGAAGTTCTATTGGAACAAACCCCTAGGTGTTGAGAAAGCAGTAAGAGGTTTGGCTCGTTCAGTGAGGGGAACTTGCCAGTAGCCTTTAGAAAAGTCGAGTTTGGTAAAGAACCGAGAATTAGAAAGTCTAATAAGTAGATCTTCCAATAAAGGCTTAGGTTCAGCATCAAACTTCGTTACTTGGTTTAGTTTACGGTAATCGACGCAAAGGCATATGTTATTGTCTTTCTTTCGAACAATAACCATAGATGAAGAGTATGCCAAATTGGATGGTTCAATTATTTTCAACTGTATCATTTCATCCACTTCTTTCTCGACCTGTGTTTGAAAATGTATAGGAATAGGGTAAGGTCTGACCCTGATAGAATTATGGTCAGTAAGTATTATGTCATGTTTAATGACAGATGTGTGTCCAGGAATGTCCGTGAGAACATCCTGAAATGTTTGTAACATGGAAAAGACTTGTAGCTGTTCCTCAGTAGATAATCTAGGAGAAACAGTAACATTTTTCCATGATTCCGTAGAATGAAGCGGAATCATTGGAAGAGGAAGATTAACGTCCGAGAAAGTAGATTCTTCATCCTGTATAACCGACAGAGATGAGTAATGACCATGAGGGACTGGAGTATCGTCCGTTGCCTGAAAAATAGGCTGCAGGTACTCTGGACGCTCATAAAATTCTGTAAGCATGTTTATATGAAAGGTTTTATGCTTTCCGTCAATATTGACAACATAGTCGACATCATAAATTTTAGAGACAATCGTATAAGGACCTTTCCATCCAATGAGAAGTCTATTTTCCCTGGAAGGGAGCAATACAAGCGCTTTGTCGCCAGGACAAAGTTGATGCAGGCATCTATTTTTATTTGCAAATTGCCTTGCCTTTTCTTTAGCAAATTCAGATGCAGAAGTTGCTAATCTGCATGCTTCAATAATTTTCTGCCTGAGAGCAATGACATATTCATACGAAGATTGTGTGTCATCAATGATATCATCAGCAGTTATAAGATCATGAAGCAAAGACATGGGACCGCTCGGACGCGCGCCAAAGACAAGCTCAAATGGAGAAAACCCCGTATGTTCATTAGGAACCTCTCTATAAGCAAAGAGAGCAGCGGGTAAAACTCTGTCCCAATCCTGAGGATGATCCTCAGTTATCTTCCCAAGTAAATTCTTGAGGGTTCTATTCAGACGTTCAACTAACCCATTAGACATCGGATGAAAGATACTACTCAGAGACCTTTTAATATGAAGAGTAGACATCACTTGTGACATAGTGTCAGATATTAATTGGGTGCCATGGTCTGACAAGATTTCTTTGGGAAATCCCAGACGAGAAAATATCAGCCAAAGAGCGTCTGCAATATCGGCAGTAGAAATGCTCTTAAGAGGTATAGCCTCTGGCCAACGTGTGCACATGTCAACGCATGTTAGAATAAATTGGTGTCCTCTGGCCGATCTGATTTTAAAAGGGCCAATAATGTCTATTGCCATTTTTTGAAACGGACGAATAGGAATGTCCGCAGCCTGGATAGGTGCTGCATGGCGAGGACCTTTCGACTTGACTTCTTGACATACTTTGCATGAACGACAATAAAGACGTATATCTTTATTAACGAATGGCCAAAAGAAAGCCGCCAGAACTCTCGACTTAGTACGGGAAAATCCCATATGACCAGCACACTGAGAGTCGTGAGCATGTTGCAGAATTCGAACTCTCATACTTTTAGGTACAAGAATTTGCGAATGCATAGACGTATTCGAATCTTGTACCATACGCACTAGTACACCATTCTTCATAGTGATCCAGGATTTGCGATTTGTGTTCTGATTTGGATCACCCTTTTTGACAAGAAGGAAGAATTTTTTTAGAGAGGTGTCTTCTTGTTGAAGTTTTATAAAAGAGTCACGCGAAATCACCGAGTAATCATCTTGATGAAACACTTCATCACTTTCGGTCGATGAAGTCTGAGGCATATATTGAGCTTGTGCTCTTGTGATAACTGCATTAGCAGCTTGGATATTTTCTTCTTCCCAAGCAGCAATCTGCTGCGGGGTACACTCTTTAACCCCATGTATACGCCCAATGATAAGATCCGCAATAAGATTTGGTAACAAACACGCGTGGACATCTCCCGTAAAGAAGGGAGTAGCTATGTGGATGATAGCAGTCGAATACTTTTCTACTGTGCCACCAAATGTCACACATTTAACTCATTAACTACCGCAAGCCGCTGTCAGCGGCTCACAGCATAATCACATTTGGACCGCAAGCCGCGCAGGGCGCCAATCTAATTTTAGTAATAAAACAAATGAAAAATGTACTGAAACACTCTCTGATCTGGTTCGAGATTTTAAGTTGCCACTGGAAAACAAATTCCCAAAGCATGGTTGTTGTAGAAAACTGAAAAATTGATATTATGTTCATATTTTTCAGCGTTTTGGATTAGTTACCAAATCGTGTAAAACTGTTTACAGTGGCAACTAGTGCTAGGACTACAAAAAATGCGTGTACATCTCGTCTAACGGCTGAAAAGGATAGAAACATGTTTCAACAATTGACTGAAAGATCTAGCGACGAGGACAAGAGTGAAAACAGTGTGCACATTGATTGAAATTGTGATTTTGATAGAGATGGGGCGCAAGCAGTTATAATTGTGAAAATATTGCAAGTCAATGGCCATCGGAGGGCCGTTAAATAGCAACAACCTCTATTAGAGTTGCAACCAATGTTTATTGTAATAGTACATTCATTTATCTTTAAAAGGACGTGTAATTCATACAAATCTGTAAACAATTACGAAAACTACAGCTTACTTTGTGCAATCACCTACAGGATGAAAATGGGAAAAAAATTTAATTCGGCCACAGTGTGTGCTTTAATTCGGTAGTTAATGTGTTAACCACCTTTCCAGTGGCACAGGAAGGTTCTATAAGAGATTGTTTAACCCCAATAGTAGTGCATCCAGAAACAAAAAGGACTGAGACTGGATTATTATTCATAGACCCCTATGTAAGATAAGAGATCCTCTCCCGTCATGCGCAGCTGCGACAGGAAGAGCGGGAAGAGGATGACCACAACTCAGGATAGATATAGTAGTAGGTTCGAATAGTGTTGTACATTGGGGGCATTGAGATGCTCTCCCAAAATCAAAAGCAGAACAAGTGATAGCACTAGAGTTTTTATTACTATTGCTCGCTTGATTACTAACTCCTTGAGACTCTTGCTGTGCAGAGTTAGCATGGTGACATGATTTATTATTGTTGTGTTGCGATCTACCACGACTATTATTTCTTTTGAAATCATTATTATTTGACCTACTGAAACTATTGTTTTGGTTTGAACTGCAGTTTTCACAGTTGCGATTGTCATTTTCCCTTTGGTGAGAATAACTGCTAGATTGGTTTCGTTGTCTCCGTGAAAAATTATGATAGGTTGGATAGTTTTTATTGTGGCTACCCCTGCAAAAGCTTCCAAAATTGTTGGAACCAAAATTACGAGGGCTGTCAGCTCGCCTCCAGTTCTTTGAGGAAGAACCATTAAAGGATGGATTGCTTTGATCCTGTCCGTAGTTATGATTACCCTTCCTATCAAAGTTATGTTGAGCACCTTGGAATTTACGATTAAAATTAGGACCATATGGTGTCACCGAAGCCACCGGCAAACCTTCTTTGACTTTAGTATTGCTAACAGTTTGTTGTGGGTGTGCAGTGACATACTGGCAACAATATTCTTCCATGTCTTTTAAGTTCTTAGGTTTACGCTCATGTAAGAAGGCAAGGAAGGAGTCATTAACAGAAGACATGACTTTGTCACGGAGTAACAAGTCCATAAGTGCTTCATATGTGTGTTCAGTTTTAGGCAACTCAATCCATCGTGAGAATGTAAGACGTATCTTTGTAATAAAGTCTGAGAATTCTATCCCAGTTTCTGGTAACATAGTCTTAAAGCGAAGACGATAACCGTCTTCATCAAGTTGATATTTCTTTAATAAGGCTGCTCTGACAACCTCATAGTTAAGCTTGTCAGGACCTTCTATCGACATTATGGTACTTAATGCTTCACCTGTAAGTATCTCCATCAGTTGTCCGACATATTGCGCCCTATCTACCTTATGCATTTCGCATGTAAGTTCAAATCTATCTAGATAGAACGTTATGTCATCCTTTGCAGAGTGGAAAGGAGGTAATTTGACTTTATAAAAATTCTCCTTTGTCTTACTAGAAGTTGCTTGAGAATTACCCATATTCATCAATTTTAATTTCTCCAGCTCCAAAGCTAAGAGTCTTTCCTCATGTTCCATTTTCTGTTTTTCAGCTTCTAGTTTCTGTTTTTCAGCTTCTAGCTGCATCTGGATTTTTTCTCTTCAGCTTCTCTTTGCATCTGGATTTTTTTCTTCAGCTTCTATTTCCCATTTCTTTTGTTCAGCTTCTCTTTGCAATCTTTTGTTCTCAGCCTCTCTGTCCATTTGTATTTGCATCTTTTTTTCTTCCGCCTTCTGTGCCTTGGCATATTGAGTAAGTGCAAACTCTTCCAATTTCTCATCAGTTTTGCCAAGGGCTTTCCCTTGCTCGATAAAGTAATCCAATGTAGACATTATGTCCAATAATTTGTGATCAGTACTTCTGAAATAATAACACCCTTTATCCCAACCTCAGTGGGAGACAAGTCTTTATCAAAGACTTTGTATAATTATAATATCACCATTAATCACTTTTGTATCTAAAGTGCATTATAATATTAATAGTGCATGACCAAGTATCTATAGACTGTATATGACAACAATGTATAACATTAATCAAACAAAGACAAGTATCTAGACAAACTAAAACGTTCGCAGAGGTGAAATAAACAAAAAAGCTAAACTAACGAGAATGTTGCAAAAAATTGCAATGATAACTGCGAAAAAAATTAAACAAAACAAATAACACAGTGTATAAACATAAAGGTGTATAGAAATAAACAATAGGAAGGTGAGGCAGACAAATACAAACAAAACAAATCAAAACTAAAGAACACAAAAATATTACAAAAACGACGAAAGAACACTTCGGCACAACTAAACAAAAATATCACGAAAGCAACAAAAAGTCGCTGGCTATTTAATCCCCTATAGTAATAAGTCTCTATAGGCCCTCTGTAACGTGGGATACCCTACGGCAGTTACTGCCCAACCGTAACCCGCAGAAATAAACACACCAAGAAACATATAACATAAACACTTAGCATGTAAATAAAGGGTGTTGCAAGGAAGGCTCAGTTAGACACAATATAATGGCACAGTTTCCCCAAAAAAACGAACTGCCACTTATCTTAATGATCAATCCTGGCCTTAAGTACAGCAAAGTTCAAACAAGATAGAGCAATGCAAGGAAGATCCACCGTTGAAGGTTTCCGCTACACGACAACAGGTAGTGGACTCCACAGTACAAGTACAATGTAATTCTTGCAAACACGGTTAACTAGACGATCCAACGCTGATACATAGCACGTAGCACGTAAACATGAAGTTGGAACAGGTTACCACCTCTGCTTGACAGGTAAACAAAGAGACATGCTCGCTCACAAGATGGATGTCATCGACTGTAGTACTGCTGATGGTGTTTATGTGTGTGGAACATCATAAATCAAACTCTGCAGATGTGGCGTCAGGCAACAAGCTTGTATCATTAGTTGACCTCTTTACTCTGTTTACTGTGTAGATTAGACCCCAGGAATCTGGCCTACCACAATGTTAAAGACGGTTTGTCCACTCACAAGGTTGCGGTGTATTTTATTTGGGTCAGGTCACCAAATGTTGGGGCGCTTACAAGGTGCAATGTTGACACTAACTCAAACGCCATACAGACCGTCAAATGTGTAGTACTCGTAGATGTATATATGTTGACGTGGTGGGTGAGTGTGTAGACATCAGATTATACAGTAGACGCGAATGTGTAAAGGATCTTGATAAGTTCACAGGACACTCACTCAATCACATGTAGAAGTCAATTAGGTGTTGGTAACGACTGATGACATTTCAATCATTTATTACGAGACATACGCTGACATCACAGGTACAGTCAATTGACAAGGTTGCGAAACATCACATACATGGTAATGGTTGACGACATCTGATATCCATACATCTTGAACATCTAATACAACAGAACGTTAAGGGCCTGTCAATCTATGTTCTGATTGTATTGTAGCCCAGGTCTGACTGAACGCGTCAGTCGCCACTAGTAGGCATGCCGCACCGAAAAGGGCGGGCTCTCAATTATTTGACAATAATCTATGGTTCCTCTGAAATCATCTGACAGGAACTTTATCTGGCGAAAATACAGGCTGCAAATAGCGGGCTTTTATGGCGACAAAATCAGACCGCAAATAGCGGGCTTTTTATGACAAGTTGACCTCTGTGTTATCACTTGATAGCAAGGCATATGAGTCCATGCCAATCATACCACCTGGGTAGCGGGTTCCAAAATAGAACTATCTTCTCAGAGTTTCTTTCATCAAATAAGACGTGTTAGTCTTGGTTTCTATAAGGAGCACCTATAGTGGGCTCTGCATATCATATCATCTATAACTCTGCTAGCAAAAATGTCGCCTCAAAATTGTCAATCTCTCTTATATGCAGACAACACCTAATCTGCATATCAAGGCATAACGAGAAGATTTAAAATGTGTATTTTATCTTGACATCCTAGAAAAAATCACCAGAAAAACAACAATCGCCATTCCTGGCGTATCGAATAAACTTGGGGAAAATCACTGACATCTTAGTAACACAGAGGACATCTCTTCCCCAATATTACAGCAGAGAAAAATCTCCGGACCTCTGGTCTGCACAAAGAAACTCAGGTCGACTCCCAGATCGGAAGTCTCTCGATCCGCGCCCAAAAACTTTGTGCATGTGCAATCAGCACAGTCCTGAGTAAAACTAATACCGTCCAAAGCATTTCCCCGAAAAGCGAGGTAAACCGCTCCTAATATGGACATGTAGATAGCGTCTTAAGGAATGCCAACTATTTAAGACATTTCCTCGAACCAGGTCAACATCGATCCTTATAAGGATAGGAGAATATGACAAGAGAAGATAAACACTAATCTGACCTGTTACTGAAAAGTTAATAGACAGTTATCTCTCTTAGATCATCAAACAAAATCAAACAGGTTGACGTCTATAAAAATATAGGCAAAAATCACAGTAGCACGTATCTACTAGCATATTTTCACACACGTGTAACACCACATACAACATACTCACACACACACATGGACATATAAGAGCATGTAGTTGCATATTTTCACACATATGTATGTATTATTACGTAGATGATGTTTGTCCATTAGTACGATGCTAGTTTATTTTGTTTCATTTTATTTCAGAGTCCAGCAGTCTGTGCTGGGTGTAGTAAGATCATTGATACAATCGCCAAAGACAGTATTATTAACCCCTATGCTAAATAAATTTGCCACTAGTCCAGGGTTGTGGACGTACTGCATCTCCTATGCCCCAGTTGGCGGTAGATTCAAACCGGTAACGCAAAAACGAACGATACCTCTTTTCCAATACTGCACGTTTTCAATGCTCTGTCCTTGAAATTAACTGTAACGTTTAGACAAAATCAAGACGTATTCGTTCCAAGAAAGAGCGAGAGAAGAGAGACGGAGGAATGAAAGAACGACAGAAAAATACGATTATTGACAAGCGATAGCAGTTTGTAGGCATCGCAAATTGGGAAAGGCGGGGCAATTTCTGCTAGCAGATTTGAATAAACGACGCAAAGCCTCACGCATACACCGTTCTCTAGTCGCGCAGTTTAAATATATAACCACCTAGATCGGGAGACTGCATTGAAAAAACACACACACAGCTCGCATTTCAATGCCTAGGGTGTATTTGTAGAAAAGGAAAAATTTACGATTAACGTGGAATTTGAATTAATACTAAGAGTAGGGTATCAAGAGGGCAAAAGTGAAACTTATTAACACCATTGAGACGGATAAACGCCATGATGGCAATAAACATAGGACGACTTGTAAATAAATAAATAAATGACGATTAATAAATACATTGACAATACTTGGTTATTAGCATATTATGGTACTCAGAAAATATAAAGAAATATGTTATTTGAATAAAAGGAGAGAGAAAATGAAAGTTGAGAAATATGATAGACAGAAGAATAAAATTATATCTACTATATGACAGACAGTAGCCTGAGTAAATATTGCCTTTCTTTATTAAAAATACTTATATAATAATAGAAATATTGTAAAATGAAGACATAGAGACGACTATAGGGAATCTTCACTCGGCTTGCCATTTTATTGGGAGAGGGGGAGGTGTCCCACGATTTTAAAGTGTAGGTTAAATTTTAAAAAGACGCGAGAGCAAAACATCAGCCGATTGGCTGGAGTAGAATAGACTAACACTAGGAATAATACGCAATGAAACAAGCGTTCATTGCCACTTAAAATGTATCAGTCCACTAGTAAAGTTGTAGCAGCAGACAGAGATTTGTGCTCAAATTTCCTTCACTGTTCTGCGGCAGCAGGCATCTGTGTGTGACCATTAATAGCCTGATTAACTTACTTAGTGAGATATTTCATTGAATGCGGTAAGAGAACCATTTATATAATTATTATTGTTATTGATATGTATTTGTATTATTGACTATGAATGAATATTTGAAGGGTAGAGGCATAGCTAAAAAAGGTGCCCACTTCAAACTTGTGTGTTAAGCCACAACTGTTAGTAGACAATATTATATATTCTTGTTAAAGCCCTACAGGCTTACTTATACTTTGGGAGAAAAGAAATTAATAAATGGGAAGGGGGGGAATTGATTTATAATATTATGATATAAGACCAGAAAACCACTGGCCTTCTTCATAAGTCACAGGTTTTCACCTGACTTTATTTAATTAAATATATATTTTCCTATGACAAGGAATGTGTCAAACATATGTTGGAAGAATACTTGATGAGGAATAGGGCACCCAATCAAATAGGAACAATAACTATTTATGTAATATTTTTCACTGATCTTAAATCTGTTGATACATGTAAACTTGTTAGGAACGGAGATAGGTCAGACTGTTATATTGAGGGAAATTAATCCTCTTCTTCCATGGTTTCTGTATGAAACGAAAGTGAGCCAATCACGATTATATTGTTCAACTGCAATTACCAGTTCGAGGCAGTCATATCTGTGTGCCTCGAAGTATCAAGAATTCTGAAAGCTGTACAGTGCTGTGTGCATGAAGAGTTGTGAGCAGGACATCACAGATTTCCAGCATATATATAAGATAAGCCCCTATGTTTACGGGCATATGTTAGATCACAGAACTGATTCTCCACCTAAAATTAATCAACTAGATTGTAAGACATGACAAGAACAGTTGTTCCTCCACAGTGTGCTCATTCTTAGAGGGTAATACTTCATTAAGAACATTTCCCGTCATAGATTTCCAGATCAAGAAGTGACAGACACAATATTATTTGAACTTTATTTCTGTAAATAAATTAAATTATTCTTTGAGGTTTAAACATTCCTGTGTCCAAGAAATTGTGATACAGGAAAATAAATTGTAAAAAGATTTTAAGTTCCAAATTTAAAGCAGTGAGTTGTTGATTACTTGTATTGAATTAATAGTGTAGTTGTTGTCATTTTCATTTCACAGTACAGTGCACATTACCCTAGACACCTAGCCAGATAACATACAGACACCATAAAAAATAATTAGGATAAAAATATATAGCAGATTGAGGTCGTATGGAGAGGAGGCTGAGATCAAGAGGCTGCAGTTGGGGAAGAAGAAATTAGAGGCAGAGAAAGAGGAAAAGAGGTTGGAGGCTGCAAAGGAGGAGAAGAGATTACAGATGGAGGCTGAGAAAGAAGAGAAACGGTTACAAAGGGAACATGAGTTACGACTAAGGGAGTTGGAGTTACAAGGCCATGCTCCTGAAAATGGTACTAGCCCATCCACTTCCGACTCTGCTGCAAGCCAGGTAGCCTCCTCATCAGCCATGGGGTTTCATCTAGACCCCTTTATTGAAAAAGATGAAGACATAGAGTCCTTTTTAAGCCGCTTTGAGAGACTGACTACAACGTATGGGTTGGAAAAGGAAAAGTGGAGTCTTAAAGTATCCCAGGGACTTAGGGGAACCTCGTATGAGGTATTTTCCAAGCTGAGTAAGGATGACCAAGACGATTATGACATTCTTAAGCAGGCACTCTTGGTCAGGTACGAAAAAAATAGCGAATTTTATAGGAAGAAGTTTAGACATGCTAAATTACTCACTGGGGAGACCTACCACCAGTTCTCTGCACGCCTGGAGACCTACCTGGAGAAATGGACTGCTCTGGGGAAAACCCAAGGTTTAAAGGAAATGATTATGATGGAGCAGGTTAGAGAGTCTATGGCTCCAGACTTGAGAAACTTTCTCACAGAGCAGGGTGCTGAGAGACTGGGGGATATTCTAAATGTAGCGGAAAGATATCTGGCAGCCCAGTCAGAGTTGGCTGGAGCTAAGAAGAAACAGTTAGATCATAATAAAGGCCCCCAAAACCAAAACCCAAATAAATTTGATAATAGGGATAAGTTCAACAAAGGTAAACCATATTATGATAGGCCAAGGTATGAACAACGTGACAGAAACCCGCAATACAATGAAAGAAAACCTGTTAACCAAGGAAAGAAATGGTGTAAGAGGGACAACCATGACACCCAAGATTGTAAAAAGAAACCTTCCACCTTCGCTGCAATGAAAACGGGGAACAAGGGATTAAAGGACAAACCTACTGAACAGCAGGAGCCTTATCACCCCCCAGTTTGTGAGGATGTTGTCTGTAATTGGGTCACCATAAGGTGCCTTTATGATACAGGTTTAGATTTTGATTCAGTCGTGAGTTCTCACCTAGTGAACCCAGATCAGTATACCACAGAAACAGTGGAGATACAAGGGGCGACTAAGGACGTAGCAACCATGACACTTCCCATTGCAAGGATAACTGACAACTCGCTATGTGGAAGGAGTAATCAAAGCAGCAGTGATAAACGAACCCATCTACCCTCTGATATTGGGGTGTCGTTATGTCTTCTTGGGGAAGCCCAAGAGACCTGTGATCATGGCAACAGTGCAGACCAGGTCACAGTCGAAGAAGGAGGAAGATGAACCTATAAATACTCATCCAGAGGAGATGAGGAAGGCACAGGCTGAGGATAGGTCACTCAAGCCGTGTTTTAAAAAAATGCCTAAATGCCATACACCTTCAAGCAAAGGAGACTACTATATGAAGAATAAACTGATCTATAGGAAGGCTGGAACTGGATCCAATGGTCACGGACAGCTGGGGCTTCCCACTTCATATAGGGAGAAAGTGATGGAATTAGGACACGCGATTCCCTTCAGTGGTCATATGGGGATCAGCACCACAGGACAGCGTATAGCTTGTCATTATTTCTGGCCAGGAATAACGGAAGATATAAAAAGATATGTAAAATTCTGTCCAGAATGCCAGAGAGTAGCTCCAAAGCATTGGACTGCTCCTGCAACTTTAGGGGAGATACCCATAGTGGGAACCCCTTTCGAAAGGGTTGCTGTGGATATTGTGGGACGTCTCACACGTACCAAGAGGAGGAACAGTTACATTATGACTCTGGTGGACACTTGTTCTATGTGGGGAGAGGTGGTAGCCCTGTCATCAATCTATTCGAAGCATGTGGCAGAGGCATTACTTACAATATTCACGAGGTTAGGTTTCTCACACCAAATCTTGACTGATAACGGCTCACAGTTCAAGGGGAGACTAACAGAAGAAGTTTTCAGGATATTCCAAGCCAAGCACTTTCATTGTAGTCCGTATCACCCCCAAGGGAACGACCAGGTAGAGAGGTTCAATGGGACTCTCATTTCTATCCCGCGAAAGCTGGCCCATGAAAAACCTGATACATGGGACCAATACCTACCTGCTGCGTTGTTTGCATATCGGGAAGTTACACATAATTCGACCGGAATGGCACCGGCAACACTGTTATTTGGAAGACCAATCAAATGTCCATTGGAAGCCTTATTGAGGACGTGGACAGATGAGAAGGCAGAAGAGACTGTTACCTCATCATATGCGTATGTGAACGAGCTGACCACTCGTCTCAAAACTAACTGGAAACTCGCTAATGATAATTTAAGACAAGCCAGGAAGAAACTTGCTGCATACTGTAATAAGAAAGCAAAGGATAGGGAACTAGCTGTGGGAGAGAAGGTGCTTCTTCTACTACCCGGCAGCAGTAACAAATTGCAAATAGAGTGGCAAGGTCCATACACGGTTTTAGAGAAGGTGTCTAGAACTAATTATAAGATAGATAAGAAAGGGAAGGAGAAAATCTATCATGTGAACCTCCTAAAGAAGTATCTGGATAGACAAATCCAGGAAGGGACACATTTAATGACCGTGTCTATCGCAATGCAAATGAAAAACGAACCACTCGCCTCTCATGAATACCCTTAAAACCCTGTGAAACACCTGCACAAGTAAAAGTCAGTAAGCACTTAACGAAAAATCAGAGGGAGCGGATTCAAAAGGTTCTTGGAGAACACACGGACGTGTTAACGGACAAACCGGGGCACATCAACTTGTTGGAATTTGATATGAAGCTGTTAGACCCAACACCCATCTGTTTGAAAGCATATACTATCCCATTCGCCAAAGAAAAAGCTTTGAAAGAGGAGATAGATTACTTGTTAAAAGAAGGCATTATTTCTCACAGTGAATCTCCTTACAGCTCTAGTGTGGTTTTGTTGAAGAAACCCTCTGGAGAACATAGACTGTGTATAGATTACACTAGTCAACAAATTTTCAAAAGTTATTTGTACCAGAAATTAAATATACCATTTCTTATTGATTTTGACATGCTGATTTCAAATATCATAATGAAATTCACCAATTGGCTCTGGGTTTTTTTTAATGATGAATTTACATTACGGTAATACAAATAATGTATGCTTGTTTAATTCTCTGGGGTGAACAGCTAGTCTTTCTACTTTAGCATTATAAAAATTGTGGTTACATACTCAATTAATTGATATTTCAACATAAAATGATAGAAAAAATAAAAACATTATTTAAAGTTCACATATCATGTTTTAAAAAGGCACATTTGAACCCATTCCGTCATTATTCAGTCGCTGTTTGAGTTCTCTTTGCTTGCTTCTTGTAGTCAATCGATGAGGTGTCTCTTGTCACAATCCAACAGTAATCAGCAAGCATTGAAGGGCTCCAATTGCCTTGATACCTTGTCTCCATAGCAGCAATGTCCTTGTGAAATCGTTCACCATGCTCATCACTGACCGCACCACAGTTTGATGTAAAGAAATCCAGATGAGAATCCAGAAAATGAATTTTCAAAGACATGTTGCAGCCAAGACTCATACTTCAGAAGGAGATTTCTACAATTTCATTGTAATTATCAGATCTGTTGTTTCCAAGACAATTGTCCACCACTGACTTAAATGCTAGCCATGCTGCTTTTTCCTTGCCATGCAACACGCAAAGAAACTCGTCATCATGAAGAAGTTTTCGAATTTGCGGACTAACAAATACTCCCTCTCTTATTTTAGCTTCACTCAGTCTTGGAAATTTTCTGATGAGGTATTTGAAAGCCTCATCTGTTTTCTCCATTGCCTTGACAAAGTTTTTCATGAGACCCAGCTTAATGTGCAAGGGTGGCAACAAAATCTTGCTGGTGTCGACAAGTGCTGGGTTCTCAACGTTCTTACTGCCAACCACAAAGTGACCAATGATGATGATCGTAGTTTATACACTTCAAAAGCTGCTTAATGTTTTCATAAGTTTCTTTCATATGAACTGCGTGACCAACTGAAATTGATGGTAACACATTACCATTATTCAACAAAACAGCTTTAAGACTCGTCTTGGATGAATCAATGAAAAGCCTCCACTCTTCCGGTATGTAATTGATTTTGAGGGCTGCCATTAAACCAGAAATGTTGTGGCCCGCAGAAAGGTCATCCTCTTTGAAAAAGAATGTAATAAGCGGCTTCTGACGGTTCCTATACACAGAAATTGTAACATTTTCTGCCAGGAGATTCCACTGTTGCAATCTGGAACCCAAAAGCTCCGCCTTGTTCTTCGGTAAATTCAGATCTCTTACAAGATCATTCAGTTCACCTTGGGTTATTAAGTGGGGTTTAGTGGATGTAGTTTGCTCAAAATCTGTGTCGCTTGAGGTTGATGGTTCAGGACCACCAATGTCCTCTTCTTCATCAGTGGAAGCAGCAGAAAATGATTCTGGCACTTTGGGAACTGGTAGGCCATCGCCATGTGGTACCGGACGTATTGCAGAGGGGATGTTTGGATATTCCAGAGTCCATTTTTTCTTCTTTGATATGCCTTTCCCAATTGGAGGGACCATGCAAAAGTAATCGTTGTTGAGATGATCAGTGGGCTCTCTCCAAATCATTGGGACTGCAAAAGGCATAGCTTGCCTTTTGCCAGTCAACCACAGTTTAAGATGTGCTGCACATGTATTGCAGCATATGTGTGGCGCCCAGCTCTTATCTTGATCTCCTATTCTGCAGCCAAAATACAAACTGTACGCCTTCTTAATCACTTTAGTTATATTTCGTTTTTGTGATAGAAATGTCACCTCACCACATATATAACAGAAATTATTAGCACTGTTCACACATGTCCTAGGCATTTCTAACTACGATACTTTTTATAAGGACAAATGCACTAACTAATGGCAACATTTTATCAGAGATAAGATATTTATACACAAAGGTGATGTAATCAGGTAGGATTGCATCATCAACTTCTAGTTACATTTTTATTGGTCATTAGAAAAAATTATGCAATCGCCCACAACAGTTGCGTCATATATATAAATTGACCGTAATTAAATAAACTAGTAGCATATATCTTGAAAACTAGAGCCAATCAACATTTTTTAATGTCATTTTCGTTTTCAGCACACCAAAATTAGTTAAGATCAGCTATTTTCATTTCTGGTACATTTTGGTTGTTGACTAGTGTTACAGGAAACTGAATGCTATCACAGAAGGCCAGGTGGATCCATTACCTGAAACAAACCAACTGTTTGCCAGGCTGAACAAGGAAAAATATTTCTCTAAGGTGGATCTGAGCAAAGGCTATTATCAGATTCCAGTAAAGCCTGAGATTCGACCTTATTTAGCATTCAGCACCTCGGATGGTCATTATGAGTTCAACATGTTGCCGTTTGGGTTGAGTTTGAAAAAAAATCGAAAAAAGGTGATTCGTCTTACGAGGACAAAAGACAAAGAAAATAGTCTACGTTACGGCCACAAGGCCTTCGTCAGGAAAGGAAAGAAAGTGAAGGCTAGATAGGACACATAAAAACTATAAAATAAAAACTGGGTACTTCCCTGAAGGCAAGAACCGAAATTCTATCAAAATCGCTGTCTGTTGATGAGCGCGTGGCTGAACAGAAAGTGACTTCCGCCGCCGGATGTACACAATACATACTAAGAAACTAAAAAACGAAACCGGACAATAAACTACCCAACGTGATAAAAGTGGGGACTGGAAATAGAAGAGGACAGAATGAGTGGGAGATAAATAAATATGAAATAAAAAAATGTATATGGCATACAAATAGAAGAATAGGATAAGAGTGGAAAGAGTCAAATAGAGCAAGAGAGGAAAGGGTGACCTCAGACAAAGGTGTGAAAAGTGTTGAGACCGGCTGGTTTTAGACACCCCATGCGGTGGATAAGACGGTTCTCAAGCTGTTCTCGGCTGGCAGTGTCAGAGGAGCAGGATCGGATCGCTGTGACCTGGATGTCGATGGGACCATGGTGGTCAGGACCATTGAAGTGTATGGCAACTGGTGTGGACTTTTGCTGAGCGATGTCATTTAAGTGCTGGCTGAATCTGTCCCCAAGTCGTTTGCCTGTTTGGCCAATATAGGTTTTGCAGCAACGTTTACATATGATCGTATAAATGACATTGCGCGATTCACACGTGAAGCTATTAGTGATGGTG
Organism: Oreohelix idahoensis; assembly: GCA_024509875.1. Taxonomy (NCBI): domain Eukaryota; kingdom Metazoa; phylum Mollusca; class Gastropoda; order Stylommatophora; family Oreohelicidae; genus Oreohelix; species Oreohelix idahoensis. The sequence goes on from JAMPIV010019001.1 coordinate 901,688, forward strand.
TACGTAGCTTTAGGAAAGGACACCTTCTGGGTTGAGATGACATACTTGCACGTGTTGCATCGTGTCTGACCACAGGGTAGTGTGCCAAAGTGAGTGGCATTCTCCTTTGGGAGACGGCTGTGAACAAGAAGATCCTTCAAGTTCTTGTCACGTCTATATGCCACCAAAGGTGCTTCACTGAATACTTCTTGGGTCACAGGCTCTGCTTGGAGGATAGGGAGGTGGCGGAAAAGGATCTGTTTGACAGTAGTACTGTGAGGGTGATGGGTCAAGATTAATTTGACTCTATCCGAAGTGGATTTATGGTGAGGTTTGAGGGCCTCCTGACGAGAGATGGGGAGCACACGTTGGAGAGCAGAGGTGAGAACATGTTCTGGATAAAGTCTGTTACGGAAGAAATCCAACATCTCATTTGCTCGTAAGTGGAAGTCATCGTCGTCTTGGCATAAACGGCGGAGGCGGAGAAGTTGTGAAAAAGGAAGGGAGTCACGACACGCCCGAGGATGAGAAGAGGTATACAGGAGGTAGCTGTGGGCATCTGTCGGCTTGTAGTATACTGAGGTATTAAGGCCGGAGGGCGTGATAGAAATAGTAATGTCAAGGAAGTTGACAGATACTGTGGAGACGAGGGAGGTGAACTTGATGGTGGGGTGAAAGTGGTTCACAAAGTCGATGAAGCGGTGTAAATCAGTCTCAGACATATCTGTGAGACCTATGCCATCATCGATATATCTGCGGTAAAACCCAGGGAAAGGACCGGAGTATTGTTGCCATATCTGATGCTCCAAGTGGCCCATGAATAGACAGGCATAGCTGGGACCCATCTTCGTTCCCATGGCAACACCACTAATTTGGTCAAAAAACTGACCATTTAATTCAAAGGAATTCAGTTTAAGGACCAGTTCAGCAAGACGGAGAAGAGTGTCAGTGGATATAGAAGGGCAAGTGCGCTGGTCCAGAAAAAACCGAAGAGCTCGGAGACCATCAGAGTGGGGAATAGAGGTATACAGAGAGCAGACGTCTAGCAAGAAAAGACGGTAGGAGCGGTCTGCTGGGAGTCGGATAGAGGAGAAAGTTGTAAGACAGCGATTTTGATAGAATTTCGGTTCTTGCCTTCAGGGAAGTACCCAGTTTTTATTTTATAGTTTTTATGTGTCCTATCTAGCCTTCACTTTCTTTCCTTTCCTGACGAAGGCCTTGTGGCCGTAACGTAGACTATTTTCTTTGTCTTTTGTCCTCGTAAGACGAATCACCTTTTTTCGATTTTTTTTCAAACCCATCCATTGTATTCCACGTCTTACCGCAGTTCCCCTCCACTTCCTCGTTTGGGTTGAAAAATGCCCCGAGTGTGTTTTCAAGGATGATGCGAAAATTGTTGGATACCCTGAACAATCCATGCATTTCGAATTTCATGGACGATATCCTCATCGCTACTGAAACATTTGAAGAACATGTTAACTCTCTGAATATGCTATTCGATAGGCTCAGAGAGGCAAACTTGACTGCTAGACCAACAAAATGTTGTATTGGTTGTAAAGAATTAGAATTCTTGGGACATACGGTATATCAGTGGAGCATGACCCCTGACCCCAAGAACCTGGAGAAATTGCAGAGAGCACCTAGACCCCAAACTAAAAAGGATGTGCGATCCTTTGTGTCATTGTGTGGGTTCTACCAAAAGTATATTAAAAATTTTAACTCTATTTGTGCTCCTCTGACGGATCTAACCCGTAAGGGACAACCTGATAGAATTAATTGGTCCGCACAGTGTGAATTGGCATACCAGGAGTTAAAGGAAAAACTCACCAGTAAGCCTATATTGAAATTACCTGATTTGAGTCAGGAATTTGTGGGGAGAAGTGACGCAAGCAATGTGGGCTTAGGGGCTACATTGTTGCAAAGGTCCACTTCACGAGATGGGGAATTGAACCCAGTAGCTTATGCCAGCCGCAAGTTGAACAAGGCTGAACAAAACTACTCGACAAGTGAAAAAGAATGTTTAGCTTTAATCTGGGCTATACAAAAGTTCCAGATCTATCTGTATGGTAGAACATTCGTGGTCCAAACAGATCATCAGCCGCTCGTATTTTTGGCACAGGCCAAGCACGAGAATACTCGGTTATTAAGGTGGTAGTTGCTCATTCAACCGTATTCATTTTCTATTAAATACATCCCTGGTTCTCAAAATGTGGGGGCAGACATCTTGAGTAGGCACCCTTTTGACGAAAATCAGGATATTCGTAAAGCATAGTGTGTTCAATTGGGCGAAGTTGTATCACTGATATAAACCTGCAATGAATGCATGTTTTAAGAGGGGAGGTGTGTAGTAAGATCATTGATACAATCGCCAAAGACAGTATTATTAACCCCTATGCTAAATAAATTTGCCACTAGTCCAGGGTTGTGGACGTACTGCATCTCCTACGCCCCAGTTGGCGGTAGATTCAAACCGGTATCGCAAAAACGAACGATACCTCTTTTCCAATACTGCACGTTTTCAATGCTCTGTCCTTGAAATTAACTGTAACGTTTAGACAAAATCAAGACGTATTCGTTCCAAGAAAGAGCGAGAGAAGAGAGACGGAGAAATGAAAGAACGACAGAAAAATACGATTATTGACAAGCGATAGCGGTTTGTAGGCATCGCAAATTGGGAAAGGCGGGGCAATTTCTGCTAGCAGATTTGAATAAACGACGCAAAGCCTCACGCATACACTGTTCTCTAGTCGCGCAGTTTAAATATATAACCACCTAGATCGGGAGACTGCATTGAAAAAACACACACAGCTCGCATTTCAATGCCTAGGGTGTATTTGTAGAAAAGGAAAAATTTACGATTAACGTGGATGTTTGAATTAATACTAAGAGTAGGGTATCAAGAGGGCAAAAGTGAAACTTATTAACACCATTGAGACGGATAAACGCCGTGATGGCAAATAAACATAGGACGACTTGTAAATAAATAAATAAATAAATGACGATTAATAAATACATTGACAATACTTGGTTATTAGCATATTATGGTACTCAGAAAATATAAAGAAATATGTTATTTGAATAAAAGGAGAGAGAAAATGAAAGTTGAGAAATATGATAGACAGAAGAATAAAATTATATCTACTATATGACAGAAGTAGCCTGAGTAAATATTGCCTTTCTTTATTAAAAATACTTATATAATAATAGAAATATTGTAAAATGAAGACATATAGACGACTATAGGGAATCTTCACTCGGCTTGCCATTTTATTGGGAGAGGGGGTGGTGTCCCACGATTTTAAAGGTAGGTTAAATTTTGACAAAAGACGCGAGAGAGCAAAACATCAGCTGATTGGCTGGAGTAGAATAGACTAACACTAGGGATAAATATGCAATGAAACAAGCGTTCATTGCCACTTAAAATGTATCAGTCCACTAGTAAAGTTGTAGCAGCAGACAGAGATTTGTGCTCAAATTTCCTTCACTGTTCTGCAGCAGCAGGCATCTGTGTGTGACCATTAATAGCCTGATTAACTTACTTAGTGAGATATTTCATTGAATGCGGTAAGAGAACCATTTATATAATTATTATTGTTATTGATATGTATTTGTATTATTGACTATGAATGAATATTTGAAGGGTAGAGGCATAGCTAAAAAAGGTGCCCACTTCAAACTTTTGTGTTAAGCCACAACTGTTGGTAGACAATATTATATCTTCTTGTTAAAGCCTGTAGCAAAATAGTTTTGCATGATGAGGTTGCCAACCTCATACACAACCTTATTTTAGTCATAGTACTTGACCTGCCTAAGGACACATACCTATCTCCCCAGGTATGAGAGCGTGTATGTTCCTCTATCGCTGTTTCTCCAGTGACAGAGAAAGATCTGTCTGCCAGTTGTTCCTGCCCACCAGGTACCAAGGAAATTTGAACCCGCTTCACTTTCTGATCCCAGAGAGTGGGTGAGGTTATTGGAACTGACTGAAGACTAAGTGCTTGAGGCTCATGTTCCTCTTTAGCCGTTTCTCCCGTGTTAACGGAAGATATTCCTGAAACATGTTTCATCCCACCAGGTACCAAGGAAATTTGGACCCGCTTCACTTTCTGATCCCAGAGAGTGGGTGAGGTTATCGGAACTGAGTGAAGTCTTAGTGCTTGAGGGTCCTGTTCCTCTACAGCCGCTTCTCCCATGTTAAAGGAAGATATTTCTGAAACATGTTTCATCCCACCAGGTACCAAGAAACTCTGGCCCGGCTTCACTTTCTGCATGCAGATAGTGGGTGAGACTATCAAAACTTGTTCAGAATTAAGTGCACTGGGGTGGTCATCCCCTTTGCACTCTTCCAACTTTTCAGTGAAAATATTGGAAGATGAGTTAGGCATTGGAGTCTCCATAGCCTGTTCAGTCACGCCATCTCTGGATCGTGAGTCTTCTAAGATGATATATTTCCCTCCTTGAGGTATGGGGTAAATTCGTTCATCTAATATTGCGGCCTTTACTTTGCCGTTTACAAAGTTCGACCTAACTTCTACATAAGCTAAAGGCAAAATCATCCTTCTGTTGTTTATCATGGGTGCTGTTACCTCAACATCCTCTTCGGTGACTTGATCAAGGTCGATGACAGAGGCTGAGACAAGGGCATCACACCCAAGACCTTGATAATACAAACAGGTGATTTGTTCTCCATTTACTGTGGCAGTCTCCACATTTTGAGAATCCCTGTATCCACTCCGGGCCTTCGTCAAGTTCCCATCCATGGTAGGGACCTTAGCTTTGTATGAAGTCTGTGAGATTGGGTCTCGGCGCCTGCAGTCTAACTGATGTAGGGTGGCTGACAGGTGATGTTCAAGAACATCCCTTCCCTTCCCATAGGTTTGCATAATCCTTTTCTGTTGAGTGATCCTATTTGGTTGAGCAATCCTATTTAGTTGAGCGATCCTATTTACCAGGTTGTTGGTGCGGTTGTTTTTGGTATGCCTGTTGTGAGTTTTTGCTGAGGATGCGGAAGGTCTCTTCAGATTATCAGCAGCGATGTGCTTAATCTTGTTTTCAGAATAGTCTAGATGTCTCTGTTTAGATATCCTAACCTCTGCTCTGTCTGAGCCTGAATTCTGAGACATAGACTTGGCTTCATGTGGTGCAGTTATATTTACTGCTGAGGGTGGTGATGCAACTGGCAAAGGAGTGGCATGATGAGTTTATCCCTGGATTCCATTTTTGTAGGTTGAAACTGAGTTTCCATTTCTTGCAGTTCTTCCTTACACTGGAGGGATTTTTCTTGTCTTTGTCTCTCATGTTCCCCATTCTCTTCCTTGCATTTTGCTCTCCATTCATTCTGTTGCCCCATTATGCTCACGAAACATTCTACCTGTTCCGAGACATAATTTTCCAGCAAACTTCCCGAGAAGTCGGCGTCTGTGGCCTAATGGATATGAACGCAGTTTCATAATCCAGATATACCAGGTTCGAAATCTGCTGCAGGCGGTTTGGTAGCAGATCGCTTTGTGTGGATTTTTAACAATGGTATAAGCGCCGTACCGTTCAGAAAGCAATGGCAAACTACTGAATGAAAAAAAATGCCTAGAAAAATCACAAACAGCCAATAAAAGCTGGGGTTGATTGCCACGTCCTGTAAAGGATAAGCAACTAACTTTATATGATTGCACTGTCCATTTCTTCAGTCCTTTTATCTCATCCATTTTAACAGCAGTGGTTTTGCTGAGCGAGTATGAGATCTCTAACTCACTATCAAATAAATACAGGCTTAATACTTTCTATAGCCGTAACTAAACTAAAGTATTTTAACACCCTCTGTTATTTAAAACCAGCATACATAAAACATAACTTAAATATTAGTTAACAACATGTAACTAATAACCAGCAGTACCACCAAGAATAGTTTTCATACCTTAACTTAAAATCTGTGTTTCTTGTAAAAATGTATGTATAATTTAATCTAGGGTAATTTATATGTCCCCTGTTTTATCTAATCCTAGCCTTGGACACCAATAAGTGACAAGAACCTACAGCAGTAGTGGTCTAGGAAAGATAAGAGTTTTCATATCTCAGACAAGTGTCTAAATATGAAATAAGAGTTTATCCCGGACACGAGCGTCCCAGTGTAGCGAAATGGTTTTTATTTTGAGGGAGAAAGTGTAAGTATGACAGACTTGATGGAATGGAAGAATAAAGATAATCACTAGAGGAACCTCTTCCAGACTGCTGGTTGAATGCACTGTCTCTCCTCGGGAATTAGTCCTACTAGAAAACCTTTCTTAAAAGAAGAATTCTGGTGAAACTAAACAGGATACTTTCTAGGCGATAAATTCTTGATCCGAGATCCTACAAAGGAATATGTATAGTACATATATTTGGATAAGAGATTTGGTGCCCAGCCACATTTTAAAATATCCTGACCCAATAGTGTTTATTAATTTTGGCTCTGCCCCCAGGGTGTAGATTTATGTTACTAAAACTATACAACCCATTTAAATATTACAAAGAAAATAACAACAGACTCGGTTATGTAAAGTTTACAAAAATGAAAATTGAATCTCACATTATATTCAAATGTACAACTATATGTTCCCTAATCTATGAATGGTTCTGAACCATGTCAGAATTAATTTGTCATCATAGGACAATATGACTATTCGGTAGTGGTTCTGCTGGCATGTTCAGATACTCATCTCAGATGCTGAATTTATGTAGTCTTGTTGCCAGGGGTTCAATATGTCCCAGTACTCCAGGTGCAGCAAGTTCTTTTTAGGGTTTCAGAGGATGGCAGGTTGCTTCCTCTGTCTTAACTCAGGGCGCATCACCAGCTGGGATGGATTAAGTCTGCCCTTGAGAACACTGCTTATGGTTTAGTCTTCTGGTATGACAACCTGGTAGGACTGGATCGACAAACAATTGAAGCTCCATTAGTAATCATGCCAGAGAAGTCATCTCCCATATCTGCTGGACGCTAATCGTCCATCAGAAATCTAACGAACATTCATAGCTAACATCAATAAGAAAGTGCTAGCTATTATCTATGAAATACTATAGCATAACTGATGTTATAAGCAAACAGGTGGATCTAAACCTATATCTGGCTTCCAGCTTGTTTACCGCAGTGATTTTCAACATATGGGCTGTTATCTTCACTAACTGTGAAGTTTGGGGCAGTGGTCATCAAAAGTTTTAGAACCACTGGTCTACATTGTGCCCATAGAGCAATAAAATCAATTTGGGGGTCAGTGGTACAAATGGTTTGAGAACCACTGGGTTATAGTCTCCCATGCTGCTGTAAAATCTGTTGGGGTGTCCTTGCTGCCAAGGTCTGAGAACCACTGATTTACATTTTTGCTACTGGAGCATTTAATCTATTTGGATGTGTTCCTTGTCACAGCCTTGAGAACCATTGGCTTACAAGTCAGTCAACATATTACATAGTTTTATTGTTATGTTATAAACAGTCATATACCCTTAAAAATACCATCATAACACATAAACTCATTAAAACATAATAAGGATATTTTCAGAAATCAGTTCAGGATTAAAATATGACAAGGATAATCATGGCTGAAATCTTACAGTAGAATTAGTAAGAATCATTCAGTATAAAACAAAACAGGACAAGGGTAGTTCATAGATGAAACTTTCAGTATACATAATGTTGTTGTCTCCTGTACAAAATCAAGGATATTAATTTCTGTCACAGTGAAAAGCAAAAGATACTGACATGATATGTTGTAGATAAACATATGATTAATTCATGTTATTCATATAACAATATAGATCACTTACTCGCTCAGGCAAGCACCTTTGCTGTGTTAAAATGATCGGGCCCCTCTGTATTTCTTGGGAGCAACCATTTTGTCCCGGTCAGCCTGCCGGCTAGCGAGAGAATGCCGCTTACCAGAATATGCCTGCGCTTTGAGAATCGCGCCAAAATTCCTCCAGGTTTCTGTTTGGTGGCTTTACTTTGCATACGTGAGGGGTGGGGTGCCTGACCTATTTGTGACATTACGTTCCATCCCCCCAAACACACACACAAACTGGCCGGTACGTGGCATTTGATACCAGGCGATACTCCATGGTGGTTGCTGAGGTCAAAGGTCAAAAGACAATATACCGCGCTGTTGGGGAGCCGCGCTAGCGTAGTGGTTACAACACCGCTCTGGCGACCGGGTGATTCAGGATCAAACCCGGGCGACGGCATTTGAGGATTTTTCGTCGACCGGGAATTGGACTGGATTAACTCGAGACCTGGCGACGACATTTGAAGGAGTGTCGTCGACCAGGGATTGGCGGCTCCTGAGCCGACCCAGCTGCAATGGGTACCTCCGAAATCGGAGAGTATTTGCCTGAAGGGCGAGGGACACCTGTCTCTGTACAAGTAAAAAGGGATACTCACGTAAAATCAATGTCAGGTTAGACATAGTAATAACCTGAGATTTCGCCTCGAGTATTAGCGGGCGTACGAAAAAAAAAAAAAAAAAAAATATACCGCGCTGCCTATCCATTGGTTAAACTGTAATTATTCAGGGCGCGGTTTAAAATTTCACAGCGGTTTGCTGGTAACCTCGATTAAAGAAAAAGGGATTTCAGAAGAAAATGGGAGACCTCCTGATGTGTTTTGACGAGTGGTAGATATTCTAGAGAATTTAGAGAGAAGGAATGAATTGGTATGAGAAAAGATTTGCAGAGAGAAAAGAAGGCGAATACACTTCGTGACAAAGCCCTACAGGCTTACTTATACTTTGGGAGAAAAGAAATTAATAAATGGGGGGGGGAAATTGATTTATAATATTATGATATAAGACCAGAAAACCACTGGCCTTCTTCATAAGTCACAGGTTTTCACCTGACTTTATTTAATTAAATATATATTTTCCTATGACAAGGAATGTGTCAAACATATGTTGGAAGAGTACTTGATGAGGAATAGGGCACCCAATCAAATAGGAACAATAACTATTTATGTAATATTTTTCACTGATCTTAAATCTGTTGATACATGTAAACTTGTTAGGAACGGAGATAGGTCAGACTGTTATATTGAGGGAAATTAATCCTCTTCTTCCATGGTTTCTATGTGAAACGAAAGTGAGCCAGTCACGATTATATTGTTCAACTGCAATTACCAGTTCGAGGCAGTCATATCTGTGTGCCTCGAAGTATCAAGAATTCTGAAAGCTGTACAGTGCTGTGTGCATGAAGAGTAGTGAGCAGGACATCACAGATTTCCAGCATATATATGAGATAAGCCCCTATGTTTACGGGCATATGTTAGATCACAGAACTGATTCTCCACCTAAAATTATATCAACTAGATTGTAAGACATGACAAGAACAGTTGTTCCTCCACAGTGTGCTCATTCTTAGAGGGTAATACTTCATTAAGAACATTTCCCGTCATAGATTTCCAGATCAAGAAGTGACAGACACAGTATTATTTGAACTTTATTTCTGTAAATAAATTAAATTATTCTTTGAGGTTTAAACATTCCTGTGTCCAAGAAATTGTGATACAGGAAAATTAATTGTAAAAAGATTTTAAGTTCCAAATTTAAAGCAGTGAGTTGTTGATTACTTGTATTGAATTAATAGTGTAGTTGTTGTCATTTTCATTTCACAGTACAGTGCACATTACCCTAGACACCTAGCCAGATAACATACAGACACCATAAAAAATAATTAGGATAAAAATATATAGCAGATTGAGGTCGTATGGTGGTAGCAGACAGATTCCCTGAGAACATCTTCTTCAACATTTAGACTCAGGGGCTTGCATAGCTGACCTCACATCTGTAGACAATTAATACTTAACTTTGTAACATCTAAACCCACCACACTGGGTTATATGGTGTTATGTAGAGAATACCTAAATAGCTTGGTTATACGGTGTTGCTTTCAAAGTAAAATTGTGGACAACATTGTTTTCTGTATGATTCATATGCTACCTGATAGAGTTTCATTAATAAAAGTGGGACCCCTGTCATCAAGATAGTTTTTCTGTGACTGCGGAACGCGTGTGAAAGTAGGCCAGAGAGAGTGCGACAACATTACACACGAATTATCATTCTTCTTCACACATCGTCTTCGCACTGTCACACAAATATAGCATCTTCATCTGCTCTCCACTCAGTGCAAATAGAATAAATCAAAACAAAACTGTGTGAATCAATTTGTATGTGACACCCTGTTAAGTTATTTTCCCGTGGGAGTTAAGTGTTTGAGATCCTCACACGTGAGTCTAGTATAGACGCACTTTTGAGTGTATCTAAGTTAATTGTATGTTTGAGTATTTACGCACCACCGTGCACTATTATTGAATGGTTATGATGCGATTTCTCGCGGTGATTGGTTGCCATCCAGCAAATATTCTGGAGGCAGATTTATATATCCTTGGTCTTGCATAGACGTAATTTTGGCCCGGGGTCTTATCCCAAGTCTAGGGAGGACCCGGTCGTGTTATATTAATAATCATCTGTGAGATGAAATTGCTTTACTTGTGCCTGATGTGCCAAGAGAAAATACTATGAAGATTCAGCCATAATTCGGCTCTTTACTGTATCAAGCCTCAGGTACAGATCCCTCCAGTGCCATTTATTGTAGAGCTTCAATCGACCAGTGGTGTCGATTGCTAGTGCGTCAATACAACACTTGGAGATGTCATTTGATCGTCATTGAAATATATCTATGCTCACGCTTTTAACATGGTTCATTTCATAAACCCATGCATCCTACAACTTCGCTGCCGAACAACATCCGTTAACCTTCGTGGGTGTAACGGCTATTGAGGTTGATCAACGTTCATATTGATTATTATATATCTGCCATGAAACCATTTGTTGATATACTGTACCTGCCCATGATGTTAACGTCGTCTCGTAATAAATCGTCTCGTTATATATATTCTTCTTCTTCTTCTTCCGTCCTTAGCCACCGACCGTCAAAGCAGTCAGTGGCCATTACGCCTAGTGGCGTCTTAGGGCAACAGCAGATAGGTTTTCTTCGCCATTGTTTCCCATCACGCCTATTGGCGTCTTTAGGGCAACGGCAAATCAATCCATCTGCTGCTGTTTCCGTAATCGAAGTGACCGGCAAACGGGTGATCAGCCCATTGGTATATATATGTACGTATATATATATATATATATATATATATATATATATATATATATATATATATATATATATATATATATATATATATATATATATATATATATATATATATATATATTCAACAATGAGTCCAGCGTCTACTTTCTCTGCAATTTGGTCACCCAGTCTTGACCCATTTAACAATGTTACCAAACTTAACCATATGCCAAAGTAAAACGGCCCACATCATTCGCGTTAGCATTTAATATGTCGGCCACTGACATTAAGCCCGACAGGCCAGTCAATACAACAGAAAAGAAGAGGTAACACACCCCCTTTTCAAGAAATAAGTGGTTATATAAAGAAAAGAAAAGGCGTATTTTCAAAAGGATTTAGGAAGCGTCCATCTCTGCTAACCAGGTAAAAAGCCTTTTTGAAATCTATAAAGGCGACATAAAAAGGCCATTTCTACTCTCTTGATTTTTCAGGAAGCTGGCGGATAGAAAAGACCATGTCTGTTGTTGATCTACCAGCTCGGAATCCACTCTGGATATATGAGCTCAGCTAACTTGTGTAGTGGCATCAAGACGACTCTGGCAAAAACCTTACCAACAATACTAAGAAGAGAGATGCCTCTGTAGTTCTTGCAATTATTTCTGTCTCCTTTATTTTTATACAATGTTAAAATATTGTCATCTCGCATGTCTTGATGGATTGTTGATCCTTCCCAGCACTGGCACAGCATCAAATGCAGGGGGTGTAATGGTGTGCTCTTGCAGCATTTGATTAAATCGGGAGGAATCCCGTCACTGCCTGGTGCTTTGCGGGAGGCGAAGCTATCAATGGCCTTGCTGAGTTCTTCCAATGTTGGTTAAGCATCCAGCTCCTCCATAGTTGGCAGTCGTCGCCTTAGTACTGACTTATTTCATCTCCATTTTTGGCAAAAATTGACCTGAGGTCATAAAGTGACGTCATTTAAGCTACTCTGTCATCATACAAAATATCTTAGTTATCCCTTATGTGAGAACATATTTTCCAGAAAAATAATTTTGATTTCAATGTTTGTTGGATTTTAATTATTCTAAGTCCACTCATATTAATGCCGCTTTATTCCATCTCACGATCTGCCAATCAAACTAGTCGTAGTCATCACGTGATGTTGTGAATCACCATGGAGACGCGAAGCAACAAGAAGCTGTCGCTAGTGCCCCTTTATCATATAAGAGTTACACCAACTAAAATTTGGCCGCCATTTTCGGCTGTACCCGAATAGCAGGAAAATGGACCCAATCGTGAGTTTCAGACCTAATATGCATTTTCGTTTAGGTTAACTAATAATTTGAAATAAAATTAGATGCAAATACAGTAGCACATATTTGTACTATTCTTTGTATTTCAACTAACAAAACAAAAAGCAGAAAACTAGTTTACTTACCGTTTTATTGAATAGAATCAGTAGAGTGAATTTTTAACACATACTCCGTTGAATTTTAAATTCCGTTAGAATTTCGCAATTTAGCAACAAATATTCCGTACGAATTGCAACACTTAGCAAAACATACTACCTTATAAAATAATATAATAAAAATAATAAAAATTAATTACAATTTTATTATTATTATATATATATATATATATATATATATATATATATATATATATATATATATATATATGTATATATATATATATATATATATATATATATATATATATATATATACACACACACACACACACACATACGAGGGGCGTTCGGAAAGGAATGCACCACATCGTTTTTCTCAGGAGCTGTTTATTCAAAAAGCATGAAATTTATACACAGTATACATGGATATGTCATGTAAACATCGGTATTATTCAACATAATCCCCATCAACTTGTACGGCTTTATGCCAGCGCGAAACAAGTGCATGTATTCCTAGCCCATACCAGATTTTGTCTTGATCATGTAGCCATTTCTTCGCTGCATGAATCACTCCTTTATCATCTTCAAACCTTGTCCCACGGAGTGCATCTTTAAGTGGACCAAATAGATGAAAATCAGAGGGTGCCAAATCGGGACTATAGGGTGGATGGGGTAGTACAGTCCAACCCAATTTGGTGATTGCTTCCCGTGTTGCCAGACTTGTGTGAGGTCGCGCATTGTCGTGAAGGAGAAGCAGGTCTGCTGGATTCTTGTGCGGCCGAACTCTGGGAAAACGTTGATTGAGTTTTTTCAATGTCTTAATGTAAGCTTGCGAATTGATTGTCTCTCCTCTTGGCATAACGTCCACAAGAATCACACCTTTAATGTCCCAAAAGACAGTGATCATGACCTTTCCAGCTGAAGGGATTGTCTTGAATTTCTTTCTTCGTGGTGATTGCGGATGATGCCACTCCATTGACTGTATTTTTGTCTCAGGTTCAAAATGATGTGACCAGGTTTCGTCACCTGAACGATCTTAGCCAGAAAGTTCTCTCCATCAGCATTGAAACGCTCCAAAAATTCAGAAGAAATTGCTTTCCTTTGCAATCGGTGGTCATTTGTGAGACTTCGAGGAACACATCTTGCGCAAACCTTAGAAAATCCGAGAGTTTTTATAACTGCATTTGCACTACCAAAGCTGACTGACAGTTGTAAGGCCAATTGTTGAGTAGTGATTCGCCTATCAGTAAGAATAATGCCCTCAGCGCATTTCAACATTTCTGCGTTGGTGGCTGTTGCAGGACGTCCACAGCGCGGCCGATCAAGGAGCTCCGTATCTCCATTTCCTGATTCTTTGATTCTCTGAACCCAGCGACTGACTGTACTCCTGTCGACTGCAAAACTTCCATACACATCACATACACGCTTGTGAATGTTCACAACAGTTTCCTTAGTTACCGAGTACATACATATACGATATTATATATATATATAAATCAAAATATATATAAATATAATCTTATAAATATGGAAGAGGTGTTAAGAATAGACAGTCCTAAGGAACTGCATAATATAATCAAACTTACCTCCGAAATCGGAGAGTATTTGCCTGAATGGCGAGGGACACCTGTCTCTGTACAAGTAAAAAGGGATACTCACGTAAAATCAATGTCAGGTTAGACATAGTAATAACCTGATATTTCGCCTCGAGTATTAGCGGGCGTACGCAAAAAAAAATATAAAAAAAAATAATCAAACAATATTTAATACTTCTTCTTCTTTGATCCTTAGCCGCCGAACGTCAAAGCAGTCAGTGGCCATTACGCCTGGTGGCGTCTTGTAGGTCAACAACAAATTGATTCCACTTTGCTCGGTCGGCGGCCATCCTGCGTACAGTGCCCCAACTCTGGTTCATTCTTTGCATCTCAGCCTCCACAGTCCTCCGCCAAGTTGTTTTTGGTCGGCCTCTCTTTCGTTTTCCTTCAGGGGTCCATAGCATAGCTGTTCTTGTGATGGCATCGGGGTCTCCTCTGAGGACATGGCCAACCCAGCTCCAGCGTCTGCCAGCTATGATGGTGTGCATGTCCTCTTGCTTGCTACGAGTAAGCAGATCTTGGTTGGGGATGGTATTCGGCCAAAAAATTCGGATAATTTTTCTTAGGCATGTTGTGTGAAAAGAGGACAATTTCGACATTTCCTTCTCTGTAACTCTCCAGCTCTCCGCGCCATAGAGAAGTACAGAAAGCACACAGCTCTGATATAATCCTAATTTTGTGCTTGTGCTGTACTGAGAGGACTTCCAGATGTTGTTTAGACTAAAAAAGGCTGTTCTTGCTTTGTTCATTCTGTTGTTGATGTCTTTGCTTGCTCCGCCGTCTGGTGTTACTATGCATCCTAGGTATGTGAAGGCATCTGTCTGTTCCAGTTGCTGATTCCTTACTGATATGGGCTCAGTGTTGCTCACATTGAGCGTCATGACCTCAGACTTCTTTAAATTGATGTTCAAGCCCACCTGCTGGCTAAACTTATTAAGTCTATCCGTTTTTTCCTGGAAATGTTGATGTGAATGTGCTAGTAGTGCAATGTCATCTGCATATTCCAGATCTTCCAATGTAGAAAATGTAGTCCATCTTATTCCTCTTGGATTGCCCTCTGTTGTCTGGCGCATCACCCAGTCTATGACTGTTAAAAATAGAGTAGTTGATAAGGGGCATCCCTGTCGTACTCCTGTCTTCACTTCAAAGGTTAGGTTGCTCTGCCCAATGCTACACGTAAAGTTGGCATAAAGGCTTTTTATAATTGACACTATGCAGCTTGGAATTCCATAAGCCCTCAGTATTTTCCATAAACTGTCCCTATGTATGCTGTCAAAAGCCTTTTCAAAATCAACTAAATTAATGTACAGCTGTCTTTGCCATTCTGAGCACTGCCCTGTAATGTTCCTGAGGGTAAATATATGGTCTATACATCTTCTGTTCTTTCTAAATCCTGCTTGTTCTTTCCTCAGTTTGTGGTCTACTGCTTTTGAGATTCTCTGTATAATTATCCTGCCTAGTATTTTGCTGGGAACTGAGAGAAGAGTTATTCCTCTCCAATTATTGCAGTCTGCAAGATCTCCCTTCTTGGGCAATTTGACAATTATTCCTTTTCTCCACTCTGTTGGTGTTGTCCCTGTTTCCCAGACTTGTGCAAATAGTGGTTCTAATAGTTCTGCTGCTAGCTCTGGATCTGTCTTAAATAGCTCTGCATTTAAGTTATCATGACCAAGAGCTTTTCCATTCTTTAACCCTTTGATTGCTGTGATGATTTCTTCTTTTCGTGGGATGTCTGTAAATACTTAATACGAACAAATGTTAATATATAGAGACTCGGAATGTGAAGGTCTAATGCTGTTCTTACAATACATATGACTTTTAATAGGTGAAAGTCAATTAAATATCTGTTAAAGTCAGTTATATAACTGTAACCACCAGGTCTTTACACCCCTCCATTTTAATATTATTCTTGTTCAGAGTTTCTTCTTTATTTTTTTTTTTATTTTTTTTTTGTTTGTTTATTTATTTAACGTAAAAGCATAATTGTGATTGTCCCTATTTACAATGATTTGACAAATGTGATGCCACTTTCTCTTATCGGCAGTTGTTCATATTATTTTGAATTGAAAACAATATATATCCTAATTATAACCCATCAGAAGTTGAACGGGATATTTATTTTCATTAATTAAAAAAAAAAGTCTTACTCGATGCTTATTCCAGCTACTAGCCCTGGTATTGTCCAGCCGAAAATGGCGTCTACGTCGTTCAGCCTCGTTTTCGATTCTGACATAGTTGGCATAACTCTATATAGATCTAGGGGCACTAGCTGTCGCCGTTGCTTTAAAGCTGATCTGTTGCAGGTTTAATGCAAAGGGGCCAGCTGAAGTAATGGATGCATGCGCCATAAGAGGAGAAGGGGCACGAAGTGAGCCTGCACTGCCATAAGGGTCAGAGTGTGCGAAGTATTTTGCTTTAACACACTTGGTGTTTCACAGATGCGACTCAACTACTTCTATACAGAGTTAAGATCTCTTGATACAGGCATACCAAAGCCATTTGTGAGAGGAACAAATGCAAACAAAATTAGTGAGGTCACCCTCTATGAAGAGCGGAAACACACCAATTCTTTTCCTAGAATACCATCACATTACTGTTGAGCTACCTCTAAAAGTACTGTACGTAGAAAAACGGCTTAAGCTCAGAAAGATGTACAGGTTTTATGTTACCCACTGTGAGGAAAGAGGCATCCAGCATGTCAAGAAACATAGATATGATCAAATATTCAAAGCAGAATTCAACATTGGTTTTCTATCCTCGAAGAAAGACAGATATGTTAGGAGTGAACTTGCAAAGGTAGAAGTATGTCTGAAGATAAAGAAGAATTAGAAATACACCAGAACATTGTGGAAAAAGCGGAAGCTGACAGAGAAAAGGACAGAAATAACAAAATCAAGCCAGTGCTTTGTTTTGACTTAGAAAATGTGTTAACACTCCCGAAATGTGGTTTTAAATTTTTCTTAACAAACATAAGCTGTGGCATTCAACCTGACTGCCACTTTGTAATTGACAAGGAAATCTTACTTTGTTTTATGGAATGAAGTAGGAAACGGGAGATCTGGAAACAATGTGAGAAAGTTATTAGAGATCATATTAAACTCATAGAGATGACTCTTTGGTCAGATACTTGTGTACCGCACAATACGAATTCTATAATGACTCTAGCTCTGGCATTTGTTCTCAAAAACATCCTCAGATTAAACTTCTGCTTCAGCAATGCGGAGAACCAGCTGATAGTTCCATTATGTGATTCAATGACACACCCGGCAATATGGACTATACTGTGATGAAGAGCTAGTAAACTGCCACCCGATTTACTTGGTTTGGGGTGTGCTGGTTTTCCTGCTTTCAGAAAGTATGTCTTTGCGGTGCTCGGTCTGACTTTGCTATTCGCCTTCATCCTTGACATGTCTATTGTCGCAGCCAGTTCACTTAGCACTTTGTTGTGGCGCCATGTGTATCGTCCTTGCCCTAATGACACCTTGCAAGCTGAGAGCACGTGTTCAAGTGTCTGCCTCTCCTAGCACAGGGGGCACTGCTCAACATCCGACTTCCCCAATCTCACAAGGTTTGTGGCCGATGGCAGGAGGTCATACATTGATCTAATAATGAAGCTGAGCCTAAGAGGTGCCATATGCCACATAGCATTCCATGTCAAGGACCTTTGTAGGCTTCTTCCCATGTAGTCCATTGGCCTTGTTGGGCCTGCTGCAACGCTTTTTGCAACCCATTATCATTCTCAGGTCCTCGTATCTCCTGAACTACCATGCCTCTGCGCTCTCTGCTTGATGCCTTGGACCACAAGCGGATGTCTCCATTGCCAAAGGTTTGGGTGCCTAACTTGAATGTGATGAATGCTACACCACGTGAAGTGAGAGCTTCACCTGAGACAGCAGACATGTTAACTCGAGAACCAGAATATATGTAACTGTTACCGTTACGTTTGTGTGTATTCAGTGGCTTGTGAATCGAATTTCGTGGATTCGTTATACATGATGAGGACAACGTCAACGTAACGGTAATGTCAGGGTCATAAGATGGACCAACTGATAAGACAAGTAAGCTGGACCCATGTAGCTCAGCTCATCAATCACGGTTTATTGAAGACAGGAACATCGACATCATAGACAGTAGATCATCAAAGGTTATAATGGCAGGCATACGTATGTTGATACAAATAATCAATGTCGAATTCGACCGGACTCACTAACCGCGATGCGGTGACAAGTTCTTATATTCCTAATTTTCTTACCTACGTAGGTAGGGTGTCTTCCATGAAGATACAATGCTTTGCGATCCAGACAAAGCTCAGCAAGAATCTGGACACACTAGCGTCACGTCGTAATCAGGCATGCTGAAACTCTGCCAAATCTTACCAAGTATCAATTGAGTATCAATCACGATATATGAACAAGCCAGGTTTGCCTAAAGCATATACTCCACACAGGAAGATACTGTTGAGGATTGTTTCGGGGTTTGCAAGCATGTGAATGTAGGCGACATTCGCATGGTTGCACCTCGAGACACCTCAATTTAATTAATACTGGAAATCGCGAAAATCGATGTATGACGCGTCAAGGCTAGTAACCGCAGTCTATGTATGGCCATAGTGCTGCCCGGCAGTGTTTCAAAAGTGTGGCAGAGCCACTTATGGAATGTGAATAATATATGTGGCATGGCCACTGATTAAGAATGTGTATAAGAAGTGGTATACCCACTGTGAATTATAAATAGCGTAGAATCCGTATAGATTATGCTGGAAAAGCTAATCAAGTCAAAAGTATAGGACCAGTGTAACGAACAGTTTTAGTGTAAGGGGAAGTAAACTGGAGTATGTCAGTAGTTGAAATAGATTTTGAGTTATAGCACTTAGTTGCTTGTTAGCTATCGAATTATTTAGAGAGTATCTCGTGATAGTTTCGAGAGACAGATTACAGACAGCGTGAAAAGCGCTGATATATTTATTCTGTAATGTTTGAGCGGAGTGAGAATAGCTCGCGGCTAGGAGCAGATGATTGATTGACTGAGTTGTGTTGACCGTGAGGAAGTCTCGTGACTGCTTTTGAGCGGGACGAGTGTGTTATCTAGGGAGAGTGTCCGGGCGTTTTGACCGGGTAGGAAGACAGTGTTTTTGGGAAGTGTGAAATGCCTGTACAGTGCTGAATTTAAAATGTCGACGGATTTTTCGCTGTGGGTACAGCGTAGTATAAACTGCAGTTTTGATTATTGTGGAAATGTTTATAACTGCAGTGTGCAGTCTTTAAAGGCCATTATCTCCTGTGTGAGGAGACTTGATTAATAAGAGTACTTTAGGCCATGAATCATTAGCTCCTGTGAGAGGATTGTTATTGAGGATTCTTTATAGCGCTGAGTTTAATAAGAGTACTTTAGGCCATGAATCATTAGCTCCTGTGAGAGGATTGTTATTGAGGATTCTTTATAGCGCTGAGTTTAATAAGAGTACTTTAGGCCATGAATCATGATATCATTGTAGCTGCCGAGTGCGCAGTTATTATGTGGTACTTTATATCTTGTGTTGTGCTGTGAACGGTATTCTATGTGTATTTCATCAATGTGTTGTGACGTGAATAAACCCATATGAAATGTCATCAGTCGTTTACAACCATCCATGACTCTTGTGTACGTACCTGTGGTGTAAACGACTAAACCAACACACGCACTTAATATTACAAGTGTGACAGGGAACTTAACACGTATTTAGAAATAGCCCCGGAGTGGGCGTGGTCTATCTGTATCGAGAACTTGTGCATCGCTTACCAGTAGACTTCTACAGTGTTTGCCTGTGTGGCGTATATGTATGTATCAAATGTAGACATTACCAGATCCACAACACAGCAGCAACGTTAGCAGATAATCAATAAGACACCCTTACCGTACCATACACCAATCCTTTGTATCAGTTTCAGTGACAGCCATGATTGACTTTCACGTGCTTGACGGAGGTACAACAGTAATGACCTCCCGGATTTTCCTATTATCTTTAGGGGGGTGTAACAGTGGTGTGCTAGTTTTATAGGATCAGACACCCGCGAAATTCGCGTGATATTAATTCACAAGTGTTAGCGTGTAGCCTGAGTGGCGGTAGTATATGAAAGACAGACATCACATTTGAGAGCTGTATCCAGGCCCAAGAAAAACTTATTCAGTATCAGTTAAACTGGGAACTGTTAACTCAAGTCGCAAGTCGCAACTCGCAAGTCAAGAAATTTATTACTCAAGATTATGAGATGTCATGATATACAGTGGCGTCTGTATACCAGTACAAGTAATCATCTGGCAGTATGAACGAGCGGTGTACCTCCTTTCAACGAAATTGACAGACGGTGACCCATTTCCTGCTTTCCTGTGCGGTGTGTTAGCACGTAGCGTGCTGAATCGAGGACCTGAGCGGAATCGAGGTGTCAAGTTCCAATGCCTTTCTGTTGTCGATTGTTTTACCATTGAACTTTGTGATATCCAGGGTGTTAACGGAAAGGAACAGAAGAGTTTTCATTCAAGATAAGTGGTTATGTTTGTGATGTGAACTGTGTCACCTTAACTATGTCAACGAGCCTTCCTGTGCTTTGCATCTCCTATACTGTTGAAATCTGTTGTTTTTGTTGTCTAATTCTATATAGACATATTATTAGGATTTAGTATTGATGCTAAGTATTGATGGTTGTATGATATATGTTGACTTCCCTCAGATGGAAGAGGAATTGATGATACAAAGTTATGAATAATATTTTTGGTATACATACTGAACTGTGTGAAATGGAAGGGTAATTGTCAGAACTTCTTGAAACATAAACTTGCGACATTAATAATTATATTGATATAGATATATAGTTAACTGAGTGATTGAATCACCATGGATTTTGATAATAATCCTGCAGATATAAGGCCTATGCTGGAAAGTGCATTGTTAATAGGTAGAGATGAAAAGGGATTGAGAGGTCCAAGACTTGGAGTATGGATCATGGACGATTTGTTGGTTAATGTGTCAGTATCCCTAAAGTTATTTGCTGAACATAACTTTAAGCTTCTTTGTAATTCAATAATGGCTACGGATTTGATTGATTTGTTACAGCACCTTCGTGTGTTTTTGAAACAGTATATTGAGCTTGAGCACGGACATGTAGTTCAAAGTATATACAAAATAATCCACAACGGTATTCCTGATGAGCAGAAAAAGGAATTAGGAAGTGAGAAACAAATAAAAGTCAACAAACAAAATGCTCTACAGGAAAGAGCCAATTTTCTACAGGATATTTCCGAAAAGAAGGAATTAAGAGAAACAGTGTCGAGACTAACACATGATCTAGA
This sequence comes from Oreohelix idahoensis, assembly GCA_024509875.1. Lineage (NCBI taxonomy): Eukaryota > Metazoa > Mollusca > Gastropoda > Stylommatophora > Oreohelicidae > Oreohelix > Oreohelix idahoensis. The sequence goes on from JAMPIV010019001.1 coordinate 923,096, forward strand.
TAAGTCAAACACGGAACTTACTAAAGTGCAAGCGGCGTTAGATGCTGCATTGGGCAAAATCAAAGATTTGGAAGATCAAGTGCATTATAGAGATGGTGAAGTAAGTGATCTCAAGCAACAACTTCAGGAAAACAAAGAGAGGTGTAGTAAATTGGAAGCTGAGACAACTGACCGTGATAGGTCGTATACAAACACACTTCTTGATTTGTTGAATAAAGTAAATTCTGGTATTGAAGAAGAGAATTATACTGTATTTCCAAATGAAGTTGAAGAACTAATGAATGATGAGGATAGTGAGAATGAAACACGACAACTAAGTGTAAATGAAGAAAAGGATGAGAAAGACAAATTAGAAGAGTTAACGACTGAGAGAGAGGAGATGATTAAGATTGAGAGATTGTTAACAGAGGAGAGAAGTAAAGTTTTGACATTTGACAAATTAAATAGGAAATTAAGTGAAGAAATTTCACAAAAAAATGTTGAAATTGCAGAAAGTACAAAAAGGGTAGAGGGTCTACTCGATGTTATTTTAAACAGCGGAATATGGTCTACTGTCAATGTTGACAATACTAGACAGAAAGTTGTTTGCCAACAGGTTAAAAAGATCCAGCCCTATACAATCTGTACGGATAGAAAGGTTAAATGTAATGAACAAATATCTTTTCGGGGAAAATATAACTTTCGAAGATCTTTTGATTCTGCTTCCAATAGCAACGAATCTTGGCGGAAGTGTAATAGAGAGAATGATAAGGTAACAGTCAGTCCTGAGAGATTTCAAGCTAAAAGCCTAAAGATTAAACGAGTAACTGATTTTGGAGGTTCTCAGAAGATGATAACAAGGGATAAAGTTATAAGTAGTGGTTCCAAGGATGAAACCCATTATAGGCGTAACGATAAAGATACTTATAGATCTGCAGATGATACTGCAAACAAGCATATTGTCAAAGAAAAGAATGGAAAGAGTTTTTGTAGGAGAGATGTTTCTAAGGTTAGAAAGTACCAAGGAAATTCATATGATAATAATTTTCCTTCTCAGAGAGATAAGAGACAAGTTAATGTATCTCAACAGTTTAATTCTCAGAATTTTGAAAATAATGGTACAGACAAATACAAGAAGAGTTTTCAATCGTGCAATAATTTTTCTGACAGATTTTTTGTGCGGAGTAGAAAAGTTAATCATAACAAGTCTGACTGGGATTATAGACATAATAATGGTCTCAAACAAAGAGGAAATGATGATAAATATTTTGATCAAACGACGAATAAGTGCAATTATGCTAATTTTGCTCGACATGAGCCTAGAAGCATTGTTATTAAGCAAAGTAGCAATGATAATGATGTCACAAATACTACTGCTTGTTATGTTTCTGATTTTGAAAGAGCAGCACGCTGTTGTGAACTTAAAGGAAGAGTCGATGACAGCGTGGGGTGACCAGATTTCCACACGAACCACAGTGCGGGGTAATTGTTTGTTTAACCTATCCGTTGTTCGTAGTAAATTTCACCATTCATTAAAATGGAATTTTCATTTGTATTTTTTTGAACAGAGGCGACTTCTTGATATGGGTCAGCGCTCCTGTTTACGTTAACGGCTGTTTACGGTAGCGGCAAGAATATAGATCAACATTGTGCCCGAGTGAGTGTTTTCTCAAGCAGAACATATCAGCGTGCTAACCATGATTCGACGTTTTACCCCTAGTGTTTATGAGATGTCGGCAAGACCTATGGAGATTTTTGTCTGCGTTTGATTTTTGTTTTGTTTGTTTATTAGGACAGTAGATGTTAATGTATTCTATTGCATAGATCATTATAGGTTGTTATATTATGATCATCATCTTTACGCATCATTTGATGTCTATTGTTTTTCTTGATATGTATGACTGTTTTGATTATAAATTAGTTCATTTCGATGCTATTTTTTATACTATTGTGTTTTGGATAATATGTAGTATGTTAGATGGTAGTGACGTGTTGTTTACTATTCATGAATGCAATGAGCAGATTTATATTTAACCTTACTGGTTACAAACTTATGCCTATTTTTTATACTCTGGTGTAGAACTTGAAGTTTTTTTTGGTTTTGTTTTACAGATGTGTTGGGTAGAATAGTTTTGTACATGATGAGTTTGTTAGCCCTATGCACATACTCATTAGTTGTAATGTTACAATAATTATTTTTAATATATCAGATGGAGATAAATATAAATTTATAACTGAATAACACTGTAGCTAAGCTGAACGTGATTGTCAGCCGGAAATATTTAAAAGTTTAAATTGAACTGTATAGAGAAAATTAACAGCGGTTGCTGATATTGTTATTGGATTGAGAAATCTAGAGATCTGATTTAAGCACTTGCTTAACATACATTACGTTGTTTTCATGTATTTGCAAACTTGTATGTTGGTAATAGTGTGTTTTTTCTATGTGTTTCTCTGTGACGTATTTAAAAAAAAAAAAAAAAACTTACACGTGTTGTTTCGTGTTTGCTTAGATGCAGGAATTGTTATATGTCTCTCATTTTGCTAAAGCTAGTTTTTTGTTAATTTGTTAATTATAGATTTGAATTAATTAAATTAAAATACTATTTTTATGTAACTTAGCATTACGAAATATTTTTGTACTGTATTTTTTGGAAAATATTTTTATTTTCCCACACATTGTAATTTTTTATTTTTGGTTTTGTATATGCCTAGCGTTTGACTATGTGCTATGTCTGATATGTAGAGTAATGTTAGTTCTTTAAAGAAAGTTTTTTGTTTGTTTTTGGATGTTATGTTGTATTAGCGCTTGATTATGCGTTGGTCTTGTAGCAATGCTATCACTTTTTTGTGTGGTGTCGATAATTTATTGTTGATTATGTATAACTTGTATAACTTGTTTAAATTACTGATTATGTTTTGTTTAGTTATAAACTATTTTTTGTAGTATTAGTATAGGAATACTTTGTTATTTTCTTTTGTGCTTTTCGATCGTGTTTGTATGTATTTTGAAATACGTTGTTGATCTAAATACTTCTTTGTATACATTTTTATCAACGATCTCTATATTCATACCTTTTGCTTTCTATCTGTCTCTGTTGATTATCCTTCATTCCATTCCTTCTTTTCTATTGTCTTTTCAGTATGGTTTCATATTTGGTGTACATTTCGTGCTTTATTTACGTTTCACTTCATTTTCCTTGTATACTTCTTCTTTCGCTTCTTATACTTTCATTCTATGTATTGTTACTTTAATGGTATAACTTAATATAGTGTAACTACTTGTGATATTTGTAATTATTTTACATATAACAAATTGTTTGAATGTAATATTATTGTTTTTTTCCTCATATTCTGATTTCATACTTACCTTTATTACGGATCATTTTTTTCGTTTGCTTGATCTTGTCTTTTCTTGTACTATCGGTTGTTTCCTATTTAGTTGTGCTGTATTCACTTAACTTGGTTTTGTAATACATTATTTTTGGTATGCTTAGTTGATTACATTGGATACTTCATTTTTACATTTCACTTAATGCTTATATTTTGTAGATGTCTTATTTTAACTTAACTTAAAGTAATTCTTAGACACATATGTTAGAGATTCATTGTCCTTTTAATTTTTTGGGGATGTATTTGTTAAAAAATTGATAGAATCAATTTTTTTCTCTGGGGGTGAGGTAAGATGTAACGAACAGTTTTAGTGTAAGGGGAAGTAAACTGGAGTATGTCAGTAGTTGAAATAGATTTTGAGTTATAGCACTTAGTTGCTTGTTAGCTATCGAATTATTTAGAGAGTATCTCGTGATAGTTTCGAGAGACAGATTACAGACAGCGTGAAAAGCGCTGATATATTTATTCTGTAATGTTTGAGCGGAGTGAGAATAGCTCGCGGCTAGGAGCAGATGATTGATTGACTGAGTTGTGTTGACCGTGAGGAAGTCTCGTGACTGCTTTTGAGCGGGACGAGTGTGTTATCTAGGGAGAGTGTTCCGGGCGTTTTGACCGGGTAGGAAGACAGTGTTTTTGGGAAGTGTGAAATGCCTGTACAGTGCTGAATTTAAAATGTCGACGGATTTTTCGCTGTGGGTACAGCGTAGTATAAACCTGCAGTTTTGATTATTGTGGAAATGTTTATAACTGCAGTGTGCAGTCTTTAAAGGCCATTATCTCCTGTGTGAGGAGACTTGTTTAATAAGAGTACTTTAGGCCATGAATCATTAGCTCCTGTGAGAGGATTGTTATTGAGGATTCTTTATAGCGCTGAGTTTAATAAGAGTACTTTAGGCCATGAATCATTAGCTCCTGTGAGAGGATTGTTATTGAGGATTCTTTATAGCGCTGAGTTTAATAAGAGTACTTTAGGCCATGAATCATGATATCATTGTAGCTGCCGAGTGCGCAGTTATTATGTGGTACTTTATATCTTGTGTTGTGCTGTGAACGGTATTCTATGTGTATTTCATCAATGTGTTGTGACGTGAATAAACCCATATGAAATGTCATCAGTCGTTTACAACCATCCATGACTCTTGTGTACGTACCTGTGGTGTAAACGACTAAACCAACACACGCACTTAATATTACAAGTGTGACAGGGAACTTAACACGTATTTAGAAATAGCCCCGGAGTGGGCGTGGTCTATCTGTATCGAGAACTTGTGCATCGCTTACCAGTAGACTTCTACAGTGTTTGCCTGTGTGGCGTATATGTATGTATCAAATGTAGACATTACCAGATCCACAACACAGCAGCAACGTTAGCAGATAATCAATAAGACACCCTTACCGTACCATACACCAATCCTTTGTATCAGTTTCAGTGACAGCCATGATTGACTTTCACGTGCTTGACGGAGGTACAACAGTAATGACCTCCCGGACTTTCCTATTATCTTTAGGGGGGTGTAACAACCAGAGAGTCTAAAGGTTAATCGCGAATATCGTAGGATACGTTTCGCAAGGACATTATATTTATGGCAGTTAAAGCCTGGCTAGGAAAGCCAAAGTATTGAATAAGTGGACATAGACGGAATATGTGAATATTAAATAAGGATATCACTTGGTAGTGATAATAATTCCAATAAACGGATTTGAAAGAGTTGGTTGCAGACTCAAGGACGCTATAGAATTAACGGTTAACACAGACGTGCAATGTCTGTAGGATGAACATTGAGTAGATCCTAAAACTATGTTTTAATGCCAATATTAGTTGTGTGAAAACGTTCTGTATTCATTTGGAAAAAGGACATGTATTAAATATTCAGTCGTCAATGGAACTTGTTTTAATTGCCTGAATTATTCAAGTTTACTAATGTGCTGTGACTGTTGAGATAACTGTTGCTGTCATTTTCGACGGAGTCATATGTCAAGTTATTTGTCGTATGTTTTTTTCACCCTAGTCAAAGGTGAATAATTGTGTCTTTACCTTGCAGTGTCAGGTTGATTAGGGGTTGTCTTCCCTGTTGGTTCATCCTTTGGGGTTTGACCTGTATGAAGATAGGGTCAAAGGTAAACAGTTCGGGCTTGTGCCCATGCGCAGGTTTGAAGCGCGAAGTGGATAGACTTCCGTCAGGCCGTGATGTAAGCTGGCTTCTGCGGGACATGAAGTCCATTGTGTTTTCGGGGAAAATCTTCAAAGTGACTGCGTTGGCAGGTCTCCCCAGTGAATCTCTGTGCGTCGGAATGACGACAGAGTTCCTTATTGTGTTCTGAGGATTCGGTTCCAGGTAATACCGACTTTTTTCATTATTATGCTTTCGGTGGCAGAACATGTTGAAGGATTACCTAGTCTGTGAACTACAGCTCACCGGTCCTACATTTCAGAACTTATATTATTGACCACGTACGAATATTGGAATGTAGCCTTTTTGAATCCTGAAGTCAGACAAGACATAACAAGACCTTTCCAACAGCAAACTCTGCACAACAAGAGTTTGATGAAGCCTGTAAATCAAGTAAATGATAAGTGGTAAACTCTAAGCTATCATTCGATTTTGGGAGAGCAACTGAATGCCTCCATCTTAACATTTTTTTCAATAGATGGATACCTGCTACACTTGTCAGGTCAGTACTTTTTCGATCGGGATGTACCAAATCTGGAAAAAACGATCAAATGTGTTACATGAATGGAAAGGCTATCATTAGGATGATTGACATCCCTTCTTTACAGGAGATGATGTCCACGCGTGTCTTCTTCCTAATCCTATTGCGGATCTTATAATCGGTCCGTATTCATGGGGTTAAAGAATGCACCCCGCAACAAATTTCATGCATTACGATGATAAAGTGCTATCCTCGTGTAGTCATGAATTAGAGTCATTCCTACAGGAGAGACACCCTAACTCTTTTGAAGAATACGAAAAACTTGGTAGAAACTTTGTCACGGCACATCCAAACAAGGATGTACATAGATCTTTTCCTCGAGATCCAATGCCTACGTGCTCAGCACTACACGATCATAGATCTTATGATCACCGACCTAGATCTCACTTTGCGAAGAGCGTTGACTCAGGTAACTGTCAATATCGTACGATATCGTACGAAATTTCGTCACGAATATCGGGGGTCTTACAACAATTTCCCTCGTTATCGCTCTCCTTCAAGATTCTACCGTCGGAGTTATCGAGGTTATTCACCTCATGATCGTGTAAGGACACAAAGGTAGGGGTCGTGATGATTATTACATTTGCGAAAAAAGATTATCATAGAGATTACAATGATCAGAGAACAGATCATCATACAACAAGAATCTCCAAAATGATAACGATGAGTCAACAGATTTTTATTATGATAAGAAAAAGGCATTCAAAAAGAAAACAGGTCATTCTAGATCTTCCTCGAAGAACAATGACAGACATAGTCATGCTAATGCATGTACTGGCAAAATAGATCATGATAGCGATGAGAACAAACATGCTAATTCATGTAGTATGTTAGATGACTCTTGTTATTTTTGTCAATCAATAACATCTGATATCAGATAGGAAAAAGACACTTATTAGACTTTCTTTAGATCTTTACTAATACTAGACTTGTCAAAAGGTTACTGTCAAGTCCCTTTGACGGAACACGCCAAAACCTCTCTCACTGCATTTTCAACACCTAGGGGTCCTATTTCTGTGGAATGTTTAAAGCCTTTCTGGGCTTATGAACAGCCCCAGATCTTTCGTGCGCATGATGCGCGACGAATTCTATCAGATCGTGCAAGATGTCCATCGCAATATTTAGAAGAACATCTGTATCTTTCTTCTTCTTTATTCGGACACACTATGTCGTTGATCTATGCGAAAGTGGAGTTCGATGCTGAATATGCTTTATTTGATCCACTTTCTTTAAAACTTCAATGTCTCTTCGATGTCTGCTATTTGGGTGAGAATTTAGGACGTGCAAAACCTCACATACCATAAGGGACATTTTTTATATGGAAAAGAAGTAAGAGATTTTTTGATGGGGATTAGCGGATGTTCCACGGTCGGAATACAGCACTCGCTTATCGAGCCCTCTGCATTCACTGCATCCTGGGTAAAACTGTGCAATGTATTACTTTTGGTGGGAATGTGGAGAAACCGACCAAAAAACCCAGTAGCACGTGTCTATATCGTTATATTTCACACACATATTTTTACACAGGTACTGGTTTATGCCTGCGGCTTAAGATCTCCCGTGGCTGAGATAATATTAGGTAACATACCTGGAGTTTCTCTTTAGAGATTGCACTCCGGATGAGATCGCAAGAATAAATGGGTATCTTTTTTTTTTTTTTGAATCTCACCCACTGGTAGCAAATTTTGTTGTCACCAAAGAACACAACAGTTGACGACAGATATGGCCAGTTCCTTGTGCCCACCTACACCTGTATTAGAGACAATCGGGGAAAATCTTTCTAAGTGTAGTAGGTGTCTCCACACGTCGTTTGCAGTAAAACAAAAAAATGATCCAAGTTTACAGCGTTTATTTGCGCTAGCAGAGAAAAAAGTTATTAAACATACGAGATCATCACAACATTGGTTTCAGATAAAGAAATCCATACTAACAAGAAACTATGATGATGGTATTTCTATTATTCATCAGGTGGTGGTTCCAAAAGAATATAGACCATTGGTGTTACAGACAGGACATGACTCTCCCATGGCAGGTCACATGGGCATTAAAAGAACATTATTCAGAGTCACGTCTGTTACGGTATATGTTATTAACGCCGTCTGCTAAAGGTTAGCAGACGTGCAATTGTAAAGGTTAAGACATTTAATATATTGCGATAGATGTTTCAATTATTGAACGCTCCATACACGATCGATTATGACGTGTCTAGCGTTGTTTGGGTCACAGTCGGTAACTAGGAGACGCTACCCTTTGTTACTTGACCGCCAAGCTGAATAGCTGCGTTTTTCTAACCTTCCAATTCAATGGCATGATATAGCCATTTATATGTGCATTTATGATGGACCAGGGTCAGTCCTAGAACTCTATATGAGAGGAAACTTACGGAGGTTAGTGTTTAACTAGAATCCTCAGAAGGAGGAGAATAATCGTCCAATTCGTATGAAATATTCAGACTCGCAGTCTCACTGTCGGCAGGTAGCCATGTCTATCTGCGCGTGCATATAGCTGTGATGTTCTGACGACAATACTGCATTGTATCCTTAAACGGACATTGACACGTAAACCAGCAGTCTACGTTATTGATTAATTTTATGCATGACTTATAAGGACTTATGTTCTGTTCCTATTTGAAATGATCATCCTGAACTTAAAAACTTGGAATTAGCCCAACAAAAAGAACTTAAAGAAAAATAAATGGCTCAAAAAGAAATGGCTCAAAAAGAAAAAGAAATAGAATTAGAAAAGGAGAAATGGAAAAAGAAATGGCGCAACAAGATAAAGAGAGAGAATTGAAAAATTCAAGAAATGAAAACGAAAATGGAAATACTCATGCTATTTACATGTGATTAAATGCTACGGACTCAACCTGAAGGCATTAATTACTTCATTAATGTTGCTGAGTATTTTCAAGTATTACATGTTACTTCTTTCATATCATGCTACTGAGTTGTATGAACGCTTCACCCTAATTCGCGTCACGATAAAACAAGCACGATCGTTTCAACAAGAAATCATTAAAACAAAACTATACTCAGCACATGATCTTCAAACCGCAAATAACTCAGCAACAAAGTGGCGGCCGAATGCGGGGAACGACAGAAAAAAGAAACAAACTTTCTGTTCCTTACGCACATGTTAACCATAATATTATACGATCATAAGTTTCGATCACATGATCCAGTCGAAGATGACGTTGTACTCATTCTAATGCCTAACAACGTGATATCTAAAGTTAAGACCGTCACCGAAGGTCGTGTAGGTGAACTGTCGGAGAAACCAAAGCCGTTTTCTAAGTCTAACCAGGGGAAACATGAGCCATTGAAGCAAACACACGATATGGACTACAGGAGCAGACAGTCAGGGGCATTAGCCTAGCTGTTGACGACCTCTAGCACTGATCTAAGCAACGGAAAAGATACGTGTAGCTGTTTAAACTGTCGTCAGTGCAAACAGTAATACTGGGTCCATGCCTTTTGCCTGCATAGGTATGGTTTTTCTGAATGTGTTTCATGTATTTTTTGGTTGTTTTAATGTGTTGTTAATTAGCGGGCCGGTTGGAGGGAACTGAAATCTCTGGGGAATGTCGCGAACAGCTGACCACCTAGATTTCAGTCGGTCTTAGGGCAGTTAAACGATTGCACTTTTGGAAGCCCCATTGAGGTTTGCCGGTGGACTGCCTGTCCAGATCTGCTGTAGTTTGACGTTTGTGTTAGCTGTACCGTTCCGTAGATAACTGGTGTATTTAAACTTTTTATTTGTACTAAGTTCACATTTTTATTCAGTTTTGTATCATGTTCGTTAACTATTTCGTCCAGTCTACGTTTACTATCATTTATTTGATGATTGTTGAAGTTTCGTCCGTTATGAGTCCTGTGATGTCATCATTTTTTGCAGTGATTTTTTTTTTGTGTACTTTGCATATTCAGTTGACCTCGGTTCAGACCTTGACCCTTCATTTGGCTTGTGACACTTCCGCTTGTTTGCGTCTTGACATTGTTTGTACCCTTTAGTTGCATCATTGTTTTGTTTGTCCTCATGATATATATTAAATACTACATTAATAATATGATATTATATTCAATAATACACTTGTAATTTAATTTAATTAATTTTTTCTGACATTTAAGGTTAATATGGGACATTGCATAATTATGCAGTGATAAGGTAAAGGTAAAGGAACCCGTTACACGCCCATTTAGGCATATTGGGAATATGGTGTTAGGCCCATATTATCTTGACCGTCGGCACACGAGGGGTGATGTGGTCGGCATCACGCCGGCCGCCTTAACCTTCCCAGAGTAGCACTGGTACCCATTTGGGGCTGGGTCGACCCAGGAGCCGTTTGTGGCCTAAAAATTTTTCCGCCTCATCTGGGGATCGAACCATAGACCACTGCGCTAGGAAGCCAGTGCACTAACCACTATGCTACCGCGGCTCCATTATGCAGTGATAGTCCAAGAAATTAGCACTACAATTTATAAGAGATGCCTAGGGCATCATAATAATAGTAATATAATATATATATTGACCAAATAAAATAATCTTATAGTCTACCTTTGAGGTGACAGACCCATTGTATATTATTTAATATACTTTTCTGGTACTAAGAGAGTGACTTAGTACATTGAACAATATAATTACTAGGAATCATACCCAACATTATTGGATATTGAGATTAATTGTGTGATGTAATTACATTATAGTTAACAGATATCATAACTATTTATGATATAGTTAGTACTTAGATACAATATTGTTACAAAATATTGTCTATTAGTTGAACTTAGACATAAGAGTTCAGTACTATTGTGATTATTTATATTGAATATTCCTAAGTTGAGTAAGTATAATAATTACTCTGAAGCTACTATTGACTATTTTAATCAGTAATTATCAATAATTACTTACCAGATAAAAGTCAAAATGCTTACTATAGACCATTTCGTTAAAATTGGTAAGGAATATGGTTATAAATCTCAAGAACTTCGTCAGTTTGCTGAGGCAGAACTGGAAAAACATAAAGCAGAAATGGAGGAACGTGAAAGAAAAGAAGCAGAGAAAAAGGCTGCATTAAAGAAAGAGGAGGAGGAACGTGAAAGAAAGGAAGCAGAACGTGAGATGAAGCAAATTGCCAAGGAAAATAGATTAAGAGAAATTGCTCAACAGGAAGAAGAGAATAAATTGAAACGAGAGGAAATTATTTTACAACAAGAAATGGAATTGGCGCGTATTAAATTGGAGACAGCAAGATTACAAGCACAAAGTGCTGATGCAAACCAGAATAATAACGCACAAAATGGATCGTCATCCAGCCAAACTAAACATTTCTACAACTTTAAATTACCCACTTTCAACTTAAACGTGGACGACCTTTCATCGTTCCTGTCACGTTTTAAACAGACTTGCAAAACAAATCATTTGCCCGAAGAGTCATGGGTACTCAAGTTAAATGAATTCTTGGTTGGAGAACCATTGACGGCTTCTCAAAATGCTGACCCATCAATAGCAAATAACTACGGTGCTATTAAGTCCTTGCTTTTACAAAGGTTTCACCTGGACGAGGAACACTGTAGGTTGAAATTTAAGGGAATTTTACCTGAATCTCCAAAAGATTTTGCAGGATTCATTGCGAACATACGCAATACATTTAATAGATGGGTTGAACTGGCAGAAGTCAACAAATCGTACAAATTAGTTGATTTGCTACTACGGGATAAGGTATTATCTTCGGTTAGCCAGCCATTCTTTGCATATTTGCAGGAGCATAAACCAGGTACTATTGACGAGTTAGAAAAAATTTCTTTAAACTACTGTTCGGCACATCCGAATGCGAACATTTCTAACTCTTCATTAAGAGAACCTCTACCTGTGGCGTCTAATATGGCCTACAATCATAATAACAAACAAAGACATCACAGTGTAGACAGAAGTAGGTTCCAAAGAAATCACAATGTTAACTTTCAGAAGGGACATAATAATGATTTCAACAATAAAAATGAGTTCAACAGAGGTAGATCACGAGATAGAAATTATTCACCTCAAACAAACTACCACAATAGTCAACATAACACTAATTATAATCGATCACATACCCCGAAAAATAACAATAACTGGAATGGTAATAATCATGGCTCGAGACATCGAGATAATAGTTACTATAGAGGACGACGAGATAATTCTAACAATTATACTCGGAATCGATCTCATTCTCGGGGATCATCTCAGTACAACCATAATACAGGGGCGGCAGTTACAAATAATACTACCCCTATAGCTCAGGTCCCACTTGACAATAATACAACACAGTCTTCTGCTGCATGTTTTGCTATTAATTATAATGTGGCAAATAGTTGCCAACAATGCAATCTTATTTTTCAGAAGGCGAAAGAAACAGTGCTTAACTGGGGACATATTACACCAGAGGTAGGTCTTGCAGTCAACGATGGAACAGGCTTACTAATTTTTAACAGGGGAATCGTTAATGGATCCGTCGTCTCAGTGCTGAGAGATTCAGGATCCACGACGATTGGTGTACGTCAGTCGCTGGTACATCCTAGCTGTGCGACAGGAGAATACGTCCGCTGCATGACATTTGGTGGAACTATTGAGTTTTACCCCACAGCTATTGTTCATATTAGAACACCCTTTTTCACAGGGAATGTAAAAGTATGTATGCTAAAAAAGCCTATTGCTGATCTGATGGTTGGTCGTATACACGGCAGTAAAGATTGTACTCCAGATGAGATCATAGAATGGGAGAAACATAACCTATGCACTGGAAACGCCGTGACGACTAGAGCGCAGACTCAACTCATGGAGAAAGTTGGTGATAATAAAATGGATGTAGACAACCAAGAGGAATTTGTAGTCAATTCACCTATTGACAGGGAAACATTTGCAACCAAACAAAAAGAGGATAAATCTTTAAAAAAAAATTTTTAAGCTGGTTGATAAAGTTGACAATCTATCCTCAGGTAATAATAACAAACATTGGTTTGTTATTAAAAATGACATATTGATTAGATGTTTTAATGACAAATCACAAATGAAACAACAAGTTATGGTCCCGTATACTTTTAGACGGTACATTCTTCAACATGCGCATGACTCACAGTGTGCTGGACATATGGGATATACTCGAACACGATCTCGAGTACTGTCTTCATTCTTTTGGCCAGGAGTGTCAAGAGATATTTCGCAGTATGTACGTTCCTGTACTACATGCCAAGAAGTGAAAGCACGTGGAGCTTTTCACACGGCGCCTATTCAGGCTTGCGATATCTCAGTAAGACCGTTTGACAAGATGGCCATAGATATTATTGGTCCATTGCTACCATCGGCCAGAGGACATAGATTCGTCCTTACGTGCATTGATTTGTGCACACGATGGCCAGAAGCTATCCCATTAAAGACCACCACTACCACAGATGTAGCTGATGCACTACATCTCATCTTTTCTAGAATAGGGTTTCCTAGAAAACTTTTATCAGACCATGGGTCACAGTTCATATCTGACACCATGAAGGAAGTCATGAAAACTTGGAACATTGATAGGAATTTAAGTAGTATTTATCATCCTATGAGTAATGGTGCAGTTGAAAGACTTAACCGTACACTTAAACAACTACTACATAAGGTTACTGTTAAGCACCCTCATGACTGGGACAGAGCACTCCCAGCTGTTCTATTTGCTTATCGGGAGGTACCGCATGAACAAACTGGCTTCTCTCCCTTTGAATTAGTTTTTGGTGCTCCCCCAAGAGGTCCTATGGGACTAATAAAAGACTTATTAATTGACGCAGAGATGACTCAGGACACTCAGTCATCTTACGAGTATGTGATTAATCTTCGGAAGAACATTATTGAGTCTTGCCAGTTGGCAACAGCTTCTTCTGAGGCTGCAAAAGCTAAGGCTCGATCTCTACAAAATAGGTCTCGACGATTACGCCAATTATTCCCAGGCGATGAGGCTTATGTGTTACTTCCTCACAATAACAATAAATTATTGATATCTTGGAATGGTCCTTACAAAGTCATTGATAAAATTTCCGACGTTGATTACGTCTTAGATATCAAGGGACACAAAAAGATATTTCATATTAACATGCTCAAGCAATTTCATACACGTCCTGAACACTTACAGTCAATTTTTCATGAACTAGATGACAACACAGTATCTACTTGTTATTATTCCAACTTATCCGTCATCCAGGAAGAAGAATCTTCTTTTCTTGAGGTACAGTTACCGTTACCGGTACCAGTAGTTCAACCTACTGAATCTTGGCAGGATGTAACCATCTCTTCAACGGTTACACCGCAACAGCGTCTACAGATTGCTAATCTCTTACAATCTTATCCAGATGTGTTGACCGACGTCCCGGGTCGCACATCGGCTATCAGTCATGACATTACTCTCAATGACGATACACCTATTCGTGTACATCCCTATTCGGTTCCTTTACATTTCCTTGCTAAAACTACTAAGGAACTTGAACAGATGTTGTCTCTGGGAATCATTGAGACTAGTAATTCGCCATTCTCTTCTCCATTAGTGATTGTCCGGAAGAAGGACAATAACATCAGACTATGTGTTGACTATAGAAAATTAAATGCTAAGACTATAGTTGACAGCGAACCACATCCACTTATCGACGACTTACTGCCACGTCTATCCAACGCAACTATATTTAGTAAGTTAGACTTAACTAAAGGTTATTGGCAGATACCACTGACCGAAAAGGCTAAGTACTACACCGCATTTTCCACTCCACAAGGTCTATACCAGTGGAATGTGATGCCTTTTGGGCTTGTTAATGCGCCAGCTACCTTCATTCGCCTGATGCGACAAATTTTATCAGGTAGATTAGACGTTATTACGTATATTGACGACATATGCTTGTTTAGTTCGTCGTTTGAGGAACATGTTTCGGGACTTAGATATGTTTTTGACACTCTAAGGAATTATCATCTAACTGCTAAACCTACAAAAGTGCAGATCGCGTGTAATGAGATAACCTTTTTGGGACATATCATTGGATCGGGATATATCCGAACGTTACCTAGTACAGTCTCCAAAATTCTAAACATAGCAGTTCCTCAGACGAAGAAACAGGTCAGGAGTTTGTTAGGACTTGTTCAATATTACAGTAGATTCATACCAAACTTGTCATCCATCACGGCTGTATTGTCTTCATTGTTAAAAAAAGACATGCCGGTGAAGGTGACATGGACTGGTATATGCAATGAAACTTTCAACAAAATTATAAATTTGTTTTCGCATGAACCAATTTTAAGACTTCCCGATGCTTCCAAAAGATTTTTCTTACGAACAGATGCTAGTAACTACGGCATCGGTGCATGCCTGCTCCAGAACCATGATGGCGTTCTACATCCTACATTATATATTTCAAGAAAGCTAAAGCCGGCAGAAACAAAGTATTCCACAGTGGACAAGGAACTTTTGTCAGTTATATGGGCAATCACAAAACTGGAAAAGTTCTTGCTTGGTGCTCCATTCACCATTCAGACTGACCAGCGTGCTGTAGCATCTTTGCGTAGATCAAACCACAAAAGTCCAAAACTCGCCAGATACGCGATCATCCTGCAGCCATTTGAATTCTCCATTGAACATATTCCTGGCACTAAAAACATTGTGGCGGATGCGTTGTAACGTAATCCTATTGACGACGAATAATCAACATTGACATTCCTAAAATACGTCAATCATCACTACATTGGATAGAACGGAGTATCAACTATAAGGGAACTAACCTTGACTTCAATTTAATAATTATAAACACTATATGCATCACAGAATTGAACTAAAGACAATCAAGGTATACATATTGACATTGAAACTTCGTCTAACGTCCATACACAATATATGAATATTCGTTCAACAATCATGGAACAATATCTGACGACAAGTCGAACTTATTATCCTATGTGCACTTAATTCTTGGATCCTAGGATAATTGACATTTCTGTCCGACGGAAACGTTTCAACACTTTGTCTAAAAGAATTCATCAGGATCAGGACTACGGATGGATCATCATATCCTATACTAATTAATTAGTTAACTTAACTTCTTAATTGAATTAATATCAATAAAATGAAATGTGAGAAAAAAATGAAATGAAAAAAACAAAAAAGAGAACGAAATATAAAAAGAAGAAATTATGAAAAGAGAAAATAAATCTCACACAAGTATTAGATTAATATTTTTTTTTAAATGTACCTATACGTTATTTAGTTAGTTAAATTAGATAGTTATTATTCACTAACACTTAACACACACAATTAAGTTAAACTTATATTCGAATTTCTTTCTATTTCTTCTCACTTATTTGTCTTTTCTTCTCTCATAACATCGTGTTACATTAGATTCTTAATAATAATTTAACTCTTAGTTTAATTAATTAATTTAATTTTAATTAGTCAAATTAATTCCTATATGACATACTAATACGACAGACCTTACTTTAATTTAATTCTATCATTCACTATTGACATTACACATTTTATTTAGTTGATATAATAATATGCATAATATTGATATATAATATGATTAATGTTAGATGACTATGACAAATAGTTAGTTGACATGACCGCGACACGGTTCTACTCAGAACATCGTCGGCCATATGTCACAATTGTGTTAAATTTTTTGAAAAATTGTTAAGTCGGATAGATCTTGAAAAAAAAAAAATCTATCGATTTTTTTTCCCCGGTGTACAGGGAATTGTTACGGTATATGTTATTAACGCCGTCTGCTAAAGGTTAGCAGACGTGCAATTGTAAAGGTTAAGACATTTAATATATTGCGATAGATGTTTCAATTATTGAACGCTCCATACACGATCGATTATGACGTGTCTAGCGTTGTTTGGGTCACAGTCGGTAACTAGGAGACGCTACCCTTTGTTACTTGACCGCCAAGCTGAATAGCTGCGTTTTTCTAACCTTCCAATTCAATGGCATGATATAGCCATTTATATGTGCATTTATGATGGACCAGGGTCAGTCCTAGAACTCTATATGAGAGGAAACTTACGGAGGTTAGTGTTTAACTAGAATCCTCAGAAGGGGGAGAATAATCGTCCAATTCGTATGAAATATTCAGACTCGCAGTCTCACTGTCGGCAGGTAGCCATGTCTATCTGCGCGTGCATATAGCTGTGATGTTCTGACGACAATACTGCATTGTATCCTTAAACGGACATTGACACGTAAACCAGCAGTCTACGTTATTGATTAATTTATGCATGACTTATACGGACTTATGTTCTGCTCATATTTGAAATGATCATCCTGTGTGTACATGTGATTAAATATTACGGACTCAACCTGAAGGCATTAATTACTTCATTAATGTTGCTGAGTTCAAGTATTACATGTTACTTCTTCATATCATGCTACTGAGTTGTATGAACGCTTCACCCTAATTCGCGTCATGATAAAACAAGCACGATCAACAAGAAATCATTAAAATAACTATACTCAGCACATGATCTTCAACCGGCAAATAACTCAGCAACAACGTCACAATTCTATTGGCCTGGCGTCAATAAGGACACAAAATTGTATTGTAGGTCATGTACGACATGTCAGAGCATATCACGAAAGGGCAGATTCCATACGGCACCCTTACAAATCACTGATGTACCAAAAAGACCATTTAAAAAGATAGCAATAGATATTATTGGTCCGTTATCGATTCCATCTAATAATGGGTTCCGATATATCTTAACATGTATAGATCTTTGTACACGTTGGCCTGAGGCTATACCTCTGAAAACCATTACTACTGCGTCGGTATCTGATGCATTGTTTTCGATTTTTTGTCGCATTGGTTTTCCGGAAGAAATCTTGTCAGACAGAGGTTCACAATTCACCTCAAACATTATGAAGGAAGTGGAGTCGATGCTATCCATTCACCATTCGTTTTCAAGTGCATATCATGCCCAAACGAACGGGGTTTGTGAGTGCTACAATGGGTCGCTCAAACAGATTCTTCATAAGATCACTGAGGAATGTCCTCGTGACTGGGACCGGCTCCTTTGTGCAGCCTTATTTGCATATCGAGAGGTCCCGCACGAAAGCACGGGCTTTAGTCCGTTCGAGCTCGTTTATGGCTCTAATCCACGTGGCCCAATGATGATTTTAAAGAATTTGTTGGTCGGATCATCAGTAGATGAATCCACCCGTACTAGTTATGAGCTAGTTATTAAACTTCGACAAAGAATCATTGATGCGTGCACCTATGCATCTGATAGCATAAAATCGGCTACACAAAAATCTAGATTATTCCATAATCAAAATAGAACATTACGATATTTTAATCCTGGGGAAAAAGTTTGGTTACTACTTCCTCACGATGATAATAAACTTTTGGTTTCATGGCAGGGTCCATTTTTGATCATTAAACGAGTCACAGTTGTTGATTACGCTATAAACATAAGAGGAAAATTAAGACTTTCCATGTCAATATGTTGAAATTGGCAGTGGAAAGACCACAAGAGTTAATTCCCATTATTAACTCTGTTTCTGAGGCTTCATCTCATATTTCTTCTTTCGCATTAGTGAATGATGAAGATACTACATCGTCAATTCCTCTACAGTTTTCTTTACAATCTTCCGAATCTTGGAAGGATGTCACAATTTCTTCGACTTTGTCATCTAAACAACAAAGTCATGTTCGAGAAATTCTTCTTTCTTTTAAGGATGTACTTACTGGCCTTCCAGGTAGAACATCTTTAATTTATCATGACATCATTCTCACAGACAATCATCCTATTAAATTAAGACCTTACCCTATTTCTCTACATCATAAAGATAAGGTTGAGAAGGAACTGAAGGATATGATAAGATCGGGAGTTATATCTCCATCAGAGTCACCTTATGCTTTTCCCATGGTAATTGTGAAAAAGAGGGATGGTTCGCTCCGTATTTGTATTGATTTCATACGTCTAAACAGTATCACAATTAGCGACGCTGAACCAATGCATTTGTTGGACGACCTCCTTTCTCAAGTTTCACAAGCTACTTACTTTAGTAAATTAGATCTGTCGAAAGGATATTGGCAGATACCTCTTACAGAACATGCCAAGCCTTTCACCGCTTTTACTACTCCATTTGGATTGTTCCAATGGAATTACATGTGCTTCGGCCTTGTAAACGCGCCTGCGACATTTGTGCGCATGATGCGCCGCCTTCTGGGCGATAGAAAAGATGTTATCACATACATTGATGACATCTGTCTATTTCACGACTCATGGGAAGACCACATTACTGGTTTATCTTCTCTACTTCTTACACTGCGACAAAATGGTTTGACTGTAAGACCTTCTAAGGTCCAGATAGGTTGTCGGGAGATTACATTTCTGGGTCACCGCATAGATAACCACAGATTACATCCCGATGACAATACAGTCAAGCGCATACTAGATATTGCTGCACCATCATCGAAGAAGCAAGTGAGAAGCTTTTTGGGGTAAATCAATTATTACCATAAATTTATACCTCACTTCTCACAGATTTCTGCTCCTTTGTCCGGATTGCTGGCCAAAGGTAGTCCAAAAAAAATTTGTGGACACCGCAGTGCGAAGAAGCTCTAATTAGGATCAAGAATTTATTTAAGAAATTTCCTATTCTATTATTACCCAATTTACATGTGCCATTTGTGATTCAAACAGATGCTTCTAGTTCCAGCATCGCAGGATGTTTGCTTCAATGCTATGAAGAAATTCTACATCCGTGCTTGTTTGTATCACGCACGCTTACACCTGCTGAACAACGGGCGAGCGCGAGCTTTTGGCTGTGGTCTGGTGCTTGGAGAAACTGTCTAAATATCTGATCGGTAAAAAGTGTTATATTCAGACAGATCACAGTCCACTTACGTTCATCACGTCCAGAACAATGCGGAATGCGAGAATACACAGATGGTTCCTATTGTTACAGGAATTCGCATTTACCATCATACCTATTTCTGGAACAGATAATAATCTCGCGGACTTGTTGTCTAGAAATTTTTCGTCACAGGATTGATTATGACTTTGCTTTTGGCGTGACCAAAGTTGACTATATGTATATGATTTTTATAATCCACATTTCTGATTATGCGTGTTAATTTAATTATAACATACTTAATGTTGAACAACATTCATAGATTATAGTCGGGTACATCTTCGCCACCACTCTCACACGTGCCACGAGTGTCACGTTTGGGAGCGAGGGGGATGATGTTGAGGATTGTTTCGGGGTTTGCAAGCATGTGAATGTAGGCGACATTCGCATGGTTGCACCTCGAGACACCTCAATTGAATTAATACTGGAAATCGCGCAAATCGATGTATGACGCGTCAAGGCTAGTAACCGCAGTCTATGTATGTAGGATGAACATTGAGTAGATCGTAAAACTATGTTTTAATGCCAATATTAGTTGTGTGAAAACGTTCTGTATTCATTTGGAAAAAGGACATGTATTAAATATTCAGTCGTCAATGGAACTTGTTTTAATTGCCTGAATTATTCAAGTTTACTAATGTGCTGTGACTGTTGAGATAACCCTTGCAAGGTCAGTACAGACTATCACATTTATCTACAAGATTAATCATAAAATAATACAACACTGCTGGAGAATTAATATGAAGCAATGAACGACGCTGAATTAAATAATACTAATTGAATCACACAATAACGGCTCTAAATCTGCAATTGAACTATAAGCCGAAATGGTAGAGATGAATATAATACCTAAAGAATTATTGAAGAGCAACCCAATAACTCACGTCCAACGGGCCCATAACATCTAGTGTAAGAAGACAGCCCGTAACAGATACTATAATATATATTTCATACAGTCTTCCCACGACTTGGAGGGCTAAGACATATAATCATTCTCGTCGACGACGTCTGTCCTGAACAAAGGACTTTATCGATCTGCTAAAACATCATTGATGTTTGGCAACAAATCGAGCGCGCTATTTTGTTCAAATATAGTGCACGAATGCACGCAAATAATTAAACATATTATTACTTTAGATGCGCTCACAAGTGCGTCTATAAAGACTAGACTCGCATGTGAGGATCTCTAACAATTAACTCCCACGCGAAAAAGGACTTAACAGTTTACAGCGACGGGGGGGGGGGGGGGCAAAACCTATTTTTTTTTTTTTTAATATCATACCCAAAAAAATAATGAGGGCGATCAAATTCTATTATCTAACAACAGATAATTATAATACATGTTAAGTCATGATAAAGAAAACCAAAAAGAGTTGGATGTTAGCGTATAAATAAAATCAAACACTAAATTAAAACAACAAAAAATGAGACAGAGAACAATTATGCACGAAATATAAACCAATACGTGGAAAGTGAAATGAGAAAATGTTATGAAATGGAGAATGAAAAAAGATGAAACAATAGAAATAAATAAATGATAAAACATGTCAACAAATGAAAGTGAAATGTGTACGGTGTGTGCATAAACAGAAAAGGGGAAAAACAAATTAAAATCAATGCATAAATCAAAACACGAGAAGAAATCAACACTCCAAATAGAGCAGGAAGTGAGATATGAAGTAAGATAAGGAAATAATGAAGTACTAATCAAGGTAGCATAAATAACGCGCACAAACTAGGACCTACTGTTGCACAACTAAGTGCTCCGTAATGAGAATAAATAATAATGTAAGAAATATACACTCGCTAAATGTTCACTAACAAAATGGTTCGAAATAAGATGTTCCGTTTAACTAATACCGTCACTTGCGAAATGTTTAGCAAACAACTGTTGTGTACGAATAAAATCTTATTAATGTATGACATAAAAGTTAGAGAAAATAATGTCACTAATAGATCACGTGCTAGCAAGCTATGCAGTTCCTGGAGTTCTATACTGGTAGAAATGTGCACATAAATGAATCACAATAAATAACTCCGCACTAGTTGAAAAGTATGCTAGGGAAGTAGCAAACGAAGTATTTAGAATACAATAAGCCAATGGTGGACAATTAAAGTCACTACTAGTTTTAGGTAGTTAAATAAAATTCTAGTTAGTTTATAATGTGCACAAAATAGTAATAATGTGGCGTATAAGAAAACGACATATCCACTGGTGAGGGTAGTGCTCCAAAACGAAAGGACTACGTAGTGGCATCTTACAAAAACCGATGTATAGCAGTGATGACGTAGCGGCTCAGAGGCGGCACAATATCAGCGGCCCGGGCGATTCTGGAGAGTATCCGTGGTGTCGGAATCCCTGATGGCGTGAATGGGAAAGTTAAATGGCTGCGATGCGATGGCATCTCTAGCAGACAAGAAATTATTGAAGACCGTACACATTACAAGCATTACAAGTGTCCGATGATCAGACGCAATGATAAGTTGGGCGCCAAGCAGAAATCGTAGCAGTGACCTGACAATGGCCAACATCATGAGGTCTATTGTAGAGTAGTGACGCTCATCATCAGTCAATGGTTGGGAGACATACAGAAGAGTACTCGCATAATCTCGCGAAGAACAGCTCCGAGTCCCATCGAGGATGCTTTCCTGCGAATAATTAAATGAAAATATATGTTTGGTAACCGTAGGATATTAGTGGATGAAAATATTAAATTTATCCTACCGAATGTGGCCGTGCAAATATTATACCACTGTGTCATGATAGGTGAACCTTTCTTCAATAAACAAGAAAAGGTAGCAGTGAAAATAGCCAAGACATAGTTAAAATTATCAACGATATAGGACGACAAAAGTTTCCGTGTAAAATAACAGCGTGAGAAGTAAGTCGCGCTAAGGGCTATGCGCTGCATAAAAGACAGGCGCAAGAAAAAGTACGAAAGAATCTGAGTGTGCGCAATGACGTACAGAGAAGTCATGAATACACAAATGAAACCGAAGGCAATAGGAAAAATAATAAGAGTGCAATGATGACTGACAATCTGAGTCGCTGCGTATGCCCAAGGAAATGCAGGTGACAAAGGCATATCTTTCAAATGCAGAATAGTAGTCATAGTATGCGTAAAAGTAAAGCAGTGAGTGCGAAAAAAGTCGTTGACCAAGAAAATACTGAGCTAACCGGCCCAATTAAAAAAAATAAATATAGATACAACAAGTGAAGAAAGCCGGAACAGACAGGATATCTGAAAATAAAGAAATTCTAACATGCAAGACATAGATGAAATCAAGTACCAAGAAGTATTGGCAATAGTAGAAGAGACAAGCAGAAAACATCCCGAAAAGAATGAAGAAGAACGTACCCACTAACGCAACTATAAAGTGCGTAGTGCAGAGGTGTGTACGAGTTGCACGTCCAGAAGATGGTGTGCAAAAAGTGAACCATGTATGGATTTGACAGCTCTGTGAGGTTATAAGAGTTTTGAAGTTCGAACATACGAACAAATTTAACATTACCGACTTGCTGAAAAAACTTTTTAAGCGCATATCAAGTGGTATAAGATGGAATGTTGCGCACCAGAACAGTGCGATTCAGTGAAATATGATCTCGGCCAGATCGTAACTGAGCCCTAGAATCATTGAATTGATCATGTGTTGTGCGAACTAAGCGCAAAGAATAATTCTTATGTACATGGTGTTCCTTACATGTCGTGCGGTAGGACACTCACGGTTAAACTTGTGATCAACCGGACGAATATGATTATGAGCAGATTGCACAAGTCGTAGCTCATCATCATTGGGTGAAGCCCGATGCTTGTCAATCTGACATGTTGAAACTTTCCTGTCACTAGTTGTAGTACCACTCATATGATCAATATAACTACCGGAATAACCGTCACCGTGATGGAGTTTGTTCTCGTGAACAATCTTCTTTTGTGCATTCAGCCCCTTAAAATCATCATCCTTGGTAAACTTGTTGTGTAGTGGGCATTTATTCTTGTCAAAAGAACTACTGGTCTTACGCCCTGAACCACCATTATCAAAGTCAGAACGGTTTCGACAGGAAACCCGGACATAGGAATCCCGACGAGGAAAATTATATTTTCCTCGGAAAGATCGATTATCACATCGTTGTAAACGAACCTTAGCATTGACTGCTTGGGGTCGAAGACCACCCACATGAAAACGATGTGTATCTTTACTAAGTTTAGCACTTGAAATGCTACTCTTCTTCCCAAAGTCGTTTGGGTGTGGTGAACTATCACGGCAACCCAATTTCATGCCTAAACCAACTCCACCTGATGGCAATACATGGTTCTGTGATATAATATCTAACAGGACATCCGCCATTCGACGCAATTTAACAATCTCTAAATCTTTAACCTTGTGTTCGGCAGTAGCAGTTTGAGTTAGTAGTTCAGTATCTATAGAGTACCTACTGACACATTCCACATTCTTGGCCTTTTCTTTTTCAAGGTCCTGTTTGAGCGCCTTAATAGCATTATAATGGCTATTCATTAGATCATCAACCTTCGCGGGAAATACTGTTTGTTTCTCTATAAGTTGGTATTGTAGATCTGCATTCTGCTTCAATAAAGAACGAATCGTGTCCGCCTGTGAAGCTTCACGTCTTTGGGCCTCAACTTTGAATTTATCATAGTCTAATTTTCCCTGTTCCAGCTCACTAGTAAGAGCCTTTTCCTTACATCGATCTTAGTTTTTTAATGAGCTCACCTCATCTTCTAGCTCCATTTTCTCCTTCTCCAGTTTAGATTGTCTTAATTTATTCTCATGAGGAGCTAATTCTTCTTCTCTCCTCTTATCACCCAATTCCTCTTCACTCTTTATCTCCACCAAATGCAATTCTTCTCGTCTCTTCTTAGATATATCTTCTTTCCTCTTCCATTCAATATTAAAACATTCTAGAGTATCTCTTCTCCTCTCTTCCGACGCACTGGGTGCTTATGCTACTAAAGCGTCACCCTTCAAACCACACATTTTTCCAAGATCCATAAAATACTCCAAGGTAGACATCTTGTCTAATTTATTACGTAGTTAACTTACTTAGTCAGCAATTACTTAAAGAAATGAAAATTACCCCTAATTAACGTGTGACAGGTTTTTGTCCACAGAACCTGTATAGAAATTCCTATTAATGTCAGGAATGCTATTATATTATTACCGAATTATTAATTAACCATAAAATCATGCATTTAAAAGAATAATAAATCATTGAAGGCAGATAATACAAGATGCAGATAATGAGAACAACAAATACAGAGACAAGATACTAAAGAACAAATGACAACGTCTGCAGAATCAAAGAAACAATAAAGCAGAACTAAAGAAAAAATATTGCAAAGCTTGCAATGATAGCTGCAAAAAAGAAACAAGACAAGCAACAACACAGGGTATGAATATAAACTTTGTATATAAATCAATGACAGAAAGATGGAGAGTGACAAGTACAAACAGAGTCAACCATGAAACTAAGGCACAGAGAAAAAATATTACAATAACAACAATAAAAACGGCACATCACGTCTAAAACAATTAGGTGTCACAGACCACCAACGCAGTGGACTAAAAATCCTTCAGCAAACATATGCTGGAATCTCCACTGTGGGAAATCTGCAAAAAGTCCCTATAGAACGCTTACACAGGCCCTGTGGCGAAACTTGGATGAACCCTGACGTAAGGCATCTCCCAACCAGCCCACATAAAACATGGAACATTAAGCATAAATGTGGACATAGAAAGAAAGGCTTGTCAACATACCGCAGTGGCACAGTGCACATATGTCACGAAGTGGATTTAAGTTTTAGAGTTTTTCTGAGTGTACAGACAAGACACTAGTATGAGAAAGACTCAGAAGATAGATTTATGATGAGAATGCCAGTGAATGTGGAAAGATGAGACTTATAGCTTCAAAGGTGAGAACCGAGATTGACTCTCCCTCGCCACTCGTGACTATTTAAGAGCTAAAAACTCACCACCTCTGACTACCAATAAAGGAGATAAGGTTTCTCTAAAGGTCCACAGACACAACTATACAGACAAATATATATATACGTACAGTATAGTTAAAGAGACTGATCCAGTATACAGTTGATAGTTTATTTACACAATAAAATAAATTACATATCAAAATAAATAACGTGCGTGGTCGCACACCTGAAAAGAACAAAACCAATTAAAATGACTGATAATATAATCTCACCCTTTCTCCCCCTCATTCAACCTGCATGGGAAAAAGAATTTAAGATTAAAGACACAGTAATTTGGTGCGGTCTCTAAGTACGAGCCACCACTCCTAACTATCGTATTATTAATTATTAAACTCTAACACCACTGTCCGACTGCAGACCTAACTATCTGCCTACCCAAAATCTTAAGGAACTCTCTAAAGTCCTACACTGCCAACTCACAACCACTGATCCACTAACGGACTTCTTCAGTGCAACCTCAGAGACTGTCCTCTGCTCTGGCTATCTAACTTCCTAAATTCTGTTTCTGTTCTGACTATCTCCCTCTATAACTTCTGTCTCTTCTCTCTAAAAGCATTCGAAAGGCATGTTGACCCTATCTCCTCCCACGAATATTGCTGTTTGATGACTTGGGCTTTTTGACTTAGGTACTTGACTCGAAATGTAGCTGCTTCACTGCTGACGAACTTAATTCCTTATCGGCCGATGTAACCCACTTAGGGTTTAGGGACAAACAGCATTATTATGGCTGGGTACGAATAGACCCAACCTCCAGGCCACGCGCCTCTTTGGAGTGGTATAACGAGCTATGAGTTCTGGATTTTATAGATAAACTCGTTCCCGCTAAAGCATGCGGCTTCACTACAAGAGAACTGCTATCTTCATCTGGTGCAGACGTACTTGGCGCAGGTAACTACAGCGTCACCAATTTTCTTTCGCCTCTGGAGATGCCTCGACCCTTCTACTCCTGAAAATAGCCGAATATCTTGGCAAGCTGTAAAGCAATTTATGCACCCTTCCCTGTGTGCCGTGAAAATGCTGTAAACAAAGAAATAACAATTAATATACAACAACTTCTAAATAAACATCTCTAACACATAAACACTTCACACGTCTATCCCCTACACCCATCTACACACAAGTGATAACAAATGCGCCTACCTAAGGGTCACTAACTTCCAATCACACCTCTCTCTTTAACCCCCCAACTTCCCTCTCAACGTAACCTTCTGTCTGGTCAGAAGCCCCCGATCCAAGCTGACTTAATCTGTTACGTTAATCTAGCCACAAGCGACAAAACATTTCGTATGTTGAAGCGAAACCTTCATGGTAAAATTCCTAGGCCTACTTTTTTTCCGAATAACCCGGGATGGTTATCCGATTCTCACACACACACACACACATATATATATATATATATATATATATATATATATATATATATATATATATATATATATCATCAAGGAAATATTTAACTACTATTACATATGACAGAGTACCCGTTTTATTATCTAAGCAATTTCCCCACACAGTTAATATCTCAAAAGCCGATACACAATCGAAGATACTACTGGCTTATCATATGAAAATTTATATGCACCCTTACATTTATATTATTTCTACAAGGATAGCAATTGATGGCACTTCATGTTAAATAAACTTTAATTTAACACCCAGAAGAAACCTATACTTTAAATTAACGTGCTAAAATTTTACAGAACTATCTCCTACTTTAATTAAATTACCGACATACCCAATATCGAATATCTCTAGCTTGAGCAAGCTATAATGACGTTGATTTCACGGCTGAATATTTCTGGAGACAAAGAGAGCGCTACTAGATTTACTCTGTTATTTATTACAGAAAAAATGATGCAAGCGCCCACGCCATCGCGTGGCTTCGCTTGGGCCGCTCTTAACCCAATGAAATCGCTGCAATTAGTTAATGACTGACCCGGTCCAATCATATCGAAAAAAATAATACATGACTCGTGTTTATTACTGCTACCGCGCATCTATATTGCATCATGTTAGATAACGTTACTATCGTTCGCGTGAGCAGAATCAACTCTGATTCGTTCTAACGTAAGGTCGACGTACCTGGGTCATTTCTACCCCCACCCCCGTCTAAACTGGTGGGTGTTTCTAACGTCAGAAAATTTTTACCCAGCCTAATAATACTCAAGCGCCTAATACAATAAAAATGCCCGCAATTATTTTACAAAGACAAGCCTACGTGAACGCAATTACTTTAGAGTAAAGAAAACTGGTGCGGGTATTAAAATCAAAACCTCCAGTAATCGCTCCTGAAAAAAAACGTAAATAATACATGGAGAAGAAACATGGGGCCCGTTGAAAATAAAATCACATAACTTCTCACAACATAAAAAAAAAACCATTTATCTTCGAAAAAAAATCCCGGCTTTCGTGACAACAACAACGATGGGTATCGGGTGTTGCCAAGTACGTAACAGTCTTGAAAGCAGCCCAACGTCGATAGGTACAGGATCACCTAGAGGTCAGCAAGGTCAACCGCCAATCGTAGACCTCAAGTACAGCGGCTTCGCTGATGGACAGTTTCTGGAGCCTTTCAAACGTAATAGTTGACATGATGAAATCAATATAAGACAGGTCGACAAACTCGGTAGTGGTATGTTCTTGAGAAAGATTCGTTCCCCTATAACTGGCCCACCACTTCTGTTACCGCTACGTTTGTGTGTATTCAGTGGCTTGTGAAGCGAATTTCGTGGATTCGTTATACATGATGTGGACAACGTCAACGTAACGGTAATGTCAGGGTCATAAGATGGACCAACTGATAAGACAAGTAAGCTGGACCCATGTAGCTCAGCTCATCAATCACGGTTTATTGAAGACAGGAACATCGACATCATAGACAGTAGATCATCAAAGGTTATAATGGCAGGCATACGTATGTTGATACAAATAATCAATGTCGAATTCGACCGGACTCAATAACCGCGGTGCGGTTACAAGTTCTTATATTCTTAATTTTCATAATGAAGATTTGAATACTACGTAGGGTGTCTTCCATGAAGATACAATGCATTGCGATCGAGACAACGCTCAGCAAGAATCTGGACACACTAGCGTCACGTCGTAATCAGGCGTGCCGAAGCTCTGCCAAATCTTACCAAGTATCAATTGAGTATCAATCACGATACATGAACAAGCCAGGTTTGACTAATGCATATACTCCACACAGGGAGATACTATAATATAACTGTTCAAAAAAAGAAACGCATAGCTACTGAAGGCACACACATAGCCATAATTTTGACATTCAATAACTTTTTTAATTTAATGAGTTAATTGTTCAAATTGCACACAAGAATACCTTAGGGTTCAACCAATCAATTGACAGTTGTTTTGCATCTGGGTCACGAGAGTTTTTTGGCGTACGGGCTTTCCCGTTATTATGGTGTGTGGCCTCCTCTTGCATCGATCAGCGACTGGCATCTCCTGGGCATGGATGCGATCAGACGTTTGATGTGGGCCTGTGGGATGGCTGCCCACTCTTCCAGGAGTGCCTGGATCAGATCACAACGATTGGCTGGAGCAACGTCTCGGCGACAAACACGTCTATGCAGCTCATCCCACAGGTGCTCAATCGGACTCATGTCTGGAGACAGAGATGGCCAGGGAAGGGTGAGAATGTTGTTGGCAGTCAGGAACTGCGTGGTCAACCGTGCACAATGGGGTCTGGCGTTGTCCTGTTGAAACACAGACCTTTGGGCAGCAAAAGTGGAAAGATATGGGGTCGAAGAATTTCATTGACGTGTCGTTGCGCATTCAAGCCTCCTTCAATGTGCACCAATTGACTCCTTCCGTTGTAACTGATCATTCCCCACACCATTGCACCTCCACCACCGTGCGGCGGAGCTTCATCAACGCAATTTTGGGCAAAATGTTCATTTCGCCTATTGTAGACCCTACGCCGTCTATCATGACGCTGCAACAAAAAGAAAGATTCGTCACTAAACCAGACACGTCTCCATTGATTGTCAGCTGCCCAGGGACGATGCTGGTTGGCCCAAAAAAGTCGATTTTGGTGATGGCGGCGCGTAAGGACAGGTCCTCGGTGAGGTCGTTGTGCCCGAAGTCCAGCGTCATGCAGTCTATTCCGGACAGTTTGATCAGACACATGACGTCCTGCAGGCAATGACTGGGCAGTTGAGGAAGCTGTTGTAAACCTGTCTCTGAGGTGATGAAGCCGAATAAAGCGATTCTCCGCTGCTGTTGTCACTCTGGGTCGTCCACTGCGATGCCGGTCTTCAACTGAGCCAGTGGCTTGGAACCGGTGCAAAAGTCGACTGATGGTACTCTGATGCACGTTTAGATGCCTGGCAACCTGACTTTGACTTTCGCCTGCATGCAGTCGGCCAATAGCAATGTTCCTTAAATTTATCGATAGAGACGCCATAAATGTCTGCTTGAAAATGAACTGAATTTGTTGTGTGTGTAGCGTTATCCTTTTATAGGGTTTCAGTTGCGTAGTCAGTGAATAGTGTTCACCCCCAAATTTTGTTGCTTTCACGTGCGCGCAACATGAGCTGTGGTCAAAAATTGCGCCATAAACACTATTGACCACTGCGTTGTAACGATTACAAAAACGAACGCAATTCAGGTCAACACGTGCATTTGACATTGTAAAGAACATTTGAGGCTGGTTTTTATATACCCTAGCACCAAATTTTACTTACAAACTCATAAAAACGCGCCCTCGGATAGCTACGCGTTTCTTTTTTTTTTTTGAACAGTATATATATTTCATACAGTCTTCCCACGACTTGGGGGGTTAAGACATATAATCATTCTCGTCGACGACGTCTGTCCTGAACAAAGGATTTTATGGATCTGCTAAAACGTCATTGATGTTTGGCAACAAATCGAGCGCGCAAGTTACGCTATTTTGTTCAAATATAGTGCACGAAGGCACGCAAATAATTAAACATATTATTACTTTAGATGCGCTCACAAGTGCATCTATAAAGACTAGACTCGCATGTGAGGATCTCTAACAATTAACTCCCACGCGAAAAAGGACTTAACAATAACAAAACGTTTGATTTGGGAAAACAGCTTGGCACTAAGAAGATTGACACTAGCGCCTGTGTCGATGAGCGTGATGCAGGGGTAGTACGAGGAGCAGAGTCGCTATGTGTAAGTGGGGAGTTGGGAAGACGAGACCTAAGGTTATTGCCACCACAGACGGTCTCATCTACCGGGCGGCTGGTTCGTTTCCCGGCTGTGAACGAGTGTTATTGAAACGTGGCCGAAATGTGTGTTTTGTGCGGGTAGTCTATTGCATTGCCGTCTTTAGGCATGGGCACAATGGGCAGTGCCCAGGGGCCCACGATTCTTAGGGCCCCAATGCTGGGTTTCTGCCATATTGTTCATAAGACATCATTTTTATTCCCGTGGGTGGGTAGGGCTGGTAGGAGCCCAGTGCATTGCTTTGCCCAGGGCCTACAATGCTGTTAAGACGGCCCTGATCATTTGTTGTAATTGTGAGACTGATTCAGTCTGCTGGAGGCATTATTGTGAGACTGATTCAGTCTGCTGGAGGCATTATTGTGGTCCTGATTCAGTCTGCTGGAGGCATTATTGTGAGACTGATAATAAATCTTTATTTTATTACTAACATGTGAACTAACATATACATATTTATTACTGTGTGAATATTAATATGTGAAAATCACTAGGGGATGTCCTAGTTATTTGAGGCTGGCAACCTCAACGTATAGAATGATGATTTCATGAACCACCAATGCCAAGGGCTACTGATTGCTTTATTGCTAGTTTTGTAATGAGAACTACTGACTGCAGGATACTTATACCACTCACTTGTTCCCCAGATAGCACCACCAAATTGAGAGAAATAAATACCCTCCTGAGTATTGGGTTTCCTGACATGAAAATCAGGTGTCCCCCATTTTCATTCCACCATCCCATCTGCCTCAGAACTTTACCCTCTCTGAGCATTAATAGTAATCTCAGTGAGTGGACAAAATTCAATGCATTTATACTGAACATGTTTACATTTACATTTGCACTGGGTGAAAAGGTTCACATAATAAGTATGTACATCAGGTCTATCACCATCCACTCCCTGCTCTATATGGGAGTTGGAACTACCTGCTTTTGGTTCTCTATGAGAAACCCACATAAAGCAGTCACCAGCTCTTGCAGTGGTAGTTCATGAAACCATCATTCTATATGCTGAGGTTGCCAGCCTCATTTGACTTAGACATCCATTAGCAATTTTTGCATGTTAATAATACAAAAACAGAATTATAAAATGTACAACTTACCCCAAATTTCTGTGAAAATACAGGCTGGCTTCTGGCTCAGAGAAATAATTAAGGCAACTGTTAAGTCCTTTTTTCCGCATGGGAGTTAAGTGTGTGAGACTCTCACATGCCCTTCTAGTATTGATAGACGCACATGTGAGCGCATCTTTAATAAATGTATATCTTAAATATTTATGCTACTTTTCTGCATCTTCATCGAATGCAGATGACGCACCTTTTTTGCGTCGACTTGTTGCTATACAAATCATACCTGTGAGGCATTATAATATTTTAATCGTCGATGATAGACGTATTTTTGATGTTCATTCTCGAACGTAAAGAGAAGACCCAGACGTATTAATATAATGATGTGTTGAAAGATGATGCCCCATCGAGGCCAGCTCCTTGACGTGGAGATGGGGCTCAAGTACAGCCATCAGCGGCTGAAAAACCAAGACTGGCCAGGCCCTCCTACACCCGAGCAAGACCACAGTCTGTCCTAGCAAGTCAAGGTGCTGAAGACGGAGGCAACCAGCCAAGAGGCGCACCACAGCAATCAGGATGCCACGCACATGCACTATGGAAGTATGCCTATATCTGCAAAACGTTATGGCACTCGCCCTGTGACGGACACCCAGGCAGGCGCAGTGCCGGGCCCTCTGCCTCGGAAGGGCCCAACCCCTACTACTGGGGGTCCTTCTCAATTGCCCCGTGGAGCCAGGAGGCATGAGAATAGAGCTACTGGCCAAGCAAAGAAAAGACCATTTAAAATAATGCACTGGAATGCTGAAGGCATCAATAGTAAAAAAGACGGCTACAGCAAAAAATTAGAGCTCGAAAATATCTTGAATGAAGAGCAAGTAAATGTATGTTGCTTGCAAGAAACCCACCTCAACAAGGACATAGCCTTCAAAATCAGAGGCTACCAGTGCTACCGATCTGACCGAATAGACAGGCGAAAGGGTGGAATACTGACACTCGTGAGGAATAACATCAGTGCATGTCAGCTTGAAACATATATGGAGGGGGCGGAATACCAGATGCTTCATCTCAGGACAGAAAGTTCAGAATTCCACCTGCTCAACTACTACTGTCCGAGCAACCGCCCACTGGCACTAGATACAATCCCAGCAAAAGAAAGACTGATTGTATGCGGAGACTTCAACAGCCACTCACAGAGCTGGGGCTATGATCACATGGACAGGAGAGGTGAGGAGCTTGAAAACTGGCAGGATGACAATGGGCTTATCCTGATTAACCAGCCAATCGACCCACCAACCTTCTACTCGAGATCATGGCACACCACCTCTACACCAGACCTGGCATTCCACTCACCCAGCCTGGAGTGGAACACCACACGCGTTGTAGGGAAACAACTTGGAGGCAGCAACCACCGGCCAGTCTTCCTAATTGTGGAAAATGAACTTGTCAAGGAGAGCAGCACTCTCTCTAGGTGGAACTACAAGAAGGCAGACTGGACAATGTACCAGCACCGTACTAGTATACTGGCTAGAGATCTGACTGTAGACAAGGACAATAAGCTAGTCGATGAATTCAGCAGATGCATATTACAGGCTGCTCGTGAAACAATACCTAAATTGGCTCGTAAGCACTACAAACCATATTGGAATAGTGAACTAGAGCAGCTGCACAACGACGTGGAAACATCTCAAAAGCAGGCAGAGACCAGTCCATGCCAAGAACACCACAATAACTACCAGCAAGCTAAGGCCAAATTTCAAAGGGCCAAGTTGCAGGCCAGGCGAAGAAGCTGGAAGGAGAAAACAGAGTCCTTGAACTTCAAAAGAGATACGAGGAAACTGTGGAAGCTGGTAAAACAACTTAAAAATGAAGGTACAGGGAGAAACTCAAGGATTGCTCTGTACAAAGATGGAAACATCCTCATGGGAAAACAGGCAGCTGATCACTTTGCAGACTCCTTTGCTAAAGACAACAACATTGAAGTTAGCCCAGAGAAGCAACAGGAGACTCGTGAGAAACAACAACACGCAGGGCGAGATGGAACCATACCTGAAGTTATGGAGGCACTAATCACATTCAGAGAACTGGAGCTTGCAATATCCAAATTGAAAATGAGAAAGTCGCCAGGAGTTGATGGAGTGTCCAGTGAAATGATTAAGAACTTGGGAACCGCAGCAAAAACAAAGCTGCTGCAGATCTTCAATATCTGTTGGAACTCAGGCAGAGTTCCACAGACTTGGAGGGAAACAATCATGATACCACTCCTAAAACCAGGAAAAGACAGTTCCACTGCCTCCAGCTACAGACCAATCAGCCTTACAAGCTGCCTCTGCAAAACAATGGAACGTATCATCAACCTCAGGCTACAGTGGTACCTTGAAAGTGAAAACCTTCTTGTACCACAGCAGGCGGGCTTTAGGCAGTGTTATTCCACCGAAGATCAGGCAACTTACCTTTCCCAAGAGATTGAGGATGCGTTCCAAGATAAGAAACTGGTACTAGCAGCATGGATAGATCTAAGGAAAGCATTTGACAAGGTTTGGAAAGAAGGGCTTCTGAAGAAACTGAGAAATTGTAGAGTGAATGGTAAGATGGGTGAAAGCATACTTGCATAACAGAAGAGCCCGAGTACAACTAGATGGCCTCAAGAGTAAGAAAATTCTACTGCGTCATGGCGTCCCTCAGGGAGGGGTTCTGTACCCCACACTTTTCCTAGTCTACATCAACGACCTGGTTGCTGAACTACCACATGGAATGAAAGTGGCAATGTATGCTGATGACCTGGTAATATGGTGCACAGATGAGCATGATACAGTGGCCACCAAACTGCTACAAAGAGCTATAGATGCCTTAACCTCATGGGCAAATAGATGGTGTGTCAGCATCAACACAGACAAGTGCAGCACTACGCTCTTCACCCTCTCTCCCAAACAAAAAGCTGGTGTCATCAAGATAAACAAAGAGCTCCTGAGAGAAGATAAACAACCCACCTATCTCGGAGTTACATTCAATGATAGGCTGACATGGAAGCAGCACATCAACAAGGCAGCAACAAAGGCCAGGAGGAAGCTAGCCATCCTGAGAAAACTAAGTGGAACCACATGGGGAGCCAGCGGGAAAATACTTAGTAAAGTTTATCAGCAGGGCATACGACCACACCTGGAATATGGGTCAGCTGCGTGGTGTCCAGCATCAAACACCACATTACAAGAGCTAGATAAGGTGCAAAACCAGGCGCTTAGGGTCATCACGGGGGCAATGAAATCAACGCCTATAGTGGAGATGGAGAAAATGGGGAGGATACAAGCACTGAGAGAACGCAGAGACACGAAAGTGCTAACACAGGCAGAAAAGTTCCTCTGTATGCCGAGCCATCCAATGAAGGACAGATTCCAAAACCTAGCAATGGGGCGACTGAAAAGAAGCAGCTTTATCCACCAGGTCAAACGATTTCGTAGACAAGCCTCAGACCTGCCTGAAGTTAACAGCCCCCTAAAGTCTGTGCCAGAACAAACCCCTTGGAGAGAGGAGCATGGACTACCAGTACACATCCACACAAGAGTGAAAGGAATATTTGACAGGGATGAACAGAACAGCGTGCAACGTAGGACAGTCACTCTCAGTTTCCTGGATGATGAATACCCACAGGACCTCTGGGTCCGAGTATACATGGATGGGTCAGCACAGAATGCAGTAAAGAATGGAGGAGCAGGAGTGTACATAGAATACCCAAACAACACTAGGGATACGGTCAGAGTACCAACGGGGAAATTCTGTAACAACTATGATGCAGAAGTCCAGGCAATCAAGGTGGCAACTGAGAAACTACTGAACACCAATCTCGGTCCACAGCCTGTAGTATTCCTGACAGATGCAAGATCAGCACTCCAAGCACTTCAGTCCAGAAAATTGCCAGGTATACAAGCCCTACTTTCTGAACTGTGCAACCAGCGCAGGGTTGCCATGCAGTGGATACCGTCTCATTGTGGAATACCAGGAAACGAGAGAGCAGACGGACTGGCTAAAGAAGGTGCTGCAGACGAGCAACCGGATGTACCAGTTACGTATCATCAGAAGAAAAAGATGTATTGACTGCAATGAAATCATATGTTCCAGAATTATTTGCTGCGTCTGATGTCCAAGTCTTGTACTGAATAAGTTATGTCAATAATG
The DNA here is from genome assembly GCA_024509875.1 of Oreohelix idahoensis. Classification (NCBI taxonomy): domain Eukaryota; kingdom Metazoa; phylum Mollusca; class Gastropoda; order Stylommatophora; family Oreohelicidae; genus Oreohelix; species Oreohelix idahoensis. The sequence goes on from JAMPIV010019001.1 coordinate 959,542, forward strand.
TCACTATGAGTCCAGCCTGCTTGACTTACCAGTTGGTCAGCCCTATGATGTTCCTATTTTGTATTACCACCGTTGGCCTATCCATTACGGCCCCACCATAATGACATTCGCGTTATCAAATAATAAGTCGGCCACCCCTGTAAGCCCGACACATCTGACAACACCCTTTGTCAGCAGTAACAATCTTACTGATAGATAAAAGAAAGACGATGGTGGTAACAGCAACTTGGTTAAGATGCCTCTTACATGTGGTCTGAGGTGTTACTTTGCAAATAGAATCCCACTAGCTAGTGGTAGTCTGTATCTGGATTTTTGAGTTCACAGGGTGGTACCACCGGCTAGTTTATACTTCTGTTATTAATTGATGCATTTAGGGCACCTAATTGAACTAGTTCCTCCAACCCGTCGGGTATCTACTGGCATTCATGAACCTGTTCTGAGTTGTGAATTGATATCTAGCAAATGCTGGAAAAGCAGGATGAGTCTTTACTGTGCTGTCTAGAGAAAAATAATATCGATCATTTTCTGCTAAAATGTAGGAAGTATGAACAACAGAGAAAACCAATATTAGATTATTTACAAGCATGCAGTTCATCCATAAATGTAGAACTGGTGTTGAAAATAGATAGACCTAGAGAATTTCACAATATAGTAAAACAGTATATAACAAGAACTAAAACTAATATATAATGATCAATGATGGTGTGAGGATAAGGGGTAATCTGATAGAGTAGTGTGGATGATGGCAGATAGTTGGTGGATTTGATGTAATCTCAGACACCTCCAGGCTTTCTCACCCCCTTCCACCTTGTTAACAGCAAGGCAGTTGTGAGAGACTTTACTTTGTTTGTTTTTTTTGGTTGTAGTTTTGTTGTTGTTGTTTGTTTGTTTTTTCTTGTTTGTATTAGTCTGTTTTTTATTTTTATTGTTTATTTGTTTAATTTATTTGGACTGAGTGGAGGGCAGAAGAAGATACTATGTTTGGACAACGAAAATCTGATTTTACTGCCTTGAATTTATTACAATACATGTCCTTATTATAACCCAACAAGGGTTAAATGGGATACTTTGTTAATAAAAATATTTTAAAAAACACTATGACTTAGTGTTCAGGCTCCTAGAATTCCTGGCTTTCCATATTAATGTAGGTAGCGTTTTTCCGGGATATGTCCACAAGATGCTCAAACACGCTGTCTGGTCTCTTAAAGTGGAATCCTCAGCCTATTCCTTATTCTGGTCTACTGGCTGTCTTCTGGACGAGTTGAAATTCATAGTGTGGTAATCTCACAAGGTGCTAAATTATAAGGCAACATTTGGCCCACATCCAGATTACTACCATATGACAAGGCTCCAATCAGAAATCTTGTATTTTCACATATCTAATGCCAAGCTAATAGCATGCAAGATGCATATATTTCCTTTTCTCTCACACAAAAATTCCTGCGCAAAAAATGCATAAATAAATGTGTTGTTTACAATCACCATATATGGTATGCCAGCTTCTGTCTATTACCGATCATGTTTACACTCACAACTTCAATATTTATCACACGTAATCTCTTTCAAGATGGATAATTATTCTTCCAACAAGTCTGTTCGGAAAGGATTATCTCAGTTACCCGGTTTAGCCAATAATTAACAAACTGGTCCGACAGGACTATTACCAGTTGATAAGGTAATCAACTGCGGTCATCCTAAGGTTGTTTACTTATTAATCGGCTGCACCTATGCACAGTCTGGTAGAAAAATGTGTTACACATTAGTAAACCACACTTCTCTCTACAGATCCCAGGTGTCAATATGGGTTCAAAAGAAATGGATTGATTACCCTAATCAGTAAAAGATGGTTGCTGAAGTCCCGACATAACAAGAATTGAGGGAAGGGAGTGTAAACAATGAATCAAACATACCAAATAGTCAGAGATGGTAAAACTAAAGTGAACAGCACCGAATGAATTATAGGATGGCACAGGTAACTGTGACGTTCAAGGTTATTCGATCACAGTGCCTCGGGATCATTCTTAGTTTAAAATAAACATCAGCACACATGTATGGCTTCTCTCATGTATGCTTTCACCTATGTGTCTTCATTTTGAGTAAAACAAATATCTCAGTTATCATATGTGTATGGCTCTTTCCCTGCATGTTTTCATGTGTATCTTCAGAGTAGGATTTTGCTCAAAGCCTCATTACATGCCTTCTCTCAATATGTTCTTGTGGCTTTAAGTGAGTTTGAAGCTACAGATACTACATCTGTATGAGGCTTCTGTCCTGTATGTATCATTTTGTGCTTCTTTAGGTCATCAGTATCAGCAAAGATTTCATGTTTTTTCAGGCAACCTCTCTGAGTAAATCTAAAACCACAAACGTCACACTGATATGGCCTCTCTCCTGTGTGTGCTCTTTTGTGCTGTTTTAAGTCACCAGCAGTCACAAAGTTTTTATCACAAACATCACACTTGTAAGGTCTCTCTCCTGTATGCCGTCTTCTGTGTATGTTGAGGTCACCACTCTGAGTGAACCTAATACCACACACATCACACCTGTAAGGTTTCTCTCCTGTATGCCGTCTTCTGTGTATCTTGAGGTGATTACTTTGAGCAAAGCCAAAACCACAAACACCACACATGTACGGCTTCTCTTCTGTGTGTGTTTGTTTGTGCTTCTTTAAATCAACAGTATCAACAAAGTTTTTATCACACGCATCACACTTGTATGGCCGCTCTCCTGTGTGTTTTCTTTTGTGCCGCTGTAAGTCTATAGTATAAACAAAGTTTTCATCACAAACATCACACTTGTAAGGTTTCTCTCCCGTATGCCTTCTTATATGTATCTTCAGAGTTGAATATTGAATAAATCCTATACCGCACAAATCACACTTGTAAGGTTTTTCTCCTGCATGCACCAGTTTGTGATACTTCAGGCTTTGACTATGACTAAAATCAGAACTACAAACATCACATTTGTAAGGTTTCTCTCCTGTGTGTTTTCGTTTGTGAATCTCTAAGTAAGAAATATCAGCAAAGTTTTTATCACAAACATCACATTTGTAAGGTTTTTCTCCTCTATGCCGTCTTTTGTGTGTCTTTAGGGTATTACTTTGACAAAATCCTATACCACAGATATCACACTTATAAGTCTTCTCACCTGTATGTGTTCTTCTGTGTTTTTTTAGGTTACTATTAAGATTAAATGCTACACCACAAATATCACACTTGTAAGGCTTCTCTCCTGTATGTACTGTTGTGTGTACTTTCAGGCAGCTCCTCTGAGTAAAGCTAAAACCACAAACATCACACCGGTATGGCCTCTTGTCAGGTTTCTCTCCTGTGTGGTTTAGTTTGTGCTTCTTTAAGTAATAAGTATTAGCAAAGCTTTTATCACATCTGTAACGTTCATCTCCTGTATGCTGTCTTCTGTGTTTATTGAGAGCACTACAGTGACTAAATGCTACACCACACACATCACACTTGTAAGGCTTCTCGCCTGTATGTATTCTATTGTGTGTCTGCAGGGTTGCGTTTCGACTAAATCCTACACCACACACATCACACTTGTAATACTTTTCCTTTGTTTTATTTATAGTACTTTCTACATATTCAGTTAGATCCTCTAACAAAACACTGTTTCTCAAAAGTTGAGAGCTTTGGATGCTAAATATACTTTCAGTGTCCTTGCCCTCATTATCAGTATTGGAGTTGATAAGGCAGCACTGCATATCAAGGCAGTCCTCTGAAATGTAGAAAGTAGTTATGATACATAAATATCTGAAGCCTACAAAAGATATAACTGAAACTTGTTACAAATATAACAAAACTTATTCATAAAATGTTCACTATTTAATCAGTTATGACTTAAAATAATAAACTCATCATCTGCTTCGAGTGGATAAACATTATTAAATTATGCTCCATGTTTTGTTTTTGTTTTTTTTAAACGTACGGCCGCTATTACTCGAGGCGAGAATATCCGGTTAGTATATCTAACCTGAGACTGATTTTTACGTGAGTATCCCTTTTTCCCTGTACACTAACAGGTGTCCACTCGCCATTCAGGCAGATACTCGCTGTCTTCGGAGGGTACCCATTAGAGCTGGGTCGGCTCAGGAGCCGCTAGTCCCTGGTTGACGACACCTCTTCAAATGTCTTCGCCAGGGCTCGATTTAATCGCGTCCAAGTCTCAGTCGACGACACTCTCTCAAATGTACTCATCCGAGCTTGAACCTTGATCACCAGCGCAATGTGGTAACCATTACACCAGCGCGGCTCCTGTGTTCCATGTAAGTAGTGAAAGAAATCTTGTATTCTATACACACACAGACACAAACATAGAAGCTTCAGTAAAACTTCACTATAAAACATTCTCAAACAAACCATGAATTTTCTGATGAATGTATCCACAAGTACAAAGGTGACATTACTCTCATCTGTCAGAAACCTAAGCCTAGCCTCATTTAAACAGTTACAATAACTGTTGATGTAGCACACAAATCAATGATGTCCCTAATATTAACTACAGCAAACATGAAAGTCCCTTCACTAATGGAATGAACCAGACAAATAACAGCAAATTAATATCAGACCTAAGAGTCTTTTATATTTGGACATGCGCCCTAATATAACCAACTAGGTTGAACGGGACGCGCCTCGCCAATACGAGGCAAAACTTTATTTTTTTGTTAAAGTAGAAAAGGGGTGACCTAAAATTGCCGGCCAAGCACTCAGCAAGTCCCTATCAGCATTGTAAGGTTTCTTGTTCAGGAATCTCAATGGTAGGAGAAACAGGGATTACTCAAAAACATATGGATAAAAGAACTGGAGACAAACAAAAATGATGAAGAAGATAGTGAAATAATAACCAATCAGATTGCCCAAGACAACAAATTTAAGAAAACTTCCACATAACTAACAGAAGGCATATGTTCCAAACGGAACAATAAGGCAAATAAGAAGAGGAAAGATACAAGTACATATTCCATTTGTCATTCAGGCTTTGTACTTACTTACTAATTGCAATTGATGATCGCCTGCTAGAAAATGACACTGCAATGGATGAATCAACAAGGCTGAGACTGTTGGAGTTTGGCATCAATGTGGGACTAGCAGAGGTGGACCTGAGAGAGGATGCATCCATCATATGTACAACCAGCATGCTACAGTTAGCATTCATACTCTTTAACATTTGCTGAGGGAGACTGAGCACCTATGGCTTTGTCCTGAGTGCAGTGAGGTCGATTCTGATTAACAATAACAATAACTTTCTAACAGGGGAAATCATATTTTAACCATTTGCTATGTAGGATGTAGCCAAGGCATCTGTCGGTAAATGTCTTGAGTTTGGACATGATATTCTTGGTTATATGCTACATCTTTGAATCAAAGAGTAGGACAGATTTCCCATTTATGTTGGAAAGCATAATTTTAATTTCCTGCACACACATTTTTTAAATGTTACTCCATAATAAAGTGGTAGCACAGCTTGTGTGCCTAGTGGATGACATAAAGCAAAGTCCTGGTGCTTCTGACAGGTTCAAGAAATTGGCACAGGACCCAGTTTAACAAATGAACATGTTTAATCAAGCTGAAAAGGTCACATGGGAGAGGCCAGGCAGAGAGGAAAACCAATCCTCTGGGCATGTGTGCAATGTCATAAAAAGTGACAACTACAAACCTACTAGTCGCGTCTAGCAGACACCTCACAAATGAGACAGTTGGTCAGATAATGAAAGTGAGGTCACCTACGATTAGTCTACTGACAAAGGCAAAAGCTATATCAGCAATGCAGAATGAAAGAATTACTTTAACTTAGAAAAACAGAATAAGTCACCAAGGAAATGAGGTGCCACAATGTAAAACTCCAGCGACTAGCAGACGGACAAGATAGAATGGAGCAAGATACAAAGCAGTGAATATTAGAGAAAGCATAACTTATTCACAACATGAGCACATAGAACATGCTAACAGAGAGCTTTGCCTTTATGGTGTCAAAAAAAATACAAGAAAAAAAAACACGGATAGAATAGGAATCAATATCACTCAAAATCATAACTGAAATATTCCAAGTATAGCAGAAAAATCACCATAATCCAATGCAATGCAGCACAAACAAACGGTGCAAGGAATATTACCAAACAAGTCTACTATGATGAACTACAGCCGGTAATTAAATCAGACAGAGGTGAGACATTAACATGGTCACAGGAGGCATGAATGTACAAAAGGGGAATAAACAACACCACATGAATTGATTATGGAGAAAAATGGCACAGGAAGCAGAAATTATTTACAAGCAGCTCAGTTTAACACAGTTGTCACTTACAAGACATAATAAAATTTCCATCTATATTAATTCCAGGCTACCAAAAAATATTTGTTTGATCTGAGTGAAGAAGAACTCACAATTCCTTGGACAGAAAAGGTGACTAGATAAAGTTTCAAAATGTATATATCATAGATAAAGTTTTCACCTCATATTTAACAGGTGGGTAGGAAAAAAAAGTAGCATTCCTACAAAATAAACAAGCTAAAAGCCACACATTGTAGAACACAAGATGCAGATGTTTGATGATATTCCCTATCTTTGCTGTCACAAACAGAATTGAGTCCTACATGCATGGAAGAAGTCCAAAATACTGAAACAGAAGAATAATTAAAAAATAAATGAAAAAAATTAATGACTGAATAGCTGTGAAATCAAAGAACTATGCCAGTGAACAATTCTAGAGAATAATAGAGGTTAAGTACTGCAGCACTTGAAAGACCAGCATTACAGCTTTGCACAGAAGAACAGATATGGTGGGGAAGGAAGGGAGAGACTACACATTTTAATGTGGAGGTAAAACTTCTTCATAAGCAATCTAGACATCCAGTAGTACCTTTTTAGGTACTGCATTTGGGAACATAAAGATTTAAAAGTATAGGAAGATTCTGTGGCAAAGTAAGTGAGAATGCGATTTCAATTTTTTAAAGCGCCCTTCCCCCTTTTTGCATAGATCAAATGTGGATATATCTTGTTTTAAGTCTTGTAAAATTCATGTTTTACAGACTCCACTAAAAAATGGACTCCAAAGCCCTGGTAAAAAGACAGTGCCCATAACAACTAGCAGCATGAAAGAGTACAAGGTTCCAAGATCTGATCAACGGAGTGCTAGAAGTGATGAAAAAAAGCATTTTAATAGATGCAGAAAGGAAACACCTAACTACAGAAAGATCTACCAAACCACATAATGTACCCACAACATATATGCAGATGGGTCAGAAACATAAGCTACAAAAAATGGGGGTTTAGGTGTATACAGAAAATTAAAGAATGGACAAGAAATCCACATCTCAATGGACAAGAAATCCACATCTCAATGGACAAGAAATCCACATCTCAATGGACAAGAAATCCACATCTCAATGGACAAGAAATCCACATCTCAATGGACAAGAAATCCACATCTCAATGGACAAGAAATCCACATCTCAATGGACAAGAAATCCACATCTCAATGGACAAGAAATCCACATCTCATTGGACAAGAAATCCACATCTCATTGGACAAGAAATCCACATCTCATTGGACAAGAAATCCACATCTCATTGGACAAGAAATCCACATGCCATTGGACAATTGTCAAACAACTTTAAAGCATGGGTAGAAGCACTAAAACAAGCTGCAGTTAGTAGTAGTAGGCTCTTCAGTCATAACTAACTAGGGGAATGTACCCTTGAGGTGATACACCTCAGCTGCATTTTTGTTGTTGCTTCGTGTTCCTTTTGGTGTGTTCTTTTCACTTCTACTTGCTATGACAGTTTCTTTTTCCCCAACCTGAGGGGGGGCAATAGGGAACATCGCCACTTGGGGTGATTGGCAGCTTCATCTCCCCCAGGTTGCTGGATGTATGTCCAGTGCCTTCATGTCTCTCTTGCACACATCTCTGAGCCTCAGATGTGGTCGTACAACTGTTTTTTTGCCATCTGCCAGTTGTCTGTAGAAAATATCTTTGGGGATGTGACCATCTTCCATGCGGCAGACATGGCCAAGCCAGTGTAATCTGTTCTGTCTATGCACTGTAGATGCTTTGAAGGCCAGCACGTGACAACACCTCGACATTTGTCACTTTGTCCTTCCATGAAATACAAAGGATGTGGTGTAGCACCGCAGATGGAAGGTATTGAGCCTTCTTTCTTGCATAGCATTTTTGTCCATGTCTAGCTGCCATATAGAAGCATGCTGGTGATGCAGGCATTATATACCACAGATATGGTCTCCATTATGAGTTTGGAATTTCCTCAAACACAAGTTCTGAGATGAGCAAAGATGGCTGCAGCTTTGCCAACGCAGCTGTCAATTTCTGTGTCCAGAAAGAGTTTGTCATTGATGGTAGACCCTAAATATGTGAAGTAGTGCACCATTCTGCCATCACTGGTGTCAATACCTTGTTGAGGTATGGCGGCTTGCGTACCCTGATTACCCCCAGAGCTATGCCAGCGGGAGTTTTACTCCTGGAAGGTTCTACCAAGCTGGACAGGTTTGCGCGGGCAGGGGTCAGACTAAAGCTGACACCCTGGTCCTCCAGGTTGGGGGTTTTAGCATAAGCTGACACCACTGTCTATGTAAAAAGAAAAGAAAAGTTACGGAAACAACAACAAATGAACAAACTTTACTGCAGGATGGACATCCGGAGTCTGAGGCTCGTATGACTGTCAGTGGTGAAAGCCGAAAGGAAGCCACTGACACAAAAACGAACGTCCTGACCGCAAAATGTGAAACAAGAATAGGATTTTGGAATGTCAGGACAATGAACGAGACTGGTAAACTAAAATAGGTCACAGCAGAAATAAGAAACTATGGATTACACATTCTAGGGATAAGCGAGAGCAGATGGACAGGGGCAGGAAAAGTTAAAACAGCAACAGGAGAAACAGTACTTTACTCTGGAAGAGAGGATGGACAGCACAATGAAGGTGTAGCCATTATTCTACAGAAAGGAATAGAAAGGACATTACTGGAATGGAAACCCATCAACAACAGACTGATAAGAATAAGATGGAGAGGGAGATTCACCAACACAATGCTACGCACCAACGAATGACAGCGATGAAGAAGTCAAGGATGAATTCTATCAATAACTGCAGAAAGAAATGGAAGACACACCTAGATATGACCTTATCATAGTAATGGGAGACCTCAATGCGAAAGTTGTAACACACAATACATATAATGAAAGAGTAATGGGGAAATGCAGCAGCGGAACAGCAAACGAAAATGGGGATAAATTAATAAGTTTCTGTAGCATTAACAACCTGGTCATTGGAGGAACACTTTTCCTACACAAGGAAATTCACAAATTAACATGGAAATCACCAAATGGTCAGGACAGAAACCAGATAGACCACATCATGATTAATGGTAGATGGAGACATGCATTGCAAGATGTGAGGGTAAGAAGAGGTGCAGATGTGGGAAGTGATCACCATTTAGTAGTAGCAAAACTGAAAGTGAAACTAAGAATGGCTGGACCAATTGTAGCTACACAGAAAAGGTTTGACATCAGCAAATTGAAGGACCCCCTTACCAGAAAAGCTTTTGCGGCAGATATAAAGAAACAATATCAATTTGCCAAAAGTCAGGAAAAGACATTGACTGATGATATAGACCAGAATTTCAACACCATTTCAACAATATATAAGGAAACAGTAAATCATGCATGGGATTCCAGGAAAGGAAGAAGCAAGACTGGATAACACCAGAAACTTTAAACACCAAAACGATGAGAAAGGAAATGAAAAGAAAGAAAACAGAAGCGAAGTCCCCCAGGTTAAAGCAACTAACTATATAGCGAACAGTACAGTCAGCTGGACAAGGAAGTTAAACGCAAACTCGAGCCAACAAAAGGAATTTCCTAGACGATCTTGCAAAACAGGCAGAAGAGGCAGCACTGAGAAATGAACAAAGCACAGTATACAAAATAACTAAATTCATCAGCGGAAAATGAGGTGCAAACAATATTACATTAGTAAGAGATAAGCAAGGAAATCTCATCACGACAGCAGAAGGACAGGAAACAAGATAGGCAGAACATTTCAGAGAAACTCTGAACAAGGAACCACCAGAGACACAACTGAATGTTCCTGAGGCTGAAAACGATCTGATGTTAATACAGACATTCCATGAAAAGAAGAAATCATCACAGCAATCAAAGGGTTAAAAAATGGAAAAGCTCCTGGCCATGATAACTTAAATGCAGAGCTATTTAAGACAGACCCTGAGCTAGCAGCAGAACTATTCGAACCACTATTTGCACAAGTCTGGAAAACAGGGACAACACCAACAGAGTGGAACAAAGGAATAATTGTCAAATTGCCCAAGAAGGGAGATCTTGCAGACTGCAATAATTGGAGAGGAATCACTCTTCTCTCAGTTCCCAGCAAAATACTAGGTAGGATAATTATACAGAGAATTTCAAAAGCAGTAGACCACAAACTGAGGAAAGAACAAGCAGGATTTATAAAGAACAGAAGATGTGTAGATCATATATTTACCCTCAGGAACATTATAGAGCAGTGCTCAGAATGGCAAAGATAGCTGTACATTAATTTCATTGATTTTGAAAAGGCTTTTGACAGTATACATAGGGACAGTTTATGGAAAATACTGTGGGCTTATGGAATTCCAAGCTGCATAGTGTCAATCATAAAAAGCCTCTATGCCAACTTTACGTGTAGTGTTGGGCAGAGCAACCTAACCTCTGAGGTGAAGACAGGAGTATGACAGGGATGCCCCTTATCAACAACTCTATTTTTAACAGTCATAGACTGGGTGATGTGCCAGACAACAGAGGGCAGGCCAAGAGGAATAAGATGGACAACGTGTTCTACATTGGAAGATCTGGAATGTGCAGATGACAATGCACTACTAGCACATTCACATTAACACTTCCAAGAAAAAATGGATAGACTTAATAAGTATAGCCATGTAGTAAAATCTGCGAGAATAATCGCTCATTTCAGTAAGATTTTAGTCATAAAATGATAATAAATAAACCCGCCCTATTGTGTCTGACGGTGATGTTCTCACACGCCAGCATAGCGCTGATTTTGTGCCTTGGAATGGCTTAGAACCAATCCCCCCCGTTTGAACCTACTCGCTTTCCTTGTGACGTACATTTTTAACATTTTGCCAGATCTGCTGCATACACACTGCAGCCAAGACTTACAATTAACAATTTTGCGGAAGTATGCCGCCAAACTGCTATCTGAATTAATGTAATAGTTAACTTTAACGCTGGTAATAAGTAGTAATCCTTACATTTTTTGGTAGTGTTACACGAGACAATACAAATATTTAACGCCAATTCTTAACCCGCCACGCCAACACCCCGCTTCGCTTGACACATTCTGCCATGCATATATACACACTGGATCAAAGTCAACAGAGGCAAACACGCAGACAAATTTTATTTCATCCTCGCGGTAGTATTTCTGACGTCACTAAAACAAGTTAGTTATTTGAAAATACATGCTGGCGAGGTGAAAGAGAGGGAAAGATGGCGGTCTTGTGTAAAATTTTTATTTGACGATGACCGTGACAAAATTGAAAATCTAGAACCAATATGAAACTGACCATAAAAATCATATGGTAGTATAGCTTAGAGTTCACTGAGCAAGAATATGTTTTAAATAATATGGTCGTCCAAGTATTAGTTGAGTTATTGAGAAAATACTAAATGTCTACGTACACGCGACCGGACAGACTGTTGTTCCTGCCTGTTTTTCATAACGTTAGTGGGGACGGTAGCTTAGAAAAGAGGCATTGAGGTAAATTCAAATTCGCTTGGGTAACAAGAGTATAAGGGGAAAGGGGAGCAGTAGGAAAAATGTAATCCAAAACGAAACATCTTTTTGTATTGGCATAACTAAAGCAGACTGGCTAATCGACTACCAGAGGCAGAGTTTGTTTGGAATTATTTTTGTTTTTCAAAAACTGCATTTGAATTCTGGTAGTCGCAAGCTTTCGATTGGCAAGTGCTAGTAAATATTATCAAAAGGCTTTCATTATTCATTGCCAGTTGAACAAAACTTTTATTCAGATACGCTGAGAACAGCTGTGATAAATTTAAAAGTAAATTAAATAACTAAATAAGTATTTCACAGTCTGGACGGAGCAGAAGAAACTGAGGCCACTTCTTTGCAAGTCAGCGTCATTTGTTTATATTTCTTGATATTTGTGGTAAGAATGCTTTATGAATTTAATATGTTTAATCCCACTGCCAAAGTTAGATACTGCTATTGGGGGAAAAGTGAAGGACATGTCGGGAGCAGACATTGTTGAGTCCTCACATTGAAATGTATCTAACTGTTGTATGTTGTCATGATTATGTTTGAATATTATTGCATTAGAAATATGTTAGTAAGCCTCTGTGTTCCATGAACACTGTTAAACATGCCTGAAGCATTTATATATATAAAAGAAAAGAACAGAAAATCATATCAAAGGAAATGTGGTTACTCCACATTATTTTATGGAGGAAAACTATGTAAACGTACAGTGGCGTATCTGCCATAGGGACCTGAGGTGTGGTCACAGCAAGGTGTGAGTCATTTAAAGTTAGGGGTGAGTGCACCTGTAATGCACGCGAGGCTGACCCCATACCCACGTATGAAATTAAATAAAAAGAATAAGTGATCAGATGTAAAAGGCCAGGGTGTCCTTTTGTTGCAGAGGTTTTATTTCCTGTTGCCAGCTGGTAACAGGAAACCTGCTGAGAGAGAATAAAAGCTATCAAGTCTTCGACCATTCATTTATGCTGTCTAAAGACAATGGGAGAAGCTTGGGAAATTTTGAAAGATCGAGAATTTCTGCAACTTCATACTGTATTATCATTCTACAAGGAATCCCAGGTGATGTGTTAAGCATGTGGGTATATCTGACACTTTCGTATAAATAACACTGGTATTTCAAGTCATACTCAGGACTTTTGTGGGGTATGATGACATTACAGCCCCTCATACACAGTGACTCTTCCTCTTATATGAATAAAGTGTAAGCTGTGAACATTCCAACAGGAAAGACATATATATATATATATATATATATATTAACTTTATAGTTAGTGGGCAAATTGTCCCCACAAATTTTAGTTGATCTTTTCTGTAAACTATCTTGTCCTCATTTTCAAAGACCTGTCCAAAAGATATGACTGGACAGGCAGATTAAATTGTACAGAAAAAATTTATTTAAAGAAAAACTTAACCACTGGGTTTATTCACTTCCTTATAGAAACTTAAAGTGTTCTCGTGTTGTGTACCATCATTTCATTTCTCCCCTAGACACTAGGTACATCATACACCAGACACTAGAGCCAAAATAGTGACCGTGTGAGATCTAGGGAGGTAGCGTTAGGTTCCCTGCATATATTCATCATCATCTTATAGAGTCAGGGGCCTACATGTGCTTGACCTTACACGGTTATTGCAGACACTGATTTCATTCTTTTAGGATACCATCATAACCTCCCCAGCAAAATCTAACTTTGCTACAAGCCAGCAGGTGGGCTTGAACATCAATCTAAAGAAGTCAGAGGTCATGACGCTCAATGTGAGCAACCCTGAGCCCATATCAGTAAGGAATCAGCAACTGAAACAGACAGACACCTTCACATACCTAGGATGCATAGTGACACCAGATGGTGGAGAAAGCAAAGACATCGACAACAGAATGAACAAAGCAAGAACAGCCTTTTTTAGTCTAAACAACATCTGGAAGTCCTCTCAGTACAGCACAAGCACAAAATTAAGATTATATCAGAGCTGTGTGCTTTCTGTGCTTCTCTATGGTATGGAATGCTGGAGAGTTACAGAGAAGGAAATGTCAAAATTGTCCTCTTTTCACACAACATGCCTAAGAAAAATTCACCGAATCTTTTGGCCGAATACCATCACCAACCAAGATCTGCTTACTCGGAGCAAGCAAGAGGACATGCACACCATCATAGCTGGCAGACGCTGGAGTTGGGTTGGCCATGTCTTCAGAAGAGACCCCCGATGCCATTACAAGAACAGCCATGCTATGGACCCCTGAAGGAAAACAAAGGAGAGGCCGACCAAAAACAACTTGGTGGAGGACTGTAGAGGTTGAGATGCAAAGAATGAACCAGAGTTGGGGCACTGTATGAAGGATGGCTGCCAACCGAGCAAAGTGGAATCAATTTGTTGTTGCCCTACAAGACGCCACCAGGCGTATTGGCCACTGATTGCTTTGAAGGTCGGCGGCTAAGGATCAAAGAAGAAGAAGTGCACCATTGGCAACTCAATAGTTATCAATAGTAATAACTGGTGCAACATTAACAACCTGACCCCGCACATTTGTAAAGAGATCAAGTGATATTTTTTCAGACTTATTACTGGCCATTGCAGCCTCAAATACAAATTGTTTAAAAAACTGTAAATTAAATAGACAGATGTGTGTCCTTGTGGGGAGGACAAACAAGCAGTAGACCATGTCCTCCAAGACTATCAGCTCCATTAGAGGAGCAGGGCTTTCTTCAACCTAGATGAGGGAGAAAGTGTACAGTGAAGCCTGAGGCCATTTTTAAGAGATCTGGTTATTTGAGAGTGAACAATGAAGAAGAAGACATCTAATAAAAAACTACTAACCACTTTGACTCACCATCTTTGACATGTTGCACTTTATCCTCTACACATAATCTAGGCTGTTGTGCTTGACCTATTTCTTGTGTTTCCTTTTTCATGCTCTCAGCATTATTGAAATTAGTGTTTAAGGCTTGAGCGCTGATAACCCCACGAGTCATCTGAAATATTCGCAAGAAACTGTGAAACAAAGTGGAAAGGCATAGAAAGGAAGAATCTGAAGACATGACAAATGGTGCTGTAATCAGAACATGTACCTATTCAGTTCACAAAATCTGTTAAATATCACAAGAAGTACGATTCATTAAAATATATTATTTAAAAACATATAGAATCAGAAGTTCTATCAACATTTATACCAGTTAAAAGGATGGTATATCTATGACATATAAATAAAATTACCATTTATAACATAGAATAAATGTACAACAAACAAGGACATAATGTTAGTGCAATGAAATAAAGATATTTATTTCAAAACATTGTTAGAAACTTAAAAGATAAAATCAACATGGTCCCTCCATGAAAAAATGATACAGAAATTGCCACTGGGAAGTTACATTGTTTTAAAATTACCTTTAATTAGTAATTCTCCATATCTTTCACAATAAAACATTCATTGACAAATCTTTCAATGAATACACAAAATGACACTGGCATAGTAATTCTGTCATCAAATTTTATTCTATGCTGACAAGAGCTATTTGTGGTTCTGAGTGAACACACCTTTTCGTGTTTGGTCTTGTTGTTTAGGGGTGTGAGAGAGTTGTATACTTTTGGCCTTTCTATCTGTATAAACCACTTAACATAGATATTCTCAGTCTCCGAAGTATTTAATAGACAGTTACATCTGCCTGTTTGGTCATTTACATCCATGAAAGAATACACAGTAAACATTCTACCACAATCCAGCATGTGACCTTTCCGCTTCAAACTCCCAACCAACACCCCATCTCAAACGTTAACCATCAACTGCCATTACACACGTCCTCGCACCCTTTATCCCACTAAAATCATGAGTTTTGCTCACTTCTCAAAGAACACTTTTAAGACAAGCCGAACACACAAACAACAGCCACACTCCAATGACCAAAACAACCAATGGGATCACACGCAACAGCATGTCAGGCTCTCCCTAAATTATAAACATAACAACAAGCTTCCTGTGGAGCACAGGTGTTTTACAATTATAAACTCGGCAATAAGTCAACAAAAACATTCCTTTACGTTTGCATTAAAATGTATGAACAATTGATTTTCTGCTTCTGAATGCATTTGTAACCAAAATAAAAATGGGTCACCAAAACTGGTGTTTTTTTCATTGCTTGTTTTAAATTTAAACACCTTGAGGAACATTTTCCTTGCTCAAATGTCTCTTGTCATCCCTCTATCATGAAAACCACTTGTTTAAGAAATTCTATTCCATATCTGTTAAAATTAACTTTCAAAGTGGCCCTCCTAGGTCAATAAATATGATGTATACATTTTGAAACGGCAAAGAAATTGTTGGCTACACTCACTGAATGACATACACTCACTGAATGACATAATTTATCAGTAGATGATACACTGCATTTCTCACATAAAGAATGTCAGATTTCTTAGAAAGATAACAATTAAATGTTTATAAACTTTTCAGTTTCCAGTTCTCAGTAAAACAGTTCAGCAATAATGGCTACCAAAGACAATATTTTCAGACCAAGATAATACTTCTCAAAAAGGACAAACTGTGATAGGGGATGGCGAACAGAATGTATAATCTGGCAATACATCAGAGGACTGCCATCAATGGTACCTATGCCTTGTAGCGGTTTGGCTGGCAGCTTGTGTACCCTGACAATCCACAGAGCTATGCCAGTGGGAGTTTTACTCCTGGTAGGTTTACCAAGCTGGACTGGTCTGCGTGGGTAGGGGTCAGACAAAAGCTGGTACCCTGATCCTCCAGGTTGGGGGTTTTAGCACAGGGTCGACACCCCTGTCTATGTAAAAAATCGCACATGTTATGGAAACGGCAATAAATGAAAAAAACTTTGATGCGGGATGGACATCCGGAGTCTCAGGCTCGTATGACTGACAGTGGTGAAAGCCGAAAGGAAGCCACTGGCATGAAAACGGATGAGGAATTACAAACTATATATACTGGGAATAAGCGAGAGCAGACAGACAGGGATGGGGAGAATAAAAACAGCTACAGGGGAAACAGTACTTTATTCTGGTAGAGAAGATGGTCAGCACAACGAAGGTGTAGCCATTATCCCGAAGAAAGGAATGGAAAGGTCTTTACTGGAATGGAAACCCATTAACAACAGACTAATAAGAGCAAGACTGAGAGGGAGATTCACCAACACCACAATTATACAATGCTATGCACCAACAAACGACAGCGATGAAGAGATCAAGGACGAGTTCTATCAACAGGTACAAAAGGAAATAGAAACTGTACCCAGGTACGATCTTATTATAGTAATGGGAGACCTAAATGCGAAAGTTGGAGCACATAATAATTATAACGAAAGAGTAATGGGGAAATGCGGCAGTGGAACGGTAAATGAGAATGGGGACAAATTAATAAGCTTCTGCAGTATTAACAACCTGGTCATTGGAGGAACACTTTTTCAACACAAAGAAGTGCACAAGTTAACATGGGAATCACCAAATGGATGAGACAAAAACCAGATAGATCACATAATGACCAATGGCAGATGGAGACATGCACTACAAGACGTGAAAGTAAGAAGAGGCGCAGATGTGGGAAGTGATCATCACCTAGTAGTAGCAAGACTGAAGGTGAAACTCAGAGCTGCTGGACCACTTGCAGTCAAACAGAAAAGATATAACATCACAAAACTTAAGGACCCCTTCACCAGAAAAGCGTTCATGGTCGACATAAAGAGACGATATCTGATTACCAAAAGCCAGGAAAGAACAGAGACTGATGATGTCGACCAGAAATTCAACACCATCTCAACAATATACAAAGAAAGCAGCAAGTCATGCTTGGGATTCCAGGAAAGAAAGAGCCAAGACTGGATAACACCAGAAACGCTAAACACCATAGCGAAGAGAAAGGAAATGAAAAGAAAGAAAACAGAAGCTAAGTCTCCCAGGTTAAAGGAAATATATAGTGAACAGTACAGTCAGCTGGACAAGGAAGTAAAACGTCAAACCCGTGCTAACAAAAGGACATTTCTGGATGACCTTGCAAGACAGGCAGAAGAGGCAGCACTGAGAAATGAACAAAGCACAGTTTATAAAATAACTAAAGCTATCAGTGGAAAACGAGGTGCAAACAACATAACGTTAGTAAGAGACAAGCAAGGAAATCTCATCACCACAGCACAGGGGCAGGAAACAAGATGGGCAGAGCACTTCAGAGAAACACTGAATAAGGAACCACCAGAGACTCAGCTGAATGTTCCTGAGGCTGAAAGTGACTTAGATGTAAATACAGACATTCTACGAAAAGAAGAAATCATCACAGCTATCAAAGGGCTAAAAAATGGAAAAGCGCCTGGTCACGACAATCTAAATGCTGAGCTATTCAAGACAGACCCTGAACTAGCAGCAGAACTATTAGAACCACTATTTGCACAAGTCTGGGAAACTGAGACAACACCAACAGAGTGGAGTAAAGGAATAATTGACAAATTGCCCAAGAAGGGCGACCTTGCAGACTGCAACAACTGGAGAGGAATTACTCTCCTCTCAGTTCCCAGCAAAATACTAGGCAGGATAATCATCCAGAGAATTTCAAAAGCAGTTGACCATAAACTGAGGAAAGAACAAGCAGGTGTCAGAAAGAACAGAAGATGTGCAAATCATATATTTACCCTCAGGAACATTATAGAGCAGTGCTCAGAATGGCAGAGACAGCTGTACATTAACTTTGTTGATTTTGAAAAGGCTTTCGACAGCATACACAGAGACAGCCTATGGAAAATTCTGAGGGCTTATGGAATTCCCAGCCGCATTGTTTCCATCATAAAAAGCCTCTATTCTAACTTTACGTGCAGTGTTGGATCGAGTAATGTAACTTTCGAAGTGAAAACAGGAGTATGACAGGGATGCCCCTTATCAACAACATTATTTTTGACAGTCATAGATTTGGTGATGCGCCAGACAACAGAGGGCAGTCAAAGAGGAATTAGATGGACGTTTTCTACACTGGAAGACCTGGAATATGCAGATGACATTGCACTACTCACGCATTCACATCAACACATTCAAGACAAAACCAATAGACTGAATAAGTATGGCCAGCAGGTTGGCCTGAACATCAATTTGAAGAAGACAGAGGTCATGACACTAAATGTGGGCAATCCTGAGCCAATAACAGTAAGTAACCAGAAGTTAGAACAGGCAGAAACATTTACTTACCTAGGATGCATAGTAACACCTGATGGCAGAACAAGCAAGGATATTAACAACAGAATGAATAAAGCGAGAACAGCCTTTGCTGTTCTCAACAACATTTGGAAGTCTTCCCAATCCAGCATAAACACCAAATTAAGACTGTATGAGAGCTGTGTACTTTCTGTGCTTCTCTGTGGTGCGGAATGTTGGAGAGTAACAGAGAAGGAAATGTCGAAACTGTCCTCTTTCCACACAATCTGCCTAAGGAAAATTCTCCAAATCTTTTGGCCAAACACCATCAGCAACCAAGAACTACTTATTCGGAGTAACCAAGAGGACATGCACACTATCATAGATGGCAGACGCTGGAGTTGGGTTGGCCACGTCCTCAGGAGGGACCCTGATACCATCACAAGAACAGCTATGCTATGGACCCCCAAGGGAAAGCGAAAGAGGGGCCGACCAAAAACAACTTGGCGGAACAGAGGAACACGTCAGAACATGCAAATAAACAGATGATATTTTATTTATACTAGTTCATTTATTTGGCCATCTATGTCTAGAACATGGGCTAACTTCTAATGAAGTTTTCCAAAGATGGCAAGAATTGCTGTGTCCAACTGCTTGCTATGGAGATATATTCTTCAGGGTTCACAATGTCTGGTTATCAGTTAATAATAATGAACTTTTTTTTTTGGGGGGGGGGGGGGGGGGGGGGGGGGGGGGGGGGGGGGGGTGTGTGTGTGAGGGAAAGGATCTTTTCTTATATATATAAATAAGGAACTGTACGGGTGATAGAACTAACAACTGCAAGACACCATGCTCTGCTGTTGTCTTTTTTTAAATTGTGTAGAGATCAAGCCTAGATAGAATGTAGCATTGCAGCTCTGGCAACAGCACCACTTAACAATTTTGATAAAGTTAACAGATTCCAAAGCAAAAGCATGAGAATCATGAGGCATGAAGGCAACGCCCACTAAATAAATGAAAAATGTGACATTACAAATATAGGACCAACAAGACCCAAGGACCAAATAACACATTTAAAAATCAGAAAGTTAAAACCACACAAGGCACCTGAAAGTAAATGGTCTGGAAAGAGGAAAACTCAAATGGAGGAACTTCTTGGAATCTATAAAACTAAAGATAACAGCAGATCCTATAAATGTTATGATGACTGATGGCCTCATTTACTCTCACAAGTTTCCCCAAGATGAAAAAAATCATAATCAGGATTGTAAAAATAAAAACCAGACTGGAGAATTAAGAAAAGCGTTACACATAAAATATAAAGAGACAAATTTCCCAAGCAGTTGCTGGAAACATGCATGCACAGATGAATCAGTAACTAATGCAACTGAAAAAAGAAGGTGGAGACTGATAATGTACCTGTTTTATAAGGGTCACCACTGATAAAGTACAGCTGTTAACAAATGCTGATAAAGATATCCCAGGGTAATTGGTACTGTTAAAGTATGGTTGGTAAGAGTATATCTCTGTTGAAGTGATTAACCTGTTGTAGTACATGCGCCCACACAGAGCAGATGATAAATGGGCTAGCACTGTATTGTCACTGTGTATAAAGTCTGTGGTGAGTGGTATGGAGGGTACAGTCACTCACACTGTACTGTCAAGCATAGACCAACGAATCAGACTGGTGTTCATTTCCAATCGACAGCACATAATTTATTCACACAGTAACATCAATCAGGTACGATACACTACACAGGTACAACAGCATACACAAATCCAATAAGAATCAATTGCGCAGAAATGTCATAACTCTCCAGTATGATGTAAACCCTGTTTACATCACAGTTCTAATGTTACATCAGTAAATCCACCAGAAAGACTGCTGACAATCGCAGTACTAATAGTTATTTGGCCTAAAAAATACATTACATCTTAGGGCTAGTTAATCCATCAAGAAGACTGCTTTCAATCGCAGTACTGATAGTTATAAGACCTCCAAATACATTACATCTTAGCGCTAGTTAATCCATCAAGAAGACTGCTTTCAATCGCAGTACTGATAGTTATAAGACCTCCAAATACATTACATCTTAGCGATTTCTCATAAGACTGCACACCCGGCAGTTTGCAGTAATCTCGCCTACTCTCCAAGACCTTAGGAACATCTCATTAAATAAAGTTCTCTTATCTGCAGATAATCACAAATAAATAGGCAAATAATAGGCAATGATGCCTGTACCGAAATCCACAGGTACACTTAAATAATCAACATCTTTCCCGAACACTACCCTGGGAACACACACAAGACACAGGGCTGACTATCCAGTCAACGCCCAAACTTAGACTCCTCTCAGACTGCCACAGGAACACACATCTCCCGCTAAAACCGTCACCAGACTCGGCTGTTCACGGACTCCCCATGAGCTATTCACAGCCGGCCGAAACCAGTACAGAATAACTAAATGACTAGCGTTCACACGCTTTCTGTACACTCTGTTTTCTAACATATAAATGTTTAAACAACTCACAATTAAACAAGCCAACAAGTGCCACAACCCTGAATTCACACTGTACAATCAGCATAGTACGGATCACTTCCCTTTTGACCTTAACAGAGACCTTTTTCTAACAGGAAGAAACACTACACATAAAAAACTATCAGTAAAACAGTGACATTGTCAAGAAACCTCAGAGCAGATGCACTAAAACCATAGCAGAAGTCTTAATGATATTGAGCAGCTGTAAAATAAGAAGTGGCAAATATATTTATCAAGAGCAGATAAAAGAACAATTAGAAGACAAGAGAATCCAAGCTGCCAGTAAAATGATGCCTATAACCAGCTCAACAGAAGAGAAAAAGTAATAACCTTCAGACTCTGTAAAGGCCACAACAAATTTGAGATTACAATATGTTCAATATGCTAAAGATGTCATGTCATCAGTTGCCATCTCCACAACGAAGGTTGGCTGTAATGGATCTCCAACGTCTTCTGTCTCTTGTCTTGATGGTGCACTCAGACAGACTCTTTCCTGTCCATCTCTTGATGTTATCTTCCCACTTATAGCGCTGTCTTCCCCTTGCACATTTGCCTTCAACTCTCCCTTCTGTTATGGTCTTCTGCAAGGTGTTATGCCTTTTTATGTGGCCAAAGTATTTTAGCTGTCGAACTTTGACCTCCCTCATTAGTTCTCTTTTCATACCTAGATTTTCTAGGACCTCCTTATTTGTTTTCATCTCTTTCCATGAGATACGCCCCATTCTTCTATATATCCACATTTCAAGAGCCTCAATTCTTTCTTCCAACTGCTTATTCATCGTCCATGTTTCTGCACCATACAGAAATGCAGAATATATATAACACTTTATGATTCTCAGTTTTAATTTGTGAGATAACTGTTTGGATGTCAGTATATGTTTCATGTTGTTGAATGTAGCTTTGGCCATTCCTATTCTCTTCTTGATTTCTGTTTCACATCTGCCATC
Organism: Oreohelix idahoensis; assembly: GCA_024509875.1. NCBI lineage: Eukaryota > Metazoa > Mollusca > Gastropoda > Stylommatophora > Oreohelicidae > Oreohelix > Oreohelix idahoensis. The sequence goes on from JAMPIV010019001.1 coordinate 981,989, forward strand.
TTCTGTTATTATATGACCGAGATATATGTAGCTCTTGACTTGTTCCAGGATTTCCCCATTTACGCTTATCTTTAATGTGGGTTTATCGTCTGTTTTGCTAATTATCATAGTTTTTGTTTTCTCAATATTAATGTCGAGTCCATATTCATGACTTATACTGTTCACTTGCTTCACTAGTTCTTGTAACTCCTGTTTGCTTTCAGCTAACAACACGGTATCATCTGCATATCTAAGGTTGTTTATTGACCTTCCACTGATGTTCAGTCCTGGTATTTCCTGTATCTGTTTGAAAATTTTTTCGGTGTATAAATTAAATAGGCAGGGGGACAGCACACAACCTTGTCTGACACCTCTTTTTATGTCTATGTATGGTGAATAATTCCTTCCAGATCTTACTGTGGCAGTTTGCTCCCAATAAAGGTTACTGAGTATTCTTATATCTTTTCCATCAATACCTATGTCTTCGAGGCATTCAATTATTTTCTCATGATGGACTCTGTCAAAAGCCTTCTTATAGTCAATGAAGCACATATACATACTTTTTTGGACCTCTGTATATTTTTCTGCTAATATTCTTAGGCAAAATATTGCCTCTCTTGTTCCACTGTTCCGTCTAAAACCAAACTGTTCTTCCTGGATTTCGCTGTCTACTTTACTTTTTATTCTTTCCTGTATGATTTTGAGCAGTATCTTAATTGCATGACTCATCAGGCTGATTGTTCTGAAGTCTGAACATTCTGTTGCATTTGGTTTTTTGGGCAATGTTATAAAAACTGATGTCTTCATGTCGTGTGGTATATATCCTGTATTGTATACATCGTTGCATATTTCTGTGATTGTATCTATACCAAAGCTCTCCAGAGCTTCTATCATTTCAATTTTTATGTTATCCATGCCTGCTGATTTTCCTTTTTGTATCATATGAATGGCATTCTCTACTAAAGATACCAACCACCAAAAAGAGCACTTGTGTAGCACTGATTAAATGACTGCTCAACATCTACTGTGGGGAGTGTTTGGCATATGAAAAACAGTTTATACTAGTTAGTTACTGGTGCTTTTTTTTTTTAAACAAAGTATCCTGTTCAACCATTGATGGGTTATAATTAGGACACATTGTGTAATGGTTACTGCCCTGGCTTCCCAGGTTGACGATCCATGGTTTGACCACTAGTTGAGGTTGGATTTTTAGACCACAAAATAGCTCCAGGGTCAAGCCAAGAGTTCAGTATTTCATTTTAAAGAATTGTGGAATTGACGCTTGACACTTTAAAAAAATTATATCGCAGAAGCAAAATTCAGTTGATGGAATCCACATAGAAACTGTTTCTGTATTTTGTTCAGTGACTTTCCAGCAATGAAATAATGCTTTCCATGCGTGTGTTGTGATCGAGTGCTACAAAAAAATATTGTGGGATCATTAGAAGTTCAGAATAAAGTTCAATTTTTACTGACTGTTTTTAAAATTTCATTCATTTCTCAAGTGTCAGCAACTGTATGAATCTTTCATCATTAGTTGTACATTCAACAAATGTCATATTGTTAAGCTGATCACAGCACTTGCATTGTCAAGTCTTCTTCTTCTTCTTTGATCCATAACTGCCAACCGTCAAAGCAGTCAGCGGCCATCACGCCTGGTGGCGTCTTGTAGGGCAGCAACAAATTGATTCCACTTTGCTCGGTCGGCGGCCATCCTTCGTACAGTGCCCCAACTGTGGTTCATTTTTTGCATCTCAGCTTCCACAGTTCTCCGCCAAGTTGTTTTTGGTCGGCCTCTCTTTCGCTTTCCCTCGGGGATCCATAGCATAGCTGTTCTTGTGATGGTATCAGGGTCCCTTCTGAGGACATGGCCAACCCAACTCCAGCGTCTGCCAGCTATGATGGTGTGCATGTCCTCCTGGTTACTCCGAATAAGTAGTTCTTGGTTGCTGATGGTGTTTGGCCAAAAGATTCGGAGAATTTTCCTTAGGCAGATTGTGTGGAAAGAGGACAGTTTAGACATTTCCTTCTCTGTTACTCTCCAACATTCCGCACCATAGAGAAGCACAGAAAGTACACAGCTCTCATACAGTCTTAATTTGGTGTTTGTGCTGTACTGGGAAGACTTCCAAATGTTGTTGAGAGCAGCAAAGGCTGTTCTCGCTTTATTCATTCTGTTGTTAATGTCCTTGCTTGTTCCGCCGTCAGGTGTTACTATGCTTCCTAGGTAAGTAAATGTGTCTGTCTGTTCTAACTTCTGGTTCCTTACTGTTACTGGCTCAGGATTGCCCACATTTAGTGTCATGACCTCTGTCTTCTTCAAATTGATGTTCAGGCCAACCTGCTGGCCATACTTATTCAGTCTATCGGTTTTGTCTTGAATGTGTTGGTGTGAATGCGCGAGTAGTGCAATGTCATCTGCATATTCCAAATCTTCCAGTGTAGAAAACGTTGTCCATCTAATTCCTCTTGGACTGCCCTCTGTAGTCTGGCGCATCACCCAATCTATGACTGTCAAAAATAATGTTGTTGATAAGGGGCATCCCTGTCGTACTCCTGTTTTCACTTCGAAAGTTACATTACTCGATCCAACACTGCACGTAAAGTTAGAATAGAGGCTTTTTATAATGGAAACAATGCGGCTGGGAATTCCATAAGCCCTCAGAATTTTCCATAGGCTGTCCCTGTGTATACTGTCGAAAGCCTTTTCAAAATCAACAAAGTTAATGTACAGCTGTCTCTGCCATTCTGAGCACTGCTCTATAATGTTCCTGAGGGTAAATATATGATCTGCACATCTTCTACTCTTTCTGAAGCCCGCTTGTTCTTTCCTCAGTTTATGGTCAACTGCTGTTGAAATTCTCTGGATGATTATCCTGCCTAGTATTTTGCTGGGAACTGAGAGGAGGGTAATTCCTCTCCAGTTGTTGCAGTCTGCAAGGTCGCCCTTCTTGGGCAATTTGACAATTATTCCTTTACTCCACTCTGTTGGTGTTGTCTCAGTTTCCCAGACTTGTGAAAATAGTGGTTCTAATAGTTCTGCTGCTAGTTCAGGGTCTGTCTTGAATAGCTCAGCATTCAGATTGTCGTGACCAGGCGCTTTTCCATTTTTTAGCCCTTTGATAGCTGTGATAATTTCTTCTTTTCGTGGAATGTCTGTATTTACGTCTAAGTCACTTTCAGCCTCAGGAACATTCAGCTGAGTCTCTGGTGGTTCCTTATTCAGTGTTTCTCTGAAATGCTCTGCCCATCTTGTTTCCTGCCCCTGTGTTGTGGTGATGAGATTTCCTTGCTTGTCTCTTACTAACGTTATGTTGTTTGCACCTCGTTTTCCACTGATAGCTTTAGTTATTTTATAAACTGTGCTTTGTTCATTTCTCAGTGCTGCCTCTTCTGCCTGTCTTGCAAGGTCATCCAGAAATGTCCTTTTGTCAGCACGGGTTTGACGTTTTACTTCCTTGTCCAGCTGACTGTACTGTTCACTATATATTGCCTTTAACCTAGGAGACTTAGCTTCTGTTTTCTTCCTTTTCATTTCCTTTCTCTTCGCTATGGTGTTTAGCGTTTCTGGTGTTATCCAGTCTTGGCTCTTTCTTTCCTGGAATCCCAAGCATGACTTGCTGCTTTCTTTGTATATTGTTGAGATGGTGTTGAATTTCTGGTCCACATCGTCGGTCTCTGTTCTTTCCTGGCTTTTGGTAATCAGATATCGCCTCTTTACGTCGACCGTGAACGCTTTTCTGGTGAGGGGGTCCTTAAGTTTCGTGATGTTATATCTTTTCTGTTTGACTGCAACTGGTCCAGCAGCTCTGAGTTTCACCTTCAGTCTTGCTACTACTAGGTGATGATCACTTCCCACATCTGCGCCTCTTCTTACTTTCACGTCTTGTAGTGCATGTCTCCATCTGCCATTGATCATTATGTGATCTATCTGGTTTTTGTCTCGTCCGTTTGGTGATTCCCATGTTAACTTGTGCACTTCTTTGTGTTGAAAAAGTGTTCCTCCAATGACCAGGTTGTTAATACTGCAGAAGCTTATTAATTTGTCCCCATTCTCATTTACTGTTCCACTGCCGCATTTCCCCATTACTCTTTCGTTATAATTATTATGTGTTCCAACTTTCGCATTTAGGTCTCCCATTACTATAATAAGATCGTACCTGGGTGCAGTTTCCATTTCCTTTTGTACCTGTTGATAGAAATCGTCCTTGATCTCTTCATCGCTGTCGTTTGTTGGTGCATAGCATTGTATAATTGTGGTGTTGGTGAATCTCCCCCTCAGTCTTGCTCTTATTAGTCTGTTGTTAATGGGTTTCCATTCCAGTAGAGACCTTTCCATTCCTTTCTTAAGGATAATGGCTACACCTTCGTTGTGCTGACCATCCTCTCTACCAGAATAAAGTACTGTTTCCCCTGTAGCTGTTTTTATTCTCCCCATCCCTGTCCATCTGCTCTCGCTTATACCCAGGATATGTAGTTTGTAATTCCTCATCTCTGCTGTGATCTGTCTCAGCTTTCCTGCCTCATTCATAGTTCTGACATTCCAAAAACCAATTCTGGTTTCGTGTTTTGCGGTCTGGGCATCCGTTTTCATGCCAGTGGCTTCCTTTCGGCTTTCACCACTGTCAGTCATTCGAGCCTGAGACTCCGGATGTCCGTCCCGCATCAAAGTATTTCCATTTATTGCTGTTTCCGTAACGTGTGCGATTTTTTACACAGACAGGGGTGTCGGCCCTGTGCTAAAACCCCCAACCTGGAGGACCAGGGTACCAGCTTTTGTCTGACCCCTACCCACGCAGACCAGTCCAGCATGGTTGAACCTACCAGGGCATTGTCAAGTGCAACATCTTTATCAATTAATTATTGACCAGAAGCTTGCACATCTTCCATGTTAGTACTCTAAGGTCATTCATGAAAAATATGTGAAATCTTCTAATGGTTTCATCGATATCTCTGTCTTTTAAAACAACTGATGTACATGCATTTATTATCACCATAAAAATTGTAACACAAACTTCAAGAACGTCTCTTCATTTTTCATCAAGGATATATGGAATCTTCAAGGGCTCAGGCTCTTGACACAAGTGATGCTTAAGAATGTCTATCACAGATTGAATAAAATTTAGAACAACATTCCTTTCAAGTCATTAAATATTTACTTGTAAAAATATTCCTTAAAGAATTTACTTGCATAAGATAGACCTAATCTAAGTCATGTTCAATCTCCAAAAAATAGTAGGACAAAATGCACTTTTGAAAAAAGCTGTCCAGTCACTTAATCTTGGGGTGGAAAAGATAACAAATCTGGGGAAAAGAGGACAGATGGTCACCCTACCCCTAGTGTGCTGTATGGTCAAGAAAATGTGGGCCTAACAGCATATTCCCAATATGCTACAATGGGCTCCTTTGCCTTGACCTTACTGTTTGACAGACTGACATCATAGCACCACTATTCTTTGAGGGGTATCTTAATAGATGACCGATGTGAGATTCCACATAGATTTAGCAATGATTAATATCATAATGTTAGAGAAACTGCCGCATAAACCATCACAGCAAGAGCAAAGTGAAGATCTTTGGTGCAGGCTTCCCACATGAGGTATGCGTGCCGTTGTGGCTTCAAGTTCTTTAAGGACTTAAATCAGTGGTTTTATTTCTAGTCAAGAAAGTATCCAGAATGCAAAGAACAACGAGAGACTTTTAAAAATGTTCACAGATTTAAATACTTCAGCAGTCTAATGTTTTCAAATGAGATGCACAAGAAATCATGCTCCCCTAGAGTGAATTACAGGATTAGACTTATAATCAAGACCTTGAAGCACTTTTATGTGTGGCATCCCAGAAACAGGAAATTTTCAAGTTGCCTAGCCAATGCTTCAGAGATAAAATAGCCATACCAGAGTGGCTCAACATAACAACTCCTCCTGTGGTGAAACTTGCTGATAACCCAGTATTGCACTTTAACACATTAACTACCGAATTGAAAAACACACTGTGGCGGAATTTAATTTTTTCCCCATTTTTATCATGTAGGTGTTTGCACAAAGTAATCGGTAGTTTTAGTAATTGTTTACAGATTTTTATGAATTACACGTCATTTTAAAGATAAATGAATGTACTATTACAATAAGCACCATTACAAAAAGCTATTTAACGGCCCTTCGATGGCCGAGGACTTGCAACATTTTCACAATTATAACTGCTTGCGCCCCATCTCTATCAAAATCCCTATTTCAATCAATGTGCATACCATTTTCACTCTTGTCCTTGTCGCTAGATCTATCAGTCAATTGCTGAGACAAGTTTCTATCCTATTCAGCTGTTAGACGAGATGTACAAGCATTTATTGTGGTCCTATCACTAGTTGCCACGGTAAACAGTTTTACACGATTTGGTAACTAACCCAAAACGCTGAAAAACATGTACATAATATCAATTTTCCAGTGTTCTACAACAACCATGCTTTGGTAATTTGTTTTCCGGTAGCAACTTAAAATTTCGAACCAGATCAGAATGTGTTTCAGTACATTTTTCATTCGTTTTATTACTAAAATTAGATTGACGCTCTGAGCGGCTCGTGGTCCAAATGATAGGATTTCAAAAGTCTGTCCCACCGGCTTGCGGTAGTTAGTGTGTTAAGATTGGGGGAGTCACTTCAGCCCCAGACTTAAAACTGGCAGTTATCTGGTTGGCTGTGCACAGGACATTGAGTGAGTTGATGAAAGGCAACAGGAGCTAGGAAGGGGATCTGTGCAGGCTGTGGCAATTCCCTGGAAAACCCCAGAATCAAAGCACCTATTTATTAAACAAACAAAAACATACAAGCTACTGTCAATGAGAAAATCATGAAAAGTAAAAAAGATAGAATCATATAGTAACAAATGAGTAACTGATGCATGGAAACAGAGATACAGAATGACAATCTGAGAATCTACTGGACAGTCACACAACAAGTCACAGGAGATAATCAACAACAGACATGACAAAAGAATACCAGTGATTGGCAGCTGTAAAAAGACATGATTACCAGCTAAAATGGCTTTTGGTCATAGCATGTACCTCATAATCTACTTCTTTCTTGACTTCTGCCATGAGATCTGGCACCGTGGTGTCATTATTTTCTAGAGCCTGCAGAAAGAACAACACAACAAAACAAGTCAATCAAAAGATCATCAGCATTATTTCCCTTTTTTTGCTCCCTATGGAGCTTGCAGATACCACTGCAGATGGCCATCTTGCAGAAAGACTGTATCTAAGTGCACATGTGGTCTTGCAGCTGTGGTATTTAAGTCACACTAAATTTATCAGGACAGTGAACAAAATAATGGCTGGCAGTTGCAAAAGATGATTGTATCCTCACCAAGAAAACTCCAATGAATGTTGTGGATCAAGCTCATAAAGACAGAAACAGCTGTGTAGATAACTCCTAGTCCACTGGAGAGGAATCTGCTGCACAAAGCATACATGCCACATGCTATGGTTTACCCATAATCTGTACAAGGTGTTTGCGTTTTCAGATGTGTACACCCTGTACATAATTTATGTACAGGTTTTCTAACCCATTCCCCTTATTACTGTTCTTTTATAAGGTCCTATTAACACAGGATTTCCTAGTCTGTTAGTGATAATTAAACACAGAAATAGACTAAATGATGACACCATCACATTATTTTTACAATGTAAAATAAACTCAGACATTTATTGTTTGGGTTTTAAAATAAGTGAAGGAGCCGCGCTAGCGTAGTGGTTACAACACCGCTCTGGCGACCGGGTGATTCAGGATCAAACCCGGGCGACGGCATTTGGGGATTTATCGTCGACCGGGATTTGGACTGGATTAACTTGAGACCTGGCGAGGACATTTGAAGGAGTGTCGTCGACCAGGGATTGGCGGCTCCTGAGCCGACCCAGCTCTAATGGGTACCTCCGAAATCGGCGAGTATTTGCCTGAATGGCGAGGGACACCTGTCTCTGTACAAGAAAAAAGGGATACTCACGTAAAATCAATGTCAGGTTAGACATTAAAAATAACCTGAGATTTCGCCTCGAGTATTAGCGGGCGAACGAAAAAAAAAAAAAATATAAAAAAAAAAAAATAAGTGAAGACCTGCTTTAAAAGGCAAAGTCCCCGTGCCTCATTTATAATGCAGCCAACTGTAATTGAAAATATTTTTACACGAATTAACTCTTTTGATATGTTTCTTTTCAGTCTTTGTACAAGTTTTGCAGGTCTTTGTACAGGGTTTTGGATTTTTTGTACAGGTTTTTCATCTCCGAGGTGTGTGGCATGTCTGACAAAGCAGCAGTGTAACTCCTCTAGTGAGTAATAATAATAATAAATTCTTTAAGCACCAAACACGGCGCATAAGGCAGAAACCAGTGCTCTCCAGGTTGTTCGTTGTGACGCCACTCCTCTTAGCTCTTGCACATTATTTAGGCCCAACGTTCTTCCTTCTCTTATTATTGTTCTTCTGAGTGTTTCTTTTGGTCTTCCTTTTTTCCTCTTACCCTCAGGAACCCAAGTGAGCGCCTGTAGTGGTATTCTGTTGTTTTGCATTCATAGGACATGACCGATATATGACCATCGTCTTTTCCTTATATAGTCGGAGACATATTTCTGCCTAGAGTCTTATGAACAAATGAATGACATCTTTATTTCATCAAAGTAAAGATATAGTATTATTGCCTTTTTACAAAGACTTCTGCAACAGCAAATGGCTACTTTTGGTGCATCCATCCTACAAGATATCAGATGCAATAGTGGTACCAAGCTCCATAAGGAGCAAAAGTGGAAATAATGCTGTCATTCCTAGCACATCTTCTCTGTGGATCTAAAGTTTTTTTCACTGTACAGAGAGAACAGATCAGGTGACAAGACACATCGCTGCCTAACACCCTGTTATACTTGATGAAAGGCATGGGCTTGGAACAAGACTAAAGATTTAATTGCACTGGCATTCTAGTATTATCAGACAGTAGGGGAATCAACTTCCACACTTTGTTGTTTGTTTTGGTTGTAGGGATTTCTTTCAATAAATCTGTATCAATAAAATGACAGTTCTGATGTTAAAGAACCTACATTGGAAATAAACAAAAGGCAATGCATAAACCAGCAAGAAAATCAATGAAGATCGCAGAAACTAGGTTTTACAGAAGAATGTGAATAATTTCTTGGCACAAATTAATTAATGATGTCCAGCCAAAGTCCACTATGCAATGAAAAAACACCAAAAACATAAATAAATAAATACAAGAATAAGAAAGCCCATTTCCAATGAAAAAATGTTGATAAGAAAACAAGATGCCACACAAATGTAACAAAATACTAACTTAATGGATATAAAATGAGAGACATGAGTGATAAACCTATAAAATAGTAGACAGCTACACAATAAATCACGGGAGAAAATAAAATCCAAGAACTGAAATAACAATACCAGTATTGTCAGCTGTGGATATATATGATCAGAAATGTCACATGACAGGGCTTCTGATGATGAAACTTACCTCACAATCTATTTCCTGCTTTACTTCTGCCATGAATTCTGGAACACTAGAGTCAGTGTTGTCTAAGGCCTGGAGATAGAACATGACAGAACAAGTTATTACACACATGATATTGCAATCTGTGAATTCTGGAACACTAGAGTCAGTGTTGTCTAGGGCCTGGAGATAGAACACGACAGAACAAGTTATTACACACATGAAATTGCAATCTGTGAATTCTGGAACACTAGAGTCAGTGTTGTCTAGGGCCTGGAGATAGAACACGACAGAACAAGTTATTACACACATGATATTGCAATCTGTGAATTCTGGAACACTAGAGTCAGTGTTGTCTAGGGCCTGGAGATAGAACACGACAGAACAAGTTATTACACACATGATATTGCAATCTGTGAATTCTGGAACACTAGAGTCAGTGTTGTCTAGGGCCTGGAGATAGAACACGACAGAACAAGTTATTACACACATGAAATTGCAATCTGTGAATTCTGGAACACTAGAGTCAGTGTTGTCTAGGGCCTGGAGATAGAACACGACAGAACAAGTTATTACACACATGAAATTGCAATATGTGAATTCTGGAACACTAGAGTCAGTGTTGTCTAGGGCCTGGAGATAGAACACGACAGAACAAGTTATTACACACATGATATTGCAATTTGTGAATTCTGGAACACTAGAGTCAGTGTTGTCTAGGGCCTGGAGATAGAACACGACAGAACAAGTTATTACACACATGAATTGCAATATGGGGAATCTTGGACACCAAAGGCAGTGTTTTCTAGGGCCTGGAGATAGAAAACGACAGACAGTTATTACAACAAGTTGAATTTGGAACACTAGAGTCAGTGTTGTCTAGGGCCTGGAGATAGAACACGACAGAACAAGTTATTACAAACATGATATTGCAATCTGTGAATTCTGGAACACTAGAGTCAGTGTTGTCTAGGGCCTGGAGATAGAACACGACAGAACAAGTTATTACAAACATGATATTGCAATCTGTGAATTCTGGAACACTAGAGTCAGTGTTGTCTAGGGCCTGGAGATAGAACACGACAGAACAAGTTATTACAAACATGATATTGCAATCTGTGAATTCTGGAACACTAGAGTCAGTGTTGTCTAGGGCCTGGAGATAGAACACGACAGAACAAGTTATTACAAACATGATATTGCAATCTGTGAATTCTGGAACACTAGAGTCAGTGTTGTCTAGGGCCTGGAGATAGAACACGACAGAACAAGTTATTACAAACATGATATTGCAATCTGTGAATTCATTTCGTTTATTTCCAACTTTGTTCCATATGGAGCACAAGGTCACCACCACCACTGCCGTCTGCTCCCTTGCTAGAGCCCAAGTCAAAGCTCTGTCATGTGCTCTTGCAAATGTGGTTGTCAACCCCATATACAACCTCATATACAACCTCATATACAACCCCATAGTCATCTCTTGTAACATGCCTGAGAAAACAGTAGCCCTATTCTGTCACTACCTACTCAGAGACCCCATGGAACAACCGTTGTGTGTGGTGCTTTAGGATCTGAACTGGTTTTATTTGACACACTACTTCTTTGGCTGTCATCTAATAAACCATCAAATACTTCTTTGTCTGTCATCTAATAAACCATCAAGTACTTCTTTGTCTGCTATCTAATAAACCATCAAGTACTTCTTTGTCTCAAAACAGGATACAAGAATAGGTTTTTGGAATGTCAGGACAATGTACGAGACAGGTAAACTAAGACAGGTCACGGCAGAAATGAGAAACTATAGGTTACACATTCTAGGGATAAGCGAGAGCAGATGGACAGGGGCAGGAAAAGTTAAAACAGCAACAGGAGAAACAGTACTTTACTCTGGAAGAGAGGATGGACAGCACAATGAAGGTGTAGCCATTATTCTACAGAAAGGAATAGAAAGGACATTACTGGAATGGAAACCCATCAACAACAGACTGATAAGATTAAGATTGAGAGGGAGATTCACCAACACTACAATAATACAATGCTACGCACCAACGAATGATAGCGATGAGGAGGTCAAGGATAAATTCTATCAACAACTGCAGAAAGAAATGGAAGATACACCTAGATATGATCTTGTTATAGTAATGGGAGACCTCAATGTGAAAGTTGGTACAAACAATACATATAATGAAAGAACAATGGGGAAATGCGGCAGCAGAACAGCAAATGAAAATCGGGATAAACTAATAAGTTTCTGTAGCATTAACAACCTGGTCATTGGAGGAACACTCTTCCCACATAAAGAAATTCACAAATTAACATGGGAATCACCAAATGGTCAGGACAGAAACCAGATAGACCACATCATGGTTAACGGTAGATGGAGACATGCATTACAAGATGTGAAGATAAGAAGAGGTGCAGATGTGGGAAGTGATCACCATTTAGTAGTAGCAAAACTGAAAGTGAAACTAAGAAGGGCTGCACCAACTGTAACTACACAGAAAAGGTTTGACATCAGCAAATTGAAGGACTCCCTTACCAGAAAAGCTTTTGCGGCCGACATAAAGAAACGATATCAATGTGCCAAAAGTCAGGAAAAGACATTGACTGATGATATAGACCAGAATTTCAACACCATTTCAACAATATACAAAGAAAGCAGCACATCATGCTTGGGATTCCAGGAAAGGAAGAAGCAAGACTGGATAACACCAGAAACATTAAACACCATAACGATGAGAAAGGAAATGAAAAGAAAGAAAACAGAAGCGAAGTCCCCCAGGTTAAAGCAACTATATAGCGAACAGTACAGTCAGCAGGACAAGGAAGTCAAACGCCAAACCCGAGCCAACAAAAGGAATTTCCTAGATGATCTTGCAAGACAGGCAGAGGAGGCAGAACTGAGAAATGAACAAAGCACAGCATACAAAATAACTAAATTCATCAGCGGAAAACGAGGTGCAAACAATATTACATTAGTAAGAGATAAGCAAGGAAATCTCATCACGACAGCAGAGGGACAGGAAACAAGATGGGCAGAGCACTTCAGAGAAACTCTTAACAAGGAACCACCAGAGACACAACTGAATGTTCCTGAAGCTGAAAACGATCTAGATGTGAATACAGACATTCCACGAAAAGAAGAAATCATCACAGCAATCAAAGGGTTAAAGAACGGCAAAGCTCCGGGCCATGATAACTTAAATGCAGAGCTATTTAAGACAGACCCTGAGCTAGCAGCAGAACTATTAGAACCACTATTTGCACAAGTCTGGAAAACGGGGACAACACCATCAGAGTGGAACAAAGGAATAATTGTCAAGTTGCCCAAGAAGGGAGATCTTGCAGACTGCAATAATTGGAGAGGAATCACTCTTCTCTCAGTTCCCAGCAAAATACTAGGCAGGATAATTATACAGAGAATTTCAAAGGCAGTAGACCACAAACTGAGGAAGGAACAAGCAGGATTTAAAAGAATAGAAGATGTGTAGATCATATATTCACTCTCAGGAACATTATAGAGCAGTGCTCAGAATGGCAAAGACAGCTGTACATTAATTTCGTTGATTTTGAAAAGGCTTTTGACAGCATACATAGGGACAGTTTATGGAAAATACTGAGGGCTTATGGAATTCCAAGCTGCATAGTGTCAATTATAAAAAGCCTCTATGCCAACTTTATGTGTAGTGTTGGGCAGAGCAACCTAACCTTCGAGGTGAAGACAGGAGTACGACAGGGATGCCCCTTGTCAACCACTCTATTTTTAACAGTCATAGACTGGGTGATGCGCCAGACAACAGAGGGCAGTCCAAGAGGAATAAGATGGACAACATTTTCTACATTGGAAGATCTGGAATATGCAGATGACATTGCACTACTAGCACATTCACATCAACACATCCAGGAAAAAACGGATAGACTTAACAAGTTTAGCCAGCAGGTGGGCTTGAACATCAATTTAAAGAAGTCTGAGGTCATGACGCTCAATGTGAGCAACCCTGAGCCTATATCAGTAAGGAATCAGCAATTGGTACAGACAGATACCTTCACATACCTAGGAAGCATAGTAACACCAGACGGCGGGGCAGGCAAAGACATCAACATCAGAATGAATAAGGCAAGAACAGCCTTCTTTAGCCTAAACAACATCTGGAAGTCCTCCCAATACAGCACAAGCACAAAATTAAGATTATATCAAAGCTGTGTGCTTTCTGTGCTTCTCTATGGTGCGGAATGCTGGAGAGTTACAGAGAAGGAAATGTCGAAATTGTCCTCTTTTCACACAACATGCCTAAGAAAAATTCACAGATACTTTTGGCCAAATACCATCACCAACCAAGATCAAGGACATGCACACCATCATAGCTGGCAGACGCTGGAGCTGGGTTGGCCATGTCCTCAGAAGAGACCCCGATGCCATCACAAGAACAGCTATGGTTTGGACCCCTGAAGGAAAACGAAAGAGAGGCCGACCTAAAACAACCTGGCGGAGGACTGTGGAGGCTGAGATGCAAAGAATGAACCAGAGTTGGGGCACTGTACGAAGGATGGCCACCGACCAAGCAAAGTGGAATCAATTTGTTGTTGCCCTACAAGACGCCATTAGGCATGATGGCCACTGACTGCTTTGACGGCCGGCGGCTAAGGATCAAAGAAGAAGACTTCTTTGTCTGTCATCTAATAAACCATCAAGTACTTCTTTGTCTGTCATCTAATAAACCATCAAATACTTCTTTGTCTGTCATCTAATAAACCATCAAATACTTCTTTGTCTGTCATCTAATAAACCATCAAGTACTTCTTTGTCTGTCATCTAATAAACCATCAAATACTTTTGTCTGTCATCTAATAAACCATCAAGTACTTCTTTGTCTGTCATCTAATAAACCATCAAGTACTTCTTTGTCTGTCATCTAATAAACAATCAAGTACTGCATTTTTCTGTGACCTCATAAGCCAGTGAGCATCTAGTTAGTGTGACCTCATAAGTACTTCATTTAAATGTGACCTCATTCGTCAGTAAATACCTCATATATCTGTGAGAGCAGTGCGTCTGATCACCGATAATCGCACGACACCACACACAAGGACAGGAAAAGAACCCAAAATACTGTCGCTAAAAAAACGTCTTCTCTACAACAAAGCCAAGCTGACTCACACAATTCTATCTAACAATGCCCCGTCGTACCTAAGATCATTGTTTCAAACCAGTAGAAGGGAGGGACAACGATTACATCAGTTACGTCTGCCCAAAACTAGGATCGACCTGTTCAAAAAGAGTCTAGCCTACTCTGGTGCCTACTTATGGAACAGCCTTCCACACCACCTAAAAAGCCTACCTACACAATATTCTTTTAACAAAGCACTTTTCAAACACTTCCTCAACACTGATTATCTACCCCCATAGAAACAGTATTTGCCTGTCAACATCTCATCCATAGGTCAACATTTCTTTTCCTTCCGCTCATTTTTTGTGTGTGAATAATTTGTTTTATATCCATGTAATATCATTATTATATTCACTTTAAAATATTATTATATAATGTAATGTATGTGTGAATGTACCCACATAATACTGTACTTTAGAAATGTGAGTCGTGAGAATGTACCCGCATACCAAAAATACAGATTAATTGTAGACATGAGTGAGTGTCGGTATACAGAATTTATTTATTTTTATTTATTGTTTTTTTTATTTTATTTTATTATTACTTTTTTCCCCCATTTACTAGCTTGTTTGTTTCAAAAAAAAAAAACCCTACTCATTTTTTATTATTATTATGCTTGCATACTGTAAATGAATGCTGTTATGGTAACTTTATAATGTTGCATGCCTTTAAATTAATGCTTAAAGCATCATGTGGGAATGAAAGGATATAGTATGCAAGATTAATGAGAGTGGAAGGGCAGAATGTTAGACGGGCCTGCGCGCCCAATTCTTTACCCTTCGAAAATAAAGTTCGTTCGTTCGTTCATTTTGATCTCAAAAGCAACTCATTTATCTTTATCTCATAAGCAATAAATTCCCTCCTTTACCTGTGATCTCATAAGCCAGTTAGTTATCTTATTACCTCATTTAAGTACCTCATTTATCTGTCTTCTCATAAGATGGAAAGTATCTCATTTATTTGTGAAGTAATATGCCAGTATACCACTTACATGTCTTTTCATCAGCCATAAGTACCTCATTTGTCTGTGATCTCATAAGTCAGTTATAACTTCATTATCCTAATCTTAAAAAAAAGAAGTTAAGTACTGGAACCCCCAGGGCAAGAGAGGTAGAGGTAGACTGAGAAGCACATGGAGAAGAGAGCTGGAAACAGGTGAAAATGATGAGGAGAACGTGGAAAGAACTTCAGATGATGGCACGTGACAGGAGGACTTGGCATGTGTTTGTTGAAGGCCTATGCTCCTTAAGGAGTGAGGGTTATAAATGAATACCACCTTATCTGTCTTTTCATCAGATATAAGTACCTCATTTAACTGTGAACTAATATGCCAAATACATGCTTTGAAGGCAAGCACATGGCAATACCTCAACATCTGTCACTTTGTCCTTCCACAAAATACTGAGCATGTGGTGTACACACCATAGTTGCGAGGTATTGAGCCTTTTTTTCTTGCTTGGCATAGGTTGTCCATGTATTGCTGCCATACAGAAATGTGCTGGTGTCACAGGCATTATATACCGCAACTTTTGTCTTCATTGTGAGTTTGGACTCAGTTGGGACTGTTCTACTTGGGTCTGCAGGGGTTGGGTTTTTAGGCCTTGACGTATTGTCTGGTTGCGGACCCTGTCTCTTCTTGTTACTTCAACCACCTTCCTCAGATACCTCATTTCTGAGGTTTGGATCTGGCTTTTGTGGGTTGTAGTCACTGTCCATGACTCACATCTATACGTCAAGACTGGGACATAGGTGGAGCGGTATACAGCCATCTTCGTTTTCTTACCAACTTCTCTTTTGCTGAGGAATCCTCGATTTATGGCTTGAAAAAGTCTCCCAGCTGTGAAGCAACAAGGCAGTATAATTTTATCAAAGATTATTATAGCAGGACTTCTTGTTTTGTAATTCCATTTTCTGCTTTTGATTTTCGTTGATTGTTGAATTAATTGTCTTGAATGTTTTTCTTTTTTGTATTTTTGTTGCTTTATTATAGCTCTTCACCTGTATTGTTATAAAAGGTAAAAGATCCTGTTTCACGCCCATTGAGGCATATTGGGAATATGGTGTTAGTATGTGTTCATACATGCCACACGCTACGGTTTACCCATAATCTGTACAAGGTGTTTGCATTTTCAGATGTGTACGCCCTGTACATAATTTCTGTACATATTTTTTTACTAATTATTAAATATATATAAATCGATCATCTTGCACTACACCATAGCCGATATCTGTGTCGTGAGATTCGGAGTTAGGCCACGTGAATAAAAAATCAACCAATAAAATCAAGCTGCCTATTTTACAACTGATGTGGGATTTGCAAGGGTCTGCGTGGTGTGTCATTCATTCATCACTTTTCGCTAAAGTTGATGGCAGCCAGCACGTTTAATGATTACGTCGCATTGAGCATCATTTATTATTTACGGCTGCTTATAAGCAACAACAAAAAAACAGTGGATAACACTACATATTACTTGATTTCACTAAAACTTGCAGAACCTGCATAAGAAATGTACATTTTAATAATAATATAAAAATAAATATGAAACTGGAAAAAAAAAATCAAGAAAACAATGCAAATTTGTATCTTAACCCGATCAGAACCACTGAAAAAGTTTTTTGGGAGTTACTTCTCTCCTAAGTTTCAATTTCCTATCTTTAAAATCATTCTGATTTTTCTTTGGTGGATATATCATTATTACGATCATCCAGTGAGTTATTTTATTAAATAATTAATAATTAATATCAATGGTTGTCATACTGACGATTGAAACTAGTCATATAGGTATTTTAAACTGCCATTTAGGCTAAAACAGCTATTTTCATTTTTGAAGTTCGGTAGAGAATAAATTACGCTAGCGCCAGTTTATATTTTCATAGCAAATTATGAGTTTTTTTATTTTATTTTTTTAAATTATATGATAACATCAAATATTTATTGAACTAATTCTAAACCGTCCTAGAAACTTCCCCATTTCATTTCATATAACAGGATAATATATTTTCGTTCAATTTTTCCCTTTGCAATAATAATAATTGTAGCGAGATTTAGTCCCACTTGCTTTGTTTGTGAAAAGATTTGTAGCGCGACACACACACACAGTGCAAGGAAAACGCAGCGATCGTGCTTTGAAGTTTGAAAGTGGCTGAAAAATGTGCACTTCGTCTAGCCGACCAACATTAATGAAGGTAGGAAATAGCGAATATATGAAACATGGCCAACCTTAAAAGTTTGCATTAGCTGGAAAGAGAATCTAAATCTACAAAAGCAAGCCTGGTTGTAAGACATTTAAATAATAATAATTCACCAAAGGATGAGTATGAATGATATCCAAAAGGATATTATTCAAATATAAATAGTTTTAAAAATAATTAACATTTTTCATCGTCATCACCTCTGCTAAAAGTTAGCGAAATATCTTTAAAAATTTGTTATAACTACATGCCCAAATGGATTTCGATAAAACTTGAATAGAATGAAAGCCTCATATGGGGGAAAGGAAAGGATACCTAGGAAGGAAGGAAAGAGATAAGTGTGTAGTGACAATAAGAGAAAACAAGTACAGAAAAAGCACAGATCGCCTCAAACCAAGAGATTAAACGAAATCTTATGGGACTTCAGAAGGTGCTTTCTCTTACGTGAGAGATGCCCAAATATAAGGACAGAGCGGCTTGTTGAAAATCACACACACCAAATCCAGAAGCCAGAGTGAGAAACTGGAAGACAGTATCTGCAAGAAAAGTTCTTTTTTCACGCTGCATGCAGGGCAGATTAACTTCAACCAATACAGCCTCACCGTGAGCTTATTAATCCTAAGAGGGTATGTAAGTTTATTAAAGATATATGTATGACATATCATTTTATTTCAGATTTTATTTATGATTTGATTGTATCAGACATAATAAAAAGGGAATGACGCTAACCAGAGATAACCTCCACCAGCATTGTCAGGAAGCATAACCATTAATTGGTTAGCCAAATATATCATGGCTAGTTCTTGCCTGGAAGCTTACGACATACCAGCAAGTACATAAGTGACTTGGCATCCATAAGTGGAAGGCAAAGGTTATATCATACCCATGTATCATAACATGTGATTTATTCATGTATTTTGTTAATTCTGCACAGTGGACAGTATCTTATCATGCTATCTCTGTAACATACTACCATGAATCATTCATTTATATACAAACACTGAAGACATGGTCGCCTCATGAACAGCAGTGGGTGGTGAGATTGTTGGAACACCATGGCCACCTATTACATTTCGTTTCAGGTTTTATGATCGAGTTTTATGATCATTCCTGATCGAGTTTAAACTAAAGACTGGAGGACCGTTGATCCTGCTAACTAAAGCCTAGAGGTCAACCAATCTTCAACCCCTTAGTCCCCCATAGTTATAGCGTGGGCTGAAGGACAGTCTATTGATTCAAGTATGTCTCAGGAACCCCGAGCAGACGTGGCTAATACCAGATGAGTTATATGTATAACCATCTAAAAAATCCTGTGAGCAGTTTCTAAAACAACTGACGATGATGATAACAGCTAGAGACTAGATAGCAAGATATATATATCAAAATATATACTGTGACAGACTGTTCTAATTTCATTGGAAGATTCATCCAAGATTTTTTACTATTATTTATTTTTTTCTTCTTCCTTCTTCTTCCTTCTTCTTCCTCGTTCGCCCTGAAAAGGACGGTGGTTGCGTTGTGTCTGTTTACGCCGTAGCTGTGATATCTGAACCTTTTGGTCAACACATCTGACTTCAGCACGGCATTTTTTGGGACCGGGTTTGCCTTCCCTCTGCGATCCGTACTCGCTCAGCCAGACTGCACTGCTGCAGACTGTTTCCAGGACCACCACGTGGAGGTGGAGTAGGGTCTTGGTCAGCTCTGGTTCGCTGACCCTGATGCAAGCAGTCAAGCTATGGGTCGCTGACTGCATTCTCTATTGCTGCATCTTTTGGTCCCTTATTTATTTTAATTTGTAACTATAAATAATCATACATTTTACCATCTTCCAACACCCATTTCTCATTACAAGAATATATAGATGTACATAATAAATTATGAAACTATACTCATTTGACTTGGTAAATTTTTAACTGTTAAATTTTGAGTTACTTTTTCTAATTTAATTATATTATCACATAGGGTTACTACAGCGAAAGTGGCACAGTATACTTCTGAAGCCTAAATCTATTGTCCAGCTCAGAGTATTCACAGCCGTAACTCAATTGTGATACCAGTGTACTTCTCGGGCACTGGGACTTCATACTTTCTGGAGAGAGATTCTACTTCTTCTCTACCACTATCATCACACTAGGAAAACCTTTCGCTACAATAATAACAAATTAGTAAATTTTGTTGTGAGAAAAGTGGGACGTCTTCTTCGACTATTTCATCCTTGAACGTTGTTAGGGTTAAGATTAAAGTTTGGGTTCAGGATTTCTAACCCATAACCCTAATTACTGTGTCTCATAATTCTTTTATAAGGTCCTTTCAAACACAGTATTTCCTGGTTTGTTAGTGATAATTAAGCACAGAAATAGACTATGCTAAATGATTACACGATCACATCCCTTTTACAGTGCAAAATAAACTCAGACATTTAGCCTAGGCATAGGCCTATTGTTTGAGTTTTAAAATAGGCTAAGTGAAAACTTGCTTTAAAATGCAAAGTCCCCATGCCTCAATTATAAGGAAGCCCACTGTAACTGAAAATATTTTTACACGAATTAACTCGATACATTTTTTTTTTTTTATAGTCTTTTTTTGTAGCCTACACGTTTCGCTGGTCTTGTACAGGGTTTTTGAATTTTTAGGCATGTGGGCCTATGCGTGTTTATAGTGATGGTAATTTCCTATTACTCGTACCTTTTTTGCTCCGCAGTGAATATGTGTAGTTATGTGTTCTTTCGTAGTAGCTAGGGTTAGGTTTAGGGTTAACCGTTACTGAAACATAACCGTACAGAAATACCGTATAGAACAGAAATGAATGCAACAACAAGAACAACAGAAATACCTTAATAATTACATTGGCCAACGCAATGATTGTCACCGAATGCTCCACACAGAATATGGGGATTTTAGAGTTATTTCCCTTTAGCAGTGTTTCGCGCATTAGTTTTTTTTCGCGCATTAGCAATGTTTCGTGCTTTAGCATATATGCTTTAGCAGTGTTTCGTGGAAATATTTCGTAGTGTTTTTTTTTGTTTTTTTTCCTTAACCAGCGGCACTTGGGCTTTCAGCCCTTCGGCCCAATGCCATGTTATTGCAAGGCTGGGGAACCTGTGGACTTTCCTTCCAACCCGGTCAGGATCTTCGCTCCTTCCCATCCACAGAGGGTTTATCCGGCCAGGTATTCAAGGTTCAATCCCGGGCGTCAGCATTTGAAGGAGTGTCAACGACCGTAAGTGTGGATTGTAATTAGGAACTGTCGCACTATTTGAGGTGCAAAACGCAGAGACAATTAAACAAAGTAATTTTTTTTTAAGTGATAGACCGCTAACTTGATGGACCATATTATAAACTGATGTACGAAAGTCGGTCCGTCGTATTAGCAGTCTATCCGTTGTTCGTCAGTCAGTCCATCTAGGGTGATTATATCATTCAACGCATATTCACTTTCTTGTCGCGGAAGGGAGGTCACTATCCTGAAAAAGTAGGACATAGCCTACTTATTTTAAATAATGAATGACAATGAAGCTTGTTTATTACACTTCAAACAATAATTTCATGACATCACCTCCCTTCGTACCTATTAAGATGATAAAAATCGTATTTAAAAATGCTTGATTACTTTTTAAATACACATAAACATTGTAACATAAATAACCTCTAACAAAACATGGACATGTCTTGTTTAATGTTTCTGTCAATTCACATTTGGTTTTTTATGCAAACCACAAGATCTTTTATATTAGGACATGCGCCTTTATATAACCGACAAATCATGTGTCCAGGTTGAAGGAAGCACAGCTCGCCAAATTGGAGCAAAATGCTTTATTTTTACATTTTTAAAAATTTTGCACTGAGAGTAGGCTTGTGTAATAAATACATAATGTCATTAATTAATGTTTAATTCAATATTAAAGTTAAAATTATTTGTAATTTACAGTGGACAACAAGATTTTTAATGACTAAACTTCATACCGTCTTATCATTCAAAGTACATTTTTGGATAACAGGTGGCAATAAACAAATAGAGCAAAAATGTGTAAAACTGAGTTAAAATATGATTATAATCTATTACTGATAAACCATCCAACAACATGAAATCTTGCGGGATTGTTGATTCGTTGATTGCTGGATTCTGCGGAAATTCAGTCATTCTAAGTGAAATTCAAAGGGGGAATTTTCGAAATGGCGTCTTTCATATAATTTAGTACTTAGCGAAAAAGCCGGATATTTCAATTTTTTTCTTTTAAACCCGGCCGGACGAAGGGTTTAGGGCATGAAAGCCCGGCAAATCAGGCCATTTCCGGACGTGTGATCACCCTAGTCAATTATAAGGAGACATCAGTCAGTCACTCGGTCCGTCAGTCAATATATGAATCAGTCCTTTAGTAAGTTAGACGTTTAATTTCTCGTCAGCAAAATGGTCTGGTCCATGAGATAAGTAGTGTGGCCTTATCCGACCCAGTTGAGGGAGAAACAATATGGTGATGAAAGAGACCTGAGACGGACTGCCAGCTTTATAGACAGATAGATGTGATTATTGGAGAGCGTATGACGACTTTCTGACCAGGACATGTGCTTTAACTGCGACGGCTGGTAGCGTTCATTATAAAATAATACTTTTGTGTTCTGTGAAATTTCTTTACGAAAAACTGAATAAATGTCAGTTAAATAATCTAAAGCACAAAGCCTGACTGGGATTTTAAAAGTTACGTGACGCACTTTAAGGACAAAAATTTTGGCACTGGAAAAAATTCCGGTGCTTTAAGCTAGAGCAACAGAAACCCATATCATAATAAGAATGGTGGTACATCTCGGCACCCCATCCCCCTCATTTTTTAAAGCGCTCGTAAGTTGTGAAAAGCCCCCTTCCACCCCCCCCCCCCCCCCCCTTTATTTTATTTTTACAAACAAGTATTTTGTTTAAGATTGGCTCTCGGAATGCACGAAACACAGCCAATGCGCGAAACGCTGCTAAAGCACGAATCACTGCTAAAGGTAAATAACTCCAAGGGTATATAGACTGCGGAATATTCGGCGACAATCATTGCGATATTACCGCAGAAAAAAAAAGCAAAACGTCATTAACTCTTATCGGTTTGACAGGCTACTTGCTTGTAAATATATATTGTGTTTACTTATCGCCTTACAACATCGCCTGTGCTGTATTCCTGGGTAATGCCCAAAAACTGGCTGGAAAAAACTCATCATCATGTAGTATGTCCTTTGCAGAACGTCTCTCTCATCACATCCCGCCTGAAAGACTCTCGATCTCTAGCCAGCCTTCCTGCCTCCTCCATTGTCGTATTCAAGGTGTCTTCAATGTCCTGTGTCCACCATCGTCTTGGTCGGCCCCTGACTCGCCTTCCAGGTACCATACCTTCCATCACTGCTCTCTCTAAACCACTATGGCGTGTAATGTGGCCAAAGTATTTTGGAATACTTTCTGGAATAGAAAGAGTTGTGAAATTCACGTGCAATTCTGGATAGTTATAGACAGTGTTGCCACTCTCAATTTTGAAAAAAAAAAAAATCTAGATGATACTGTTACGTGCAGTCTTTGATATCTTGCAATATAATACATTTGTATGCTTGTTATGTTCGCAAATATTTTGTAAACAAAATAGATACTTTTTAGTGCTTAAGGAAAAGTCATTATTGAGTTTCTTCCCTTGAAAGGAGTGTCGTCACTTTCGATCGAACTCCGCGGATGAATCCAGTTTTACTGCGATTTATTCTTTGTTTGAATAGAAATAGATTGTTCTTGCTTCAGAATATCTATGGCCTGAATTTATGTGTATTGTTTGTCTGGGTAGGACGAGTCTGTCTTATATCTGAATATCTTTGCATGTCTAAGTCGAACTATATGGTCTTTTGTCTCTAGAAAGGTCAAAGGGCTGTTCGGCGGATGTGTCGCTAGAGCGGTGTGATTTGGCTTCGCCCTGATGATGGGGCTGTGGTTTTCTATATCGGCTTGTCGCCGGAAAAAGTGATCGATATATGTGTAGGGGAAAGTGATAGACGTTTAGACCTATCATGTATGCTTTACCCCAGTGTTTATTTTGATTGCCAAGGGATGGCAGAATCATATTTCTGATACCAAGGTAACAAAAGCACTTCGTATGAACTCTTGCTAAGTCACCGTTTCTCGATAGACACGATTTGTACGTCTGAGGGAATATTTAACAAGATGAAGACGGCATTTATTTCTAGCAGCACTATATCTTGTATGATGAAGTCAATTGTATCATGATAGAATCTACAGAGTAATGAGAACATTTTATGCATGACTAACTTTGATACAGATTCCAGTTTGTATCCTAAAGTGAGTGATAGCTCACGACAGCAGCCATCTTGTATACACCTATTTAGTGACTATCAAGAAGAGAAAAGGGATGCCCCGTATTATTGCTTGATGAGTCCAGAGATCACTGCTACACATGAACCCATTACTAGTTGTTCAATATGATTATATGGAAAATATGTGCTGAACTTTACTTAAAGGAACCTTCGTTAGACGAGGTTAGGTCTAGAAGCCATCTTGAATATTATTTATAAGCTGACGTGCTCAGTCAGTGAAGTCAAATGATATATATGTATGGGCGATACTGAGTGCTTGTCTACTGACAGTCCATTATGCTATTATTCAACATGAGTGCCCATGTATCATTGCAAGACCATTTATCTACTGTACCATGATGTATTATGCCAACCTGTCATCTGTCCCTGTATCCGTGCTGTCGAGTGTGTACGTCAAATTAAACTGTAGCAAAAGTACACAGCAGTTGACGTCTGTCTTCCAGCAGTAGTTTTATCAACTGGTGGACCAGCTTTCTGGGTTTGACCTCGCAGAAGTTGAGAAGTCAACAGACTACCGATACCAGACCGTTTCCTGTGGCTGATACGACACACTTGCAGTATTAGTTTGCTCTTTGTCAACACTTCGTCACGTGACCTGTCAAGTGAATGCAGTATGTAGGTCAGCGTTGTTGACATTTTTACATTAGACATTACAGAGTTTCACAGAACAGTTGGATCAATTCTTGTCAATATTAACAGGAAGACAGTATTATTGAACTAAGAAGTCCTATTTTCATCGATGGATCTTCTTGTTTTCTATATATGAACTTTAATATTTAAGGCCAGAATTTATTAATTCAATAAAGTGGCAGTTTGTTTATTTTCATAAGAATAACTTTGCCATTACTGTAAAACTGTGCCATTTATGTGATACTGTGCCTTTCTTTCACAACACATTACACACATGATATATGTATCTATGATATGTTACATGTTATTTGTTTGTAGTGTATATTAGTTTATATGTCAGCGGGTTTTGCTTAGGTTGGGCGGTTTCCTCACAACAGAATATCCCACGTCATAGAGGGTCCGTTGTGGGCGTTTTCTTTAGGTGCAATTTCCTTAATTGGAAATTTGCTTGCAACAACTAGTTGCTATTTGTGTTAGCTGTGATGACCTGTAACCATCATTATTTTTGTAATATTTTTCTGTTCTTTAGTTTTGTTTTGATTTGTTTGTAATTTGTTGGTCTACGCTTTTCTATCTTTCAGTTCTATTCACAATTTATATTCATATACTGTGACGTCATTTGTGTTGTTATTCCTTGCAGATTCAGTGATTATTTTCATTGATTTCCCTATTTGATTTATTTGATTTCTGCAAATGTTTTCATATTGTCAGTCTTATTTGTGCTTTATGTATACTGTTGGTTGACATTTGTTTTATATAGGTATATTTCATAAGACACTATTGCTTGTGCACTGCACTTGGATTATGGTATAAACCAGTACTTTATTATTATTACTGGTATACAAGAAATTATACAAGACTTTATAAGGCTTGTGACCCACAGGGGTTTGAAATAGTGTACTGATTAATCAAGTCATTAAGAACTTGTGGTATTATTATTGTTTCAGGTAATTAGTATTATTGTTAGACATCATGTCTACATTAGAATACTTCATTGCACAAGGGAAATCCCTTGATAAGACTGGTCAACAATTAGAAGAATGGGTAGTTGCTCAATATGACAAGACATTAGCAGATGAAGAGAAAAGATTAGCAGCTGAAGAGAAAAAATTAGCAGCTGAAGAGAAAAGATTAGAAAGAGAAGCTGAACAAAAGAAATTGCAGATACAGACTGAAGAAAAAAGATTCCAGATGGAAATGGAAAGAGAAAAAAGAAAAGATGAAGCTGCTGCTGAAGAGAGAAAAGCTGCTGCTGCTGCTGAAGAGAGAAAAGCAATAAGAGAACATGAACACCAAAAAGAACTTTTAGCATTTGAGTTAGAAAAGTTAAAATTAACAAACATAAGTAATGTTAATCAAGCATCTAGTGGTAATGGTAAACCTTCTACTTACAAGGTTAAGGTTCCACCGTTCAATCAGTCCAGTGACGATATTACATTCTGGCTGGATAGATTTGAACGTTCTTGTCGTACTCATAATGTGGATAAATCACAATATGCTAATCAATTAGCAGAAAACTTGAAAGGTGAATCTCTGACTAGGTTATGCCTTGTAGGAGAAGCAGATAAGGATAATTATGATGTCATTAGGGCGGCTTTGATAAAAAAAATACCAGCTAAGTGAGGAAGGCTATCGCCTTTTGTTTAAGACGATGGTGCCTGAGACAGGTGTAGAATTCTCAGAATTCATTGCAAAGGCACGTCTCACAGTTGATCGTTGGATTGAGCTTTCCAAAACAGAAAAAACGTATGAAGGACTTATGGATTTATTGCTCAGAGATAAGATTATGTCATGTGTTAACAAACCATTCCTTGAATTTATACATGAGCGTAAACCCAAATCACTAAAGGAAATGGAAGAATATTGTTCCCAATATGTCACTGCACACCCCGACGTGACTTTTGGCAACACTAAGATTAAGGAGAGTATGCCAGTTGCTTCAGCAACACCATACAATCCCAATTATTCACACAGATTTCAGGGACCTCAAAACAGATTTGATAAAAAAGGTAACCATAATAGTTATCAAAACCAAGGTAACCAATCATTTCAGGGTTCTTCTTCAAAGAACTGGAGACGAGCTGATAGCTCTCGACACAGGGGTGGTCATAATTATAGGAATTTCCGTAGAGGAAGTAATTATAGAAACTATCCGAGGTATCCGTCTTGGAGTCAACAAAATCACAATTACAGAGATACTCATTATAATGAATATGATAATGGTAACCAAGAAAATTATGACTCAAACCCAAATAGGGGTTACAATAGAGGTAACAATAACTACAAAGGTAATAATAACCGAGGTAGATCTCAAAACAGAAGACATAAACCACATTTTCAGGCAAACTCTGCACAGCAAGAGTCTCTTGAAGCCTATAAACAGAGTAAAGATAATAATGATGCTAGTAATATGGCATGTTCCGCTTTTGATTTTGGGAGAGCATCTCAGTGCCCCCAATGCAAAACATTATTTGAGCCAACCACAGTGTCTACTTTAAGCTGTGGCCATCCTCTTCCTGCTCTTCCTGCATCAGTCGCGCATGATGGAAGAGGTTCTCTTGTCCTACATAAGGGTTTAGTACATAACAATCCAGTCTCCGTTCTATTTGATTCTGGATGCACCACAATTGGTGTTAGGCAGTCACTCGTAGATCCTTCCCGTGCCACTGGACAAGTAGTCAAATGTGTAACATTTGGCGGCACATTAGAGAAATACTCTACTGCTATCATTAGGATTGCTACTCCTTTCTTTACAGGAGATGTACACGCATGTCTTCTTCCGAATCCGATCGCTGACCTTATCATCGGTCGCATTCATGGAGTCAAAGAATGCACTCCGCAACAAATTTCCGCGTGGGAAAAGCAAAACATGCAGATTGCTAACGCTGTAGTCACTAGAGCTCAGGCTCTTAATATGCCTCAAACTTCATCTATTGAAGATAATGAAGTGCATAACCAAGATGATCCCTTGGTAATTTCTCGTGACTCGTTTATAAAACAGCAAGAAGATGATCCCACTCTGAAGAAATTCTTCATTCTTGCAACTAAAGGTGATCCGAATAAAGACACAAGTCGTAAATCGTGGATTACAAAGAAGAATGGCGTACTTGTACGTATGGTTCAAGACTCCATTACGTCAAGTCATTCTCAAATCCTGGTTCCCAAGAATTTGAGAGTTAAAATTTTGCAACACGCTCACGACTCTCAGTGTGCTGGACACATGGGTTTTTCCCGTACTAAGTCAAGAGTTCTTGCGGCTTTCTTTTGGCCATTGGTAAACAAGGACATACGGATTTATTGTCGATCTTGTAAAGTATGTCAGGAAGTTAAATCCAAAGGTCCACGCCATGCTGCACCCATTCAGGCGGCAGACATTCCTATTCGGCCGTTTCAAAAAATGGCCATAGACATTATTGGTCCATTTAAGATCAAGTCTGCCAAAGGACATCAGTTTATCTTGACGTGTGTTGATATGTGCACACGTTGGCCAGAGGCTATTCCTCTGAAGAGCATTACTACTGCTGATATTGCAGATGCTCTTTGGCTTATATTTTCTCGTCTGGGTTTCCCCGGAGAGATATTATCAGACCATGGCACCCAACTAATATCAGATACCATGTCTCAAGTAATGTCTACTCTGCAGATAGATAGATCTTTAAGTAGTATCTACCATCCAATGTCTAATGGTATGGTCGAACGCCTTAATAGAACACTTAAAAACTTATTAGGGAAGATAACTGAGGATCATCCTCAAGACTGGGACAGAGTTTTACCTGCGGCCCTCTTCGCTTACAGAGAGGTCCCCAATGAACATACAGGATTTTCTCCCTTTGAACTTGTCTTTGGCGCGCGACCGCGCGGCCCTATGTCGTTGCTTCATGATCTCATAACATCTGACAATATTGACGATGACACAAAGTCATCCTACGAATATGTCAATCGCGTTGAGACAAAAGATTATCGAAGCATGCAAATTAGCAACTTCTTCTTCCGAATTTGCGAAACAGAAGGCAAGGCAATTTGCCAATAAGAAGAGATGCTTACGACAACTTTGTCCTGGTGACAAAGCATTTGTATTACTACCTTGTAGGGAAAACAGACTACTTATTTCTTGGAAAGGTCCGTACGATATAATATCGAAAATTTCCGATGTCGACTATATTGTCGATATTGATGGGAAGCATAAAACCTTCCACATCAATATGCTTACTGAATTCCATGAACGTCCGGATTATTTACAACCCATTTTCCAAGCAACGGACGATTCTCCAGTACAACATGGTCATTACTCATCACTGTCCGTGATACAGGATGAGGAAACGAGTTTTTCAGATGTAAATCTTCCTCTTCCAATGATCCCACTTCATTCTAGTGAATCATGAAAGAACGTTACTGTCTCTCCTGATTTGTCTCTAGGAGAACAGCGACAAGTTTCAACTATGTTGCAAACATTTCAGGATGTACTTACTGACATCCCTGGACAAACTCATGTCATTGAACATGACATTGTTCTAACTGACCATACTCCTATTAGGGTTAGACCTTATCCTATCCCTATACATTTTCAAGCACAGGTCGAGAAAGAGTTGGATGAGATGATAGATTTGGAAATAATCGAACCATCCACCTCTGCATATTCTTCGCCGATGGTTATTGTTCGGAAAAAAGACAATAACATACGTCTTTGCGTTGACTATCGCAAATTGAATCAAGTAACGAAGTTCGATGCTGAACCTATGCCTTTACTGGAAGAGCTACTTACTCGACTTTCCAAATCTCATTTTTTCACTAAACTTGATTTGTCTAAAGGATATTGGCAAGTACCTTTATCTGAACGCGCCAAACCTCTCACGGCTTTTTCAACACCTAGAGGTTTGTTCCAATGGAATTTTATGCCTTTCGGTCTTATGAACGCACCAGCTACATTCGTACGCATGATGCGCCGAATCCTATCGTATCGGTCAGATGTCATTGCATATCTAGACGACATCTGTCTTTTCAGCGATACTTGGGAAGATCACTATTCAGGGTTAAATGAATTGCTGTCTACTTTGCGCGAGCACGACCTGACAGCGAAACCCTCTAAAGCCTATATTGGTTTTAGCGAAATTTCTTTCCTAGGCCACCGAGTTGGTCATGGTTTCCTAAAGACAGAGGACCATAATACTAGTAAGATACTTAACATCTCGATCCCTAAGACTAAAAAACAGGTGAGAAGTCTGTTAGGTCTTATTCAATTTTATGGCAGATTCATTCAGAATCTATCCTCTATCATGGCACCTCTTTCTACACTTCTAAAGAAAGGTTCGCCTAATATGGTCCACTGGTCCCAGGAATGCCAATCCTCTTTGGATAAAATTAAAACATTGTTTTCAACACCACCTATTTTAGTATTACCTACTAAAGATAAGACATTCGTTCTTCGTAGTGACGCTTCATCCACTGGGATTGGAGCGGCACTAATGCAAGAGTACTCTGGAACTCTGCATCCTGTAATGTATATTTCCAGAAAACTTAATGCGGCAGAAAGGAATTATTCGGTTTTAGACCGTGAGCTATTAGCTATGGTTTGGTCGATCCTCAAACTACAGAGATTCCTTCTAGGCGCACATTTCATAGTAGAAACCGACCAAAAAGCTCTTACTGCTATACAGAGTAAGAATTTGAAGAGCTCGAGATCTACTCGATATGCAATTGCTCTTCAACCTTTTCATTTCTCTGTGCGAGCTATTCGTGGATCAGATAATGTGATGGCAGACATTCTGTCAAGATGCCCACATGATTCCACATAACTATTAGGTCTTAGACTTCTTGATAAGTCTAGTTTATAATAGTTCCTTTCTATATAAAGATAGATACACATTTGTAATTTAATAATATAATGATTGTATCACTACTTAGCGGTTCATTGATGTTTATTCACCGCTGTTCTTTAATGATTTTTCTTCATAAATCATAAATTTAAGATATCTAATACGAAATGATGGTATGAATTTTTGTATGCATTGTGTAATTGCCAGAATTGTATTATACTTTGATGACACCTTCCTGGAAAATTTATTCGTAGAGAAACAATTTTTCTCAGATTATGAGATATGTTCTCACCAGTTGCTTCTTAAGTCGACTTAGCCTCATATTAGGCGTTATATTTATTTCTGATATTTTCATCTGCGCA
The DNA here is from genome assembly GCA_024509875.1 of Oreohelix idahoensis. Lineage (NCBI taxonomy): Eukaryota > Metazoa > Mollusca > Gastropoda > Stylommatophora > Oreohelicidae > Oreohelix > Oreohelix idahoensis. Next base: position 1,012,964 of record JAMPIV010019001.1, read on the forward strand.
TTATTCATGCGTTGTGAGCCTATTGTACGTTGCTCCTAGATGTATTTCAAAAAAAAAAATGTTCCATTTTTTTCCCGGGAGGTGTGGTAAGACTGTTACGTGCAGTCTTTGATATCTTGCAATATAATACATTTGTATGCTTGTTATGTTCGCAAATATTTTGTAAACAAAATAGATACTTTTTAGTGCTTAAGGAAAAGTCATTATTGAGTTTCTTCCCTTGAAAGGAGTGTCGTCACTTTCGATCGAACTCCGCGGATGAATCCAGTTTTACTGCGATTTATTCTTTGTTTGAATAGAAATAGATTGTTCTTGCTTCAGAATATCTATGGCCTGAATTTATGTGTATTGTTTGTCTGGGTAGGACGAGTCTGTCTTATATATGAATATCTTTGCATGTCTAAGTCGAACTATATGGTCTTTTGTCTCTAGAAAGGTCAAAGGGCTGTTCGGCGGATGTGTCGCTAGAGCGGTGTGATTTGGCTTCGCCCTGATGATGGGGCTGTGGTTTTCTTTATCGGCTTGTCGCCGGAAAAAGTGATCGATATATGTGTAGGGGAAAGTGATAGACGTTTAGACCTATCCTGTATGCTTTACCCCAGTGTTTATTTTGATTGCCAAGGGATGGCAGAATCATATTTCTGATACCAAGGTAACAAAAGCACTTCGTATGAACTCTTGCTAAGTCACCGTTTCTCGATAGACACGATTTGTACGTCTGAGGGAATATTTAACAAGATGAAGACGGCATTTATTTCTAGCAGCACTATATCTTGTATGATGAAGTCAATTGTATCATGATAGAATCTACAGAGTAATGAGAACATTTTATGCATGACTAACTTTGATACAGATTCCAGTTTGTATCCTAAAGTGAGTGATAGCTCACGACAGCAGCCATCTTGTATACACCTATTTAGTGACTATCAAGAAGAGAAAAGGGATGCCCCGTATTATCGCTTGATGAGTCCAGAGATCACTGCTACACATGAGAACCCATTACTAGTGGTTCAATATGATTATATGGAAAATATGTGCTGAACTTTACTTAAAGGAACCTTCGCTAGACGAGGTTAGGTCTAGAAGGTAAAGGAACCCGTTACACGCCCATTGAGGCATATTGGGAATATGGTGTTAGGCCCATATTATCTTGACCGTCGGCACACTAGGGGTGATGTGGTCGGCATCACGCCGGCCGCCTTAACCTTCCCAGAGTTGCTCTGGTACCCATTTGGGGCTGGGTCGACCCAGGAGCCGTTTGTGGTCTAAAAATATTCCCGCCTCATCTGGGGATCGAACCATAGACCACTGCGCTAGGAAGCCAGTGCACTAACCACTATGCTACCGCGGCTCCTTAGGTCTAGAAGCCATCTTGAATATTATTTATAAGCTGACGTGCTCAGTCAGTGAAGTCAGATGATATATATGTATGGGCGATACTGAGTGCTTGTCTACTGGCAGTCCATTATGCTATTATTCAACATGAGTGCCCATGTATCATTGCAAGACCATTTATCTACTGTACCATGATGTATTATGACAACCTGTCATCTGTCCCTGTATCCGTGCTGTCGAGTGTGTACGTCAAATTAAACTGTAGCAAAAGTACACAGCAGTTGGCGTCGATGACTTCCAGCCATAAATGAGTGAGAGAAAGAACATTATCAACTCTACGAACTCTTGTCATCATTCGCGTATTACACTCTCACTTCATGTCTACACACCACTGCGTAGGTCGAGTTGACATTCCATACTCAAACCACAAGCAACACAACAACACAGCATTTAACTCTGGTGATGTGCTAGTGAGCTTGTATTTAGCAACTGATGAGCAAAAAGAGAGTTTATCAGATACTTTAAAAAAAAAAAAAAAACTACGAAGACCAAGATGTTCAGTTATCATTGTCTCCTCAAAACTTGCACATTTTATGATTTACGAGATTTTTTTTCCCTCATTATTTAATGATGACAAATATCCCGTTCAACCTCTGATGGGTTATAATTAGAATTTATATTGTTTTCAATTACAAATAATGTAATCAACTGCATATATGAGAAAGTGGCATCACTCCTGTCAAATCATTGTAAATAGGACAAATCTCAATTACCAATTATGCTTGTGTATTTAAAAAAAAAAAAAATACTCAAACAAACAAAAACGAGATAAAAATCAAACAGAAACTTCAAACAAGAATAATATTAAGGGGGAGGGGTGTAAAGGCCTGGTTTTACTAGTAGTAGCTGTTGTGCATTTGTGTAGCTTTGTAAACAGGCTTTTCGCTCAGAATGGCAGAGTCCCAAAACCTCTATGCATTTTACCTTAATCTAGGTCGCGAACTAGGTTTTTCAGCGAACGAACTTTCTGACTTCATGTTTACTTCGGTGAGAGAACAGAAAGAAAAGATAAAGAGGAAAAAGACAGGATAGAGACAGAGAGAGCGCACTCCGCGACGAGAAAGCGGCTGAAAGAGAAGAGAGAAGGATGGCCAGAGAGCACGAAATAGCCAAAGCTGAGAAAGAAGTGAAAGACAAGGAAAAGCAAAGGGCCGCAGAGAGAAAAGGAGAGGATATTTCAAAAACAGAAGAAACAGGCAAACATAGCAATTAGATTGAAGGAATTGGGGATCGAAGGGAGAAGAGTAGATTGTAGTTCTAAAAATGGCGGGTCTGGTAGTTCTCAAAGTAGCGATGTAGGAAACACCATTCAGGTGGTGGCACCTAGTGCCATATCTTTCCAATTAGATGTTTACTCTGAGGCTTTTTTTAAACATACAAGCATAATTGTGGTTTGTCCTATTTACAGTGATTTGACAGGTTTGATGCCATTTTCCCATATCGGCAGTTGTACATATTATTTGGAATTGAAAACAATATACAGTCATGCGCCGCATAACGTCCGTTCGGACAACGTCCGACCGCATATACGTCCGTGGTCCCATAAGGTTATAATAGAGTTCAGACATCCCGATTGGAGAACAGGACGAAGCGGACGTAACCGGACATAGCGAAAGCACCAGCTTCCCGCACGCAACACGTGTATCTCATGTCTCTTGTATACACTACAAAGCGATTGCGATGCCAGGAGTATAATGGTACAGTACATATATAACCTATAATGCAGTACATATGTCTTGTTAGTCAAAATAAACGCCTATGTTACTGGCCTATGTATGTACCGGTACTGTACTGTTCTTACTATCCTTATTTTAATGTGAACTTTCGAAAAAACATCGGGGAAAAATACTTAAAAGACAGCATCAAGAAGACCTATCCATGAAGACAACACCACTGAAGCCCACCCTATACCCTGTACCATGGGAGCAGGCCAGCAATGCCCTCCAAATTAATACATCAGTCAGTGGTCTCACAAGTGGATGTGAGTATAATGATCTGCAAAAACGAACTGCTACATTGAGTATGATCCAAGAAAGCTATCCCGATCAATCATGGATACATGCCTATACAGATGGATCAGCAACTAATGCTGTTAGGAATGGAGGTGCCGGTATCGTTATCTCATATCCTGACAACCACTATGAGACTAGGCACATTCCCACTGGTAAATTCTGTTCCAACTATACAGCTGAGGTTCAAGCTCTAGAGCAAGCTGCAAATATGATTTATAACACCAACTCTGACTGCCACCAGGTAGTCATCCTCACAGATGCACTGTCTGTCCTGCAAGCTCCCAAGGGTGGTAAACTCCCGCATCTGAGAAATGAACTAAACAAGGTAGCTGCCAAAAAGAGAACCATACTTCAGTGGGTACCATCTCATTGTGGTGTACCCGGAAATGAAAAGGCAGATAAACTTGCAAAAAAGGGAGGAGAATGTGAACAAGAAGATAATGAAGTCACATACTTTGAGAAAAAGAGAGCTATCCAGACTATCAGAAGAGAACAGAACCAACCCAAAGACGACTATCACACTCTCGACCGGCAGGGACAGATAACTATTTTTCGCCTCAGGACAGAGCATAACAAACTGAATAAACACATGCACAAGCTACGATTGTCTGCTTCACCACTGTGCACATGTGGATTAAACGAACAAACTGCTGAGCATGTTCTACAGGATTGTCCTCTGTATGACCAGTTAAGAAAGATATACTGGCCCAATGACTCAACACTAAACTCAAAGCTATATGGAGCTAAAGAGGAACTTCAAACAACAGTCGAATTCATCATGAGAACTCGTCTGACAGTGTAAACATCAAAGATGCGATCGCAAGAAGAAGAAGAAGAAAATACATTACCGTGAAGTGCATCAAGGCTCCCAAAACGCAGCAAAACATGTTCTAGTGATAGCAGCAGCAAGAGACAAAGAAAAAGTATCGATTTGGAAGTGAAACAAAAGGTAATTAAACATCACGAAGGTGGAAAACCAGTGAATGCTATAGCTCATTATTTGGGCATGTCGCACTCGATCCTTAAGAACAAAGAAAAAATTCTCCAAGCTGTTAAAGAATCGGCTCCACTGAAAGCTACAAAGCTTACGAAAATGCTAGAGGGACCTATATCAAATATGAAAAAAATTGCTAATGACCTGGATTGAGGACCAAACACAGAAGCGAATCCCTCTCAGCACGTTGACGATCACTGCTGAGGCATGAAGCTTGTTCGAAATGCTTAAAGAAAAAGCAGGACCAAACTACAATATCGAGTTTAGTGCTAGTTCTGAGTGGTTCAAGCGCTTCAAACAACGTTTTTCGCTGCATATTGCGAAAGTGAGTGGTGAGTCTGTGAGTGCTGATGCTAAGACAGCAGCAGATTTTGTAGAAACCCTAGATAAACTAATTGTAGAGGGAGGTTATGTGCCCCAGCAAATTTTTAATATGGACATTTCGTCCATATTCTGGAAACGTATGCCTGAAAGGACCTTCATCCATAAGGAGGCCAAGTCAATGCCAGGCTTTGGGACCTCAAGACGCAGCAATAGAGACCGCAGTCAGCGACTCATAGCTTGACTGCCTGCGTCAGGACCAGCGAACCAGAGCTGGTCAAGACCGTGCTCCACCTCCACGTGGTGGTCCTGGAAACAGTCTGCAGCAGTGCAGGCTGGCTGAGCGAGCACGGATCGCAATGGGAAGGCAAACAGGGTCCTAAAAATGCCGTGCAGAAGTCGGATGTGTCGACCGAAAGGTGCAGATATCACAGCTTAGGCGTAAACAGACACAACGCAACCACCGTCCCTTTCAGGGCGAACGAAGAAGAAGAAGAAAAAGAATGCCAGGCTTTAAGGCTTTTAAAGACAGAACATTAGCTGAAATACAGTACTGTATGTGTACAGTATCTTGGCTGTTTAGTCAATACAGGTACACTACAGTATCCCATTTAACTTTCCAAAGTATAAAGTATGGTGTTCGCACAACGTCCAAATCACATAACGTCCTATTTCACAGAACGTATCGGGGACGTTAAGCGGCGCATGACTGTATATCCTAATTATAACCCATCAGAGGTTAAACGGGATATTTTTCATCATTAAATAAAAAAAACAAACACACACACATACATACATATATATATACATATATATATATATATATATTTTTATTTTTTTTTAAATCAGAAAAGTAATTTAAATCAGTTAGAGGTTACCACAATTATTATTTATTTCAGCTGTGATCATGTTATAATATAAGTCGTCCACGAGGTAGTTGTCTACTGCTGCCGATAGAAGTAGACTTTGAGGAATGAGGTCATAAATTCTATTTTGTTCAGAAATCGTTTATGAAAGAAGCGATCCACACTTGTATTTTTGTGCGATGTCTCATTCCTTTAACCCCCCCCCCCCACCCCCCGCCCCCTCTCCCTCGTAGAATCACACTTGGTCACACAATTTTGGTCCCCATGTGATAAAATAACCTCAGTGTCGCATTTTCTTGTGCCATCCTAAAATTCAATGTGCTCTTCAATTGATTCTTTTCTCACCTCCGACAATATTTTGTATTTTCGATTCGTTGTTTACACTCCCTTCCTTCAATTCTTGTCATGTCGGAACTTCATCGACCATCCTTGCTGATTATTGTAGTCAGTAACTTTCATTTGAATCCATATTGACACCTGGATCTGTGGAGTGAAATGATATTTACGTATGAGTAGTAACACATTTTTGAGCTCCCTGTCACGGATTGCCTCCCCTGTTCTCTGAAGTAGTGGTCCAACAGTGGCCAAAACTCATGAGTATCTAATATGGGCCTTCTGTAGCAAGTGTAATTTGCTGGGGAGGTTAAGATGGTGTTCCTAAAAGAAAGAATGCTGTGTCTGTGTTAACCGTGTGAGGTCAAGCACATGTAGGCCCCTGACTCTAAAAGATGATGGTGATGTATTTGCAGGGAGCCTAACGCTACCTCCCTAGATCTCACACGGTCTATATTTTGGCTCTAGTGTCTGCTGTATGATGTGCCTAATGTATAGGGGAGAAATGAAAATGATGGTACATCAACAATACACTTTAACTCTTACTTACTTACTTAGTCGTTCCCCTTCTACCGTGAGGTGTAGAGGTTTGGAAGAGAGAGCGCCAGACCATTCTATCAGCTGTCTTCTTCCTGGCCTGGTTCCATTCTAGTCCTTGGTCCTTCAAAGATTGTCTAATGTTGTCCTCCCAGCGGACTCTGGGTCGTCCTGGAGGTCTGGATCCCTGGCTCTTTGTTTCCCATGCTTGTCGTGGTAGCCGATCTTCTCCCATTCTGCAGACAGGGCCAAACCATCTTAGTTGGGACTGTTCTATTTGGGTCTGCAGCGGGTGGGATTTTAGGCCTTGACGGATCGTCTGGTTGCGGACCATGTCTCTTCTTGTTATTTCAACCCTTTTCCTCAGATACCTCATTTCTGAGGTTTGGAAATTTTAACTCCCTATAAGTAAATAAATAAGGCAGTGGTTAAAGTTTTCTTTAAAATGGAATATTTTTTCTTTTTACAATTTAATCTGCCTGTCCCGCCATCTCTTTTGGACAGGTCTTTGTAAATGAGGAAAAGATAATTTACATATAATGATTAACTAAAATGTTTGGACAATTTGTCCGATAAGTATAATGTCACTCTATATTTTCTGTTGGGGTATTCACAGATTACAACTTTATTAGTATCAGTGGTAGTCATTTGTTAGGAGGGGCTGTAGTTTCATCATGCCCCCTATAAGTCTGGTTATACTTTGGAAATACACTTTCTGTATAAATGAAGTGTCAGATATCCCCAGATGCTAACACATCACCTGGGATTCTTGAAATGATGAAAATACTTCAGTATGTCGCTGCAGAAACTCTAAATCGATCAGCCTCCACAAGCTCCCTCAGGTTACACTTTTGTAAGGAGACTTTCTGCTGATTATTCACTCATCAGGTTTCCTGTTACCGGCTGGCAACATGAAATAAAACCTCTGCAATTAAAAAGACACCCTGGCTTTTTCATATCTGATCACACTTATTTTTCCCTATGTATACATGATGGCATATACAAGTGCACCAGCCCCTAATTTCATATGACTCACACTTTTCTGTGACACCACCTCAGGTCCCTATGGCAGATACGCCACTGTACTTTTACATAGTTTGCCTCAATGCAATAACGTGGAGTAACCACATCTCCTTTGGTATGATGTTCTTTTTTTCTTCTATTATAACTATAATAAGGAGCTTTCATTGCATTGGGAAATATATGGAGATCAAGAGAAATAGGATCCAACACGAAAATAAGAATCTTCAACTCAAATGTGAAGTCAGTCCTATTGTATGGCTCAGAGACATGGAGAACAACAAAGACAACAACCAAAAAGCTACAGACTTTCATAAATGGGTGCTTGCGTAGAATAGAGGGATTAAAATGGTATGACAAGGTTACCAACGTGGAACTGATGACAAGAACTAGACAAGTGCCAGTTGAACAAGAAATGAGAAGAAGACGATGGCGATGGATAGGACACACACTGAGGAAGCCTGTTGATAGCATTACAACACAGTCCTTGTTCTGGAACCCCCAGGGCAAGAGAGGCAGAGGAAGACCAAGAAGTACATGGAGAAGAGAGTTGGAAACAGAGGTGAAAGTGATGAGGAGAACATGGAAAGAACTTGAGATGATGGCACGTGACAGGAGGACTTGGCATGTGTTTGTTGAAGGCCTATGCTCCTTTGGGAGTGGAGGGTTATGAATGAATGAATAACTATAATACGCTCTAGGCATGTTGAAGAGTGTTCATAGAACACATGAGGCTTACTAATATCTTCTTATACAATAATATTCAAAACAAAATCATCACAATATGCAATAGTCAGATACAGTTCAATGTGAGGACTCAATAATGTCTGCTCCCGGCATGTCCTTCACTTTCCCCAATGGCAGTATCTAACTTTTTCTGTTTTATCAAGCATATTAATACATAAAGCATTCTTACCACGATTTCAAAGAAATATGTCACAAATAACGCTGACTGGCTAAGAATGGCCTCAGTTTTTCTCTGCCCTGCCCAGACTGTGAATTAAGTATTTAATTTTACAAATTAACACAGCTGATCTCAGCGTATTTGATAGAAAAATGTGTTGTCAACTGGCGACGAGCATTGAAAGCCTTCTGCTAATATTTATTAGTACTGGCCAATGGAAAGCTTGCAACTACCAGAATTCAAATGTAGTTTTGAAAAAACCAAAACAAAATTTCAAACAACCATGTGTCTCGTAGTCCATTGGCCAGCCTGCTTTAGTTATAATAATAAATTCTTTAAGCACCAAACACGGCGCATAAGGCAGAAACCAGTGCTCTCCAGGTTGTTCGTTGTGACGCCACTCCTCTTAGCTCTTGCACATTATTTAGGCCCAACGTTCTTCCTTCTCTTATTATTGTTCTTCTGAGTGTTTCTTTTGGTCTTCCTTTTTTCCTCTTACCCTCAGGAACCCAAGTGAGCGCCTGTAGTGGTATTCTGTTGTTTTGCATTCGTAGGACATGACCGATATATGACCATCGTCTTTTCCTTATATAGTCGGAGACATATTTCTGCCTAGAGTCTTCTCTTATTTGTCGATTAGTCTTGAATTCTTTCCAATTCTTTCATGAGTTTTCTAAGACATTTGTTCTCGAATGTATTCAGCTTGTTTTCCAATGATTTTGTTATTTTCCAACTCTCACAGCCGTATGTTAACACTGAGATAACATTTGAATTAAACAGACGAAGCTTGGTATGTATATTCAATGATCGTAATTTCCAAATGTTAGATAATCTATTGAAGGCGCTAGCTGCCAAAGCAATTCTAGTATGGATTTCTCTTGTTATGTCACCATCCTGAGTCATTTTACTGCCTAAATAATTGAAACTTTCAACTTTCTGTAGTTTTTCCCCGTTCAAGATGATATCAAAGGTCTCGTTAGAAAAGTTCATAGCTTTAGTTTTAGAGGCATTTATTTGGAGACCTATTTTAACCGAGAGATGACACAAATTACACTGACAAACAACATTTTTCTTTCTTATATAAGAATAAGTGTTCTTAGGTCAGTTTCTTGCGCTGATTTCAAATTTGAAATCCGTTTATCTCTATCACATCGGGTTCTTAAGATATTTGTGAATAAATATATTTTTGGGAAACCGTTATTTGCTCCATTTCATTTTTACTATATAACTTATTAAAAATTAATAAAATGCAAAATAATTCTACTTTGTATACTACTAAAAGATGCATGACATATGTTACGCTATTTTTCAAATAGTTACTGTATTTTGAAATAATTCTGAGCGAAATATGGCTTCTAGAAGTTGTAGAAATTTGGCTGATCTGTTCTGTTACGTGTGCGGATATTTTACCGATCGTGTTCACCAGAAAAAACTTTACACCATTACTAAAGAAAGCATATGAACTTTATTTCGATTCGAAAGTTGATGATGCAAATAAATCTTGGAAGCCAAATGCAGTTTGTTCGACTTGTGCAAATACATTGGTAGGTTGGTTACGAAAATCGCCGAAGCATAAGTCGATGCCTTTTGGAGTGCCAGTAATATGGCGTAAACTGACAAATCACACTACTAATTGTTACTTCTGCTTGACAAATATCCATGGTTTCACTTTTAAAACTAGAAAGTCTGTGGTTTATCCAAATATTGAATCGGTTTCGAAACCAGTGCCTCATGATCCAAACACGTGTCCGATCCCAGTTCCACCAGAACAATATCCGTTGGACGTGAATGAACCATCAGAAAGTGATAGTTTACCTGCTTTAGAAACTAATTCTGACTCGGATTATATACCGGTTTATGATGGTGTTCACTTAATTAACCATTCAGAACTTTCAGATCTAATACGTGATCTCGCTCTTACCAAAGGACAAACGGAATTACTCGGTTCGCAACTCAAAGAATGGAATCTTTTAGCGCCCAATACTCCGATATCTAAATTTCGTCATAGACACAGAGAACTTGTTCAATACTTTGAGATGGATGATGACATTTGCTATTGCAAAGATGTAAACGGTCTAATGGTGCGCCTCGGTCATGAGCACATAGTCAACGAATGGCGACTTTTCATCGACTCTTCCAAGACTAGTCTAAAAGCCGTGTTATTGCATAACGGAAATTTATTTTCATCAATTCCAGTCGCCTACTCTGTTCATATGAAAGAAACTTATGACAATATGGCTATACTTTTGGCAAAAATAAAGCACAATGACTACCAATGGCAGATTTGTGGAGACCTAAAGATCATTGCAATTCTCACGGGCATGCAGACTGGGTATACTAAATTTTGTTGCTTCCTATGTGAATGGGACAGCCGCAACAGACAGGAACATTATGCAAGAAAGGTGTGGCCTATCAGGGATCGTATGCAGCTCGGGCATAAAAATGTAATACACGAGCCATTAGTTAACAAAGACAGCATCATTTTACCACCGTTACATATAAAGTTGGGGCTCATGAAGAATTTCGTAAAAGCGTTAGATAAAAAGAGCAAAGCTTTCACTTATCTTCGAGAAAAGTTTCAGCAAGTTAGCGATGCAAAGATAAAGGAAGGTATCTTTGTAGGACCTCAGATTAGGAAAGTTATTGCAGACAAACAATTCGAGAACTTGTTACATGGTAGTGAACTTCGCGCATGGATGGCATTCAAATCGATCGTCGATAACTTTCTGGGAAATCACAAATCTGTCGACTATGTGCATATTGTTAAGCAGTGCATAGATGCATACAGAATTATGGGCTGTAACATGTCCTCAAAATCCATTTCCTCGATTCGCATCTTGACTTTTTCCCTGACAACCTTGGCGAAGTCAGCGATGAACATGGAGAACGATTCCATCAAGATATCGCCGTAATGGAGTCACGTTATCAAGGACGGTGGAGTGTGACCATGCTTGCCGATTATTGTTGGATGCTTCATCGCGATGTACCACATGCCATTCACCGACGAAAGTCGACTGCAAAGAAATTCAAGCCTACATAACTGTTATACTTCTTGTACAAATGATGTTGTAATACTGTATGCGTTGTTAAAAAACTTCAATTGCGTATTTCTAGAGATCCCGACCTGATAGAAAAAAACGGTTTGCAGATTTAAAAACAGCGCATTAAAATTGACCAGAAAAACATAGAAATGTTAGAGAAAGAAAAAAAAATTTTTTTTTTGTTAGCCAGTGTTATTTACTGCTTCTTGGGATTGTCTGGGTGTTGAACTTAAGAATGCTACATCATCTGCGAAATCCAGGTCCCCCAGGAATTTTCCATTTGTCCGTTTTATACCTAATTGTTCATTGTGGGTATAGTTTCTCATAACCCAATCAATAGCTATTCCAAAAAGTAGTGGTGACATAATACAGCCTTGTTTCACCCCTGTTTCTACTGTAAACCATTCTGTATTCCCTTTATTTGTTCTAACACAACATCTTGCATTGTCATATAGCGCTTTGATTATATTCACATATTTTGTTGGAAAACCATAGATTGTAAGTATCTTCCACAATGATGGGCGGTGTCGACTATCAAAGGCTTTTTGAAAATCGACGAAGGTGATAATAAGTGGCGATTGCCTTTCCACTGATTCTTCTATAATTGTTCTTAGTGTGAATATTTGATCAATACATGATCGTTTCGGCCTGAAACCCGCTTGTTCTTCTCTGATCTTTTCGTCAGCATGCAATTTGAGTCTTTTTAACATCATGCAACATAATAATTTTCCAGGTACTGATAATAGAGATATACCACGCCAGTTATTACAGTCTGATAGATCACCTTTCTTCGGTAACTTTACAATAATACTGTCTTTCCATTGTTGTGGGGGTTGTTCTTCTCTCCATACTTCATTTATAATATCTAAAATTCTCAAGAGGTTATTGTCATTAACTGCTTTAATCATTTCCCCTGAAATTTCGTCAACTCCAGCAGCTTTAAAATTTTTTAATCTTTTAACGACTTGTTTGATCTCGTCCAGCGTGAATTCATCGCAAGTTATTGGCAAGGTGGTTGTGGGTGTTTCATTATTAAAATCAGGTGTTACTGTTGGTGGTGGTCTGTTTTGCACCTCCATGAAGTGCTCAGCCCATCTCTTCATTTGTTCTTTTTCTGTTGGTATTGAATTCTCTAATTTACCTTTAACAGGTGTTTCCATAGCAGTAGGATGGTGACATAGTTGTTTTGTAATTTGATAAAGGCACCTACTATTACCAGTTCTTACAGCATTTTCAGCTTCTACGGCCAGTTCATTGATGAAATGTCTTTTATCTCTTCTAGTTTTTGTCTTCACTTCTTTATTTAACAAGTTATAAGTTAGTTTGCAAGATTCAACTGCATTATGTGTACTTGCCGCTAGTAGTTTAAGTTTTGCTGTTTTCCTTTCTTGTATTTTATCCCAAGTATCTTCTCTCATCCATTTTTTTCTTTTTATGTACTATGTATCCGGTGGTCGCTACTGCTGCTTCTGTCATTGCTGTTCTCAGTTGTTCCCATTTAGTATCGATTGTCTTGGTGGTGATATCGTTGTCAATTTTGCCTAAAGCATCGAAATAGTTGTTCATTTTGACATTATATTCCTCCTTTATATCACTTGATTGCAGTCTGTGTACATCTATTCTTCTATTTTTATTCTGTTGGTATAACTTCTTCAGTTTAATTCTCAGTTTAGCTATGCAGAGGTTATGATCGCTTCCGATCTCTGCACCTCTGTATGCTCTGACGTCTTGAACTGATGAGCGAAATTTTGCGCTTATGCAGAAGTGATCTATCTGGTTCTTAGTTCTGCCATCAAGTGAATTCCATGTTATCTTGTGGATATTCTTATGTGGAAAGATGGTGTCTGCCACAACGAGGTTTGATATTTCACAAAGTTCTAGAAGTCTTTCGCCATTTTGATTCATACAGCCTATGCCATGAGTACCGAGATATCTTTGTACTCCATCGTTGTTGTCACCTACTTTGGCGTTAAAATCGCCCATGACTGCTATTATGTCATGCTTGGGTATTGTGTTGATGGTACTTAGAAGTGCTTCATAGAAGTCATCTTTTGTGGTATTACTACCAGAGTATATAATTTGCTTTTTTTCTTCTGAAATATATTTTATGCCAATACAAAAAATGTTTCGTTTTTGTTAACCTTTTCCTACCTTCCCCCTTTTCTCCTATACCACGCTTTCAAATCTGCGTCCCCAAATGTTACAAAAAAAAAAAAAAAAGCAAGGACGACCGTGCGTTTGTCAGTCTGTATTTGAATATGTGGTTTTATGACAATATTTTGGCTGTTAGTTGGACTATAGAGTAAATGAAAACATATTATTTGTCAGGAGACACTTTGGCATCCGAATATATAAGTTTTATGGTCAGTTTCATTATAGTTTAGATTTTCAGTTTTTGTCACTGTAAATCGTCCATTACAATTTTTACCCAAGTCGGCCATCTTCCCCCCTCATTCAAATACCAACTTGTTTGTGTGACGTCACAAATACACTACGCGTCGAGAATTTAAACTGTCTGTGTGGTTATATCGGCTGGCTTTGCCCACAGTGTGTATATAGTATTAGTCCCGCGAGCAGAGCGAAGAGAGTTTTTTTCAAAACGTGGGTAGTGTTTTGCGTTAATTATTACAATCGTGTAGTACTTACTACTGGAAAAAGTCCGAAATCTTACAATCAAAGCGTTAAAGTTAATGTATTACGTTAATTCAGACAGCAGTTTGGCTTCACACTTGTGGCAGAACGTTAATTATAAGCCTTGCCGCAGTCTCTAGCAAATCGGGCAAAATGTTAAAAATGTTTATTTGTACGTCTTCGAAACCGAAACTAAAGCGTGTTAGATTTTACAGCGGTATCGTTTTATAGGCTTTTCCACTGCACTAAAAGCAGCGGCCGGCTGGCGTTGGAGACGCTTATAGTCAGACACATACGGGCTGGGTTATTTATTTATTATTATAGGACTAAAATCTTACTGAATTAAGCGATTATCGCACAGATTTCGCTACACACCTCCCTTCCTAAAACATGCATCTACTGCAGGTTACAATCTGTGAGATAACTTAGCGCAAATGAAGTCCTACATTTCTTTTTTCTGATTTTCATCACAAGGATGTCTACTCAAAAAATCTGCACCGACGTTCTGAGGGCCGGGAATATATTCAATCAGAAATGAATATGGCTGTAATAGTAATGACCATCTTAGTAATCTGGCATTTTCATGCTTTGCTTGTAATAGAAATACTAGAGGTAAATGATCTGTTTGGACCACAAATGTCCTGCCATATAGATAAATTTGAAATTTTCTTATAGCCCATATCAAAACTAGACATTCCTTTTCACTTGTTGAATGATTTTTTTTTCCGCTTTGTTCAACTTGCGGCTTGCATAAGCGACTGGGTTCAATTCCCCATCTTGTGAGGAGGACCTTTGCAACAATGTAGCACCCAGGCCTACATTGCTTGCATCACTTCTTACGACAAATTCTTTACTCAAGTCAGGCAATTGCAACACTGGCCTGTTGTGAATTTTTCTTTTAACTCCTGGTAAGCCAATTCACACCGTGCTGACCAATTAATTGTATCAGGTTGACCGTTGCGAGTTAAATCCGTCAGAGGAGCACATATAGAGTTAAAATGTTTAATGTACTTTTGGTAAAAACCACACAACGACACAAAAGATCGCACATCTTTCTTTGTTTGTGGCCTCGGTGCTCTTTTCAATTTTTCCAGATTCTTGGGGTCAGGGGGTCATGCTATCCTGATGTACGGTATGTCCCAAGAATTCCAACTCTTTACACCCAATACAACATTATGTTGGTCTAGCAGTCAAGTTAGCCTCTCTGAGTCTATCAAACAGCATATTCAAAGAGTTAACATGTTCCTCAAAAGTTTCAGTAGCAATAAGTATATCATCCATGAAATTTGAGATACATGGATTTTTCAGGGGATCCAACAATTTTCGCATCATCCTAGAAAACACAATCGGGGCATTTTTCAATCCAAACGGTAGCATGTTGAATTCATAATTACCTTCCGAGGTGCTAAATGCTAAGTAAGGTCGAACCTCAGGCTTTACTGGAATTTGATAATAGCCTTTGCTAAGATCCACCTTGGAAAAATATTTTGCCTTGTTCAGCCTGGCAAAAAGTTGAGTAGTATCAGGTAATGGATCCACCTGATCTTCTGTGACAGCATTCAGTTTCCTGTAATCGATGCACAGTCTATGTTCTCCCGATGGTTTCCGCAACAAAACCACACAGGAACTATAAGGAGACTCACTGTGAGAAATAATCCCTTCTTGTAACAAATAATCTATCTCCTCTTTCAAAGCTTTTTCCTTAGCAAACGGAATAGAATAAGGTCTCATACAGATGGGTGTTGGGTCTAGTAGTTTCATATCATATTCCAACAAATTTGTGTGCCCCGGCTTATACGTTAACACGTCTGTATGTTTCTCCAGGACCTTTTGAATCTTCTCCCTCTGTCCTTTTGTCAGGTGATTACTGATTTTCTTACTTACTTACTTACTTACTTAGTCGTTCCCCTTCTACCGTGAGGTGTAGAGGTTTGGAAGAGAGAGCGCCAGACCATTCTATCGGCTGTCTTCTTCCTGGCCTGGTTCCATTCTAGTCCTCGGTCCTTCAAAGATTGTCTAATGTTGTCCTCCCAGCGGACTCTGGGTCGTCCTGGAGGTCTGGATCCCTGGCTCTTTGTTTCCCATGCTTGTCGTGGTAGCCGATCTTCTCCCATTCTGCAGACATGGCCAAACCATCTTAGTTGGGACTGTTCTATTTGGGTCTGCAGCGGATGGGATTTTAGGCCTTGACGGATCGTTTGGTTGCGGACCATGTCCCTTCTTGTTACTTCAACCACTTTCCTCAGATACCTCATTTCTGAGGTTTGGATCTGGCTTTTGTGGGTTGTAGTCATTGCCTACGACTCGCATCCATACGTCAAGACTGGGACACAGGTGGAGCGGCATACAGCCACCCTCGCCTTCCTACCAACCTCTTTCTTGCTGAGGAATCCTCGATTTATGGCCTGAAAAATACTCCCAGCCGCTGCCCCCCGAGTGGCCAACTCTTCCCCGACGCCCCCCCCCCCCTCGGTCTATAATAGCTCCGAGATATTTAAAGTGGTCGACCTGCTCCAGGAGATTACTGATTTTCACCTGTGCAAACGTTTCACTGGGTTTCAGTGGATATTCAAATGAGGTGAGAGGATCATTTTTCATTTCGGTGGCGATAGACAAGGCCATTAAGTGTGTTCCTTCCTGGATTTGTCTATCCAGATATTTCTTCAAAAGGTTCACATGATAGACTTTTTCCTTTCCCTTCTTGTCTATCTTATAATTTGTTCTGGATACCTTTTCCAAAACTATATATGGAGCTTGCCATCCGATTTGAAGTTTATTGCTGCTGCCTGGTAATAGAAGTAGCACCTTCTCCCCTACAGCAAGCTCCCTATCCTTCGCTTTTTTGTTATAATAAGCAGCATGCTTTTTCCTGGCTTGTCTCAAATTATCATTTGCCAGTTTCCAACTAGTTTTTAAACGAGTGGTCAGTTCGTTTACATATTGATATGATGAGGTACTAGTCTCTTCTGCCTTCTCATCTGTCCACGTCCTTAACAATGCTTCTAGTGGACCTTTTATTGGCCTCCCAAATAACAGGGTTGCGGGTGCCATCCCGGTTGAATTATGTGGAACTTCCCGATACGCAAACAAGGCAGCGGGCAAGTATTGGTCCCACGTATCAGGTTTCTCATGTGCCAGCTTTCTGAGGATAGAAATGAGAGTCCCATTGAACCTCTCTACCTGGCCGTTCCCTTGGGGGTGATACGGACTACAATGAAAGTGCTTGGCTTGAAATAACCTAAAAACCTCTTCTGTTAGTTTCCCCTTGAACTGTGAGCCGTTATCAGTCAAGATTTGATGCGGGAATCCTAACCTCGTGAATATAGTAAGTAAAGCCTCTGCCACATGTTTCGAATCGATTGACGACAGGGCTACCACCTCTCCCCACATAGAACAAGTGTCCACCAGAGTAAGGATGTAACTATTCCTCCTCTTGGTCCGAGTAAGAGGTCCCACAATATCCACGGCTAACAATTTGTTTTTCATATAATAATCTCCCTTGCTTAAAGGTGTGTGGCATTTAGGTAATTTTTTAAAGCAAGGCTTGAGTGACCTATCCTCAGCCTGTGCCTTCCTCATCTCCTCTGGATGAGTATTTATAGATTCATCTTCTTCCTTCTTGGACTGTGATCTGGTCTGCACTGCTGCCATGACCACAGGTCTCTTGGGATTCCCGAAGAAGACATAACGACACCCCAATATCAGAGGGTAGATGGGTGCGTCTATCACTGCTGCTCTGATTACTCCTTCCACATAGCGAGTTTTCACTGTTATCCTTGCAATGGGAAGTGTCATGATTGGTAGGTCCTTGGTCGCCCCTTGTATCTCCACTGTTTCTGTGGTATACTGATCTGGGTTCACCAAGTGCGAACTCACAACAGAATCAAAATCTAAACCTGTATCATAAAGGCACCTAATGGTGACCCCATTACAGACTACATCCTCACACACTGGGGGGGTGATAAGGTTCCTGCTGTCCAATAGGTTTGTCCTTTTCTCCCTTGTTCCCCATCTTCATAGCAGCACAGGAAGGAGGTTTTCTGTTACAAACTTTGGTGTCATGACCCTCTCTCTTACAATATCTACAATATAATCTACCTTGATGAAAAAGTTTTCTTTCATCATACTTTATGTCATTGAAATGTGAGGTTTTATTTTTATAATCATTTCGAGGCCTATCAAAGTTTTGCTTACCTCTGTTATCAAATTTATTATAGTTTTGTGGAGCCTTATAATGATCCACTTGTTTCTTTTTGGCGCCAGCTACCTCTGCCTGGGCTGCCTGATACCTCTCAGCGACATTAATTAAATCACCCAGCCTCTCCGCGCCCTGTTCCATGAGAAACTTTCTCATGTCTGGAGCCATGGACTCTCTCAACTGTTCTATGAGTATCATCTCTTTGAGATCTTGGGTTTTCCCCAAAGTAGCCCATTTCTCCAAATACGTTTCTAACTGGGCGGAGAACTGGTGATAGGTCTCACCTGACAGTAGCATGGCATTTCTAAAATAATTTCTATAAAACTCTCCGTTCTTTTCGTATCTTAACAAAAGAGCCTGCTTCAACATGTCATAATTGTCTTGGTCATCCCTGCTCATTTTGGAAAAAACTTCATAAGCTGTTCCCCGAAGACCTTGAGACAACTTTACGCCCCATCTTTCTCTTTCTAACCCATAAGTAGTGGCTAATACTTCATATCTGCTCAGATATGACTCAATGTCATCATCTTTTTCTACAAAATAATCTAGGGGGAACCCCATGGCTGAATTGGAGGCCCCCTGACTAGCAGTAGCATCAGAGATAGAGGGGCTGTGACCATTGTGCGGAGCAGGGCCTTACAACTCTAACTCCCTTAGTCGCAACTCATGCTCCCTATGTAATCTTTTATCTTCTGCTTCCCTCTCGGCAGTCAATCTCTTTTCTTCTTTTTCTGCCTCCCTTTGCAGTCGTTTTTCTTCTGCTTCCCTTTGCAGTCGTTTTTCTTCTGCCTCTAATTTTCTCTCCTCAAATTGGAGCCTCTTGATCTCAGCCTCTCTATCAGCCTCTAAGGTCCTGGCCTCCTTGTCAGCCTCAATTTGCAACCTTTTATTTTCTCTAGCCTCTTCTAACTGTATTTTCCTTTCCTCAGCTAACCTATGTTCTTCCCTAGCAATGAACTTATCAAATTCTGAGGTGACATAGTCAATCAAGACTTGACCCTCCATATTCATTTCTCTGGCAGTCTGCACAGCAGCAGAGCGAAACTTGGCCAAATCCGCCATCTGATAAATACAACAATGTTCTAACTTAATTTCTAAATAAGTACCAATTTAATTAAATAATTCCAGGTTCTGACACTTCATTAAATTCCCAAATCTTGGGCAATAGTGACGGTGTACTCTCCATAGAAAAAAAAAAAAAAGCGAGTTGCATGATACTGTGGTTTCCGGTGCGCCTTCTGGCCCAGTATCTACGACTTTAGCACCTGTTCAACGGGAGAGTGGGCTCATCCCTAATCTGTTTATGTTCCCAGTAGTAGACTATTCGCAAGCAGCCTGGGGGTGTCACTGCTCTGCGCGGACCTTGTTTACCGAGGCGGCGTCCGAGCTCGTATGGTGAAAATATGGTTGCGTTATCTTCAAAATAGCCCTGTTTTTCCCGTGGCTTTTCTGCCATCCTGCAACTTTGAGTTAGGGAGTTCTGAGCTCCAGTCTCTTTCCCAGGCATTTTATCCTGGCCTGGCACGCATACAGAGGACCCCACTTCTGGTTCTAAGTTAGCAGTTGGGGATAGGTGGGGTAGCACACTGTGCATTCCCCGTCATCCAGGGGGCTCTCCAACTATGCAGAGCTTGCACAATGCTGTGCTCTGGTTCTGGGCTCTCCCAAGGAATCCTCACGTCCTGCACAGAGCCACTTCCCGATACCCACCACCTGCCAACCCTCCATTGTAGAAATCTCCTGCATGCGGCCATCCAGTCAAGAGCCAGTATTAAGTCTGGTGCCCAAGTGATCCCCCCAAGCTCAGTGTGCAATGCTGGGTTCTCATCATGCTGCAACACAGGAGGGATTGTGATGCTCAGCCATCTCTCTCAATTCTGCATCGATAAGTGACATCGGGGACTTAACTTTGCCTCAGTACTGGGAGGCCCCGTTTCCGGGTACACCACACACAGCCAATTGAGGCAACGGTCGCCATGGGCGTGATAGACGACAAACAGTGAAGAATGAGGCAAGAAAGCATTTAACCCATGAAGTGGGGGTGGATTGGTGCAGACCAGAGCATGTACCACTCGCCGGTGGGTTCTGCATCTACACCTATAGGGTTCCACCCACTCCTCAGCCCATTTAGTCTGGCCCCTCACCCAGGACCTGTCCGGCTTGGGTGACCCTGCCAGGAGTAAAACTCCCGCCGGCATAGCTCCCGGGATCATTGAGGCGCTCAAGCTCTCCAACCACGGCAAGGTAGGCTTACATGTGGAGAGGGGCAATAGTAATTATGGGGATTCCCTGGGTAAATAAAATGTTGTTAATGCTAAAACCCAGACCCCAATGTATGTAGTACTAGGAGAAATTCAGATCCCGGACAAGCCTACCAATATATGTAGCAAGTGTAATTTGCTGGGGAAGTTAAGATGGTGTTCCTAAAAGAAAGAATGCTGTGTCTGTGTTAACCGTGTGAGATCAAGCACATGTAGGCCCCTGACTCTAAAAGATGATGATGATGTATTTGCAGGGAGCCTAACGCTACCTTTCTAGATCTCACACGGTCTATATTTTTGCTCTAGTGTCTGGTGTATGATGTGCCTAATGTCTAGGGGAGAAATGAAAATGATGGTACATCAACACAATACACTTTAACTCACTATAAGTAAATAAATAAGGCAGTGGTTAAAGTTTTCTTTAAAATTGAATATATTTTTCTTTTTACAATTTAATCTGCCTGTCCCGCCATCTCTTTTGGACAGGTCTTTGAAAATTAGGAAAAGATAATTTACATATAATGATTAACTAAAATGTTTGGACAATTTGTCCGATAAGTATAATGTCACTCTATATTTCCTGTTGGGGTATTCACAGATTACAACTTTATTAGTATCAGTGGTTGTCATTTGTTAGGAGGGGCTGTAGTTTCATCATGCCCCCTATAAGTCTGGTTATACTTTGGAAATACACTTTTTGTATAAATGAAGTGTCAGATATCCCCAGATGCTAACACATCACCTGGGATTCTTGAAATGATGAAAATACTTCAGTATGTCGCTGCAGAAACTCTAAATCGATCAGCCTCCACAAGCTCCCTCAGGTTACACTTTTGTAAGGAGATTTTCTGCTGAATATTCACTCATCAGGTTTCCTGTTACCGGCTGGCAACAGAAAATAAAACCTCTGCAATTAAAAAGACACCCTGGCTTTTTCATATCTGATCACACTTATTTTTCCCTATGTATACATGATGGTATGGGGTCAGTCTCGTGTGTATATACAAGTGCACCAGCCCCTAATTTATATGACTCACACTTTTCTGTGACACCACCTCAGGTCCCTATGGCAGATACGCCACTGTACTTTTACATAGTTTGCCTCAATGCAAT